>OY757010.1:23609398-23664186 GCA_963580285.1 Lucinisca nassula | reverse complement strand
TGTGTTAGAAACACCATAAACACACATTACACGGCGGTTCTGATGAGTGCCCACAAACAAGTAAATAGACGTGACTTGTCAAACACATATCCCAGGGTAAATGATCACCCTCTTGGTCAACTACACCATATTCGTCAGGATACCCCGAGTGTTTATTATCTCTTAACTGCCAGACATTAACTTAAAGGTGTTATGCAATCCAAAAAATGTCTTTAAATGTAAATGTTTGTGTGTGTTTATCCGAAGAAATCACTATTAATAAGAGAGATCAATACCGCCATTAATTTATGAACGAATTAAAAAAAAAATAAAATAAAGAATATGGGTCAAACATACGAGCTAAGAGGGTTTTGTTTGGCCCATGCTCTTTCGCATTCACGCGTTTTATCTTCACTTACCTGTCTTATTCTTATTGGTTGGAATTCTCTCGCATAGAAACGCGTATTGCGTTTACCTAATGCGTTTTGAATAATCCCTTTCATCTGCTGATATTAAATGCGTTGCAATCGCGTATGAACGCGATGCACCGCGTATTGAAACGCGAACATTTTAAACGCACGCAAGGCGCGTGTGTCACGCGGACAAAACGCGAAAATGGTTAAGTTCTTCTCGGGCGTATCTGTAGTTGGATGATAATTGGACCAAAACTGTGGCCTCTAGAATATTGACAAGAAAAGTTTACGCACGATGCACGACGCCGGACATCTCACTGTCACAAAAGCTCACCCAACCTTCGGTCGGACGAGCTAAAAAGCAAACGGCATATTGACCTAATTTATACAGATATTGAATCCTGAAACAGTGACAGAAAATGGGCCACAAATCTTATTATGGCAATATTAAAGGTAAACACAAGTGCAGTATCACTGAGAAATTAGAGAAATTGAACGACTTTTCACTGACCGTTCCAAGGCGGTTCTTCTGTCGCGGTTAATTTCTGTTATAGTTTGTCTTTGACAGTGTGTACCTCTTATATCTTTTTTGTATTTGATAGCCAACTGACTATTTTGTGGGAAAGTAACTGTCCTTTTGGCTTCCCGCTATTGATGTATCCGTTAGGGTGTAGTTATTTCATGTTTGTGTTTCTGTCCCTTTGGGGAGTCTTATGGGAGGTGTGGGATAATTGTACAGATTCCTGGTCATTGCTTCATTCAGATTCGGAATGTCCTGTCTTTTATCAAAAGCTATTGTAGTCTATGTTCTAGGTTATAATATTCACAAATCTAATTATTGTACTAACAACTAAAGAGAAAAGAACTAATTTGACCTATTGCTTAACTATACGTAAGAAAAAAGGAAAATACTTTGAAATATGTGCATGGAAATTCATTTTGTAAATAGTTTGAAAAACTCTAATCCTTAATGTGTGTTTGTTTTCGAAAAGCATCGGGTCACTGCCGCTAATATAAGAAAGAAAGCTGGTTCAGTGATTTTTTTTTTTTTTTTTTTGCAACCTCTAAATGTTCATTTTCTACTTGTTCGGTAAAAGCTCAATTAGAAATGTTTGATCGGAAAACTTTTTTGTTACATATAGACGGATCCAATGTTTTGACACGTGACCTTGTTAGCATGTCATTGCGCATGCGCAAAATTACTTTTCCTTTTGATAACGATCTTTCGTGGTTGCAAAAAGTCCATGGTTCCATATAAACACATTGTAAATGGGTTTAATATTACAGGCATATTTTAGTTGACTGTCAAAGAAAATCGATCAAATTACACTCTAAATAAGTAGATAAATATATTATAGAGTTCATTCATGCATCTTCCACGTTTAGTCATTCGTTTTGCACATTTAGTTTATACTAATTTATATTAGTTCGATTGCGATGAAAGCTCCAAGCTTATTGAATCGCTCTCGAACACTCATTCCGGGTGTTTTCTCGCACGCGCGAGAGAGGCAGTAGCTTTTACATCACTGTTACCCATTTACACCTGGGTGGAGTGGAGCAGTGTCATTACGTGTATTGCCCAAGGACACACCTTAATACCGGTGGCCGGTTCGAACGCACAACCTCACATTTTTATTACAAATAATTAAGACCGTCCCACCTCATTACCTGTATAAGTTTAACAGGTAATTTAATCATCAAAACATCCTCAAATCTTCTAGAAACCAATAATTACTAGCTTGGACATGTCTATTATAAAAGTTTAAAGGTCAGTTTTGTCGTTTCGATTCCAAACAAAATACAAGTTTAGGGAAAATAACATCATATTTATAATCGTGATAGACGGCCTAAGACGTTTTTTGCCAACCACCGGTAAGTTCCGGCAAATAGTATTATTGGGTGATGACGTAGTATTTGGATGTGTCTATACCAATAATGCTGTTCATAAAGTTTAATGAGAAGCATTCTCGGTATATACGGGGGATGAACGAAAAATATTGAAAGAACTATTCTAAAGAGGGATAAAACCATTAACAAAATATCTTGAATTTGTTCAAAAGCACACACATGAGGAACTACTTCTGGAAAATACAGATGGTTTCGGTAAAAATTCTCGCGTTTGTGCTCAAATTACATGCGAATCACGGCAAAATGCTCGAAAGGCTGATGACAGTTAAACAAGTTTACTTATTCAACGAAAAGATATGAAAATGAGTGTCAAATCTAGTTGCTTTCAGAAAATATGTGCTCGGCCTAGAAGCTAATCCTTTGTTCTCGGATGCTACTCGTAGTGTCTTTCGGCGCACTGAAGATGGTATTATGAATTTACAATTCGCCATCCAGTAAATGTGAATTCCAGTTACCTCGACGTTAAACTCGGATCAAAGTATGCCCATCATTAGTGACTGGTTGACGGGTTTCTGACAAGCGGAAAATTGATTGATTGTTTGGGGTTCAACGCCACGTAAACCCTTGTGGGTCATTTTGTCCTAGAGAAAGGGGAGTAGAGAGACAGTAGAGGGGGTGAAAGTGGAAAACAGAGGAGAAAGAGGCAAATGAATGGAAGTGAAGACACAGAAGAAATAATAACATTTCCCCTCTACCCTTACCTGCTGCAAGGACAACAGGCCTTGTCCAACTACAAGCCAATATCAGTTGGACGCACCGATTGACGCAAGGTACACATTAGCTTTGCCTCACCCATCCACCCCTGGCATGCGGAAACAAGTATCGGTTTAATAATATGGTTATCAAGTAATAAAGCAATGATTCCCCTTTCAGCAGCACTGCATGAAATTAATGGGGGAAGATATGAAGCAGTGTTTAAACAGGGACTGGGACAAGGCCAATAATAAGAACTCACTTTGTCATTCAAAAAAAAAAAAAAAAAAAAAAATACATCACGAAAACACGCTTATCATTTTGACCCCCTTGAACCCCACATTTATAAAGTAAAACTGGGGTTATCAGGAGTAAACCGTATTTTTCTTATTTCTGCTCTAAAATATAGATTGTGGGTACACGTTAGAACCCCCTCGCCTCGAGGCGGTTCTAACGTGTACCCACAATCTATATTTTAGAGCAGAAATAAGAAAAATACCACAATTTTTCATCATAAAATCTTCATTTTTAGGCAAAAAAAAATTACTACGTATTTGGATAGGCGTGTTTCGCGGTTAAGAAAACAAAACAAACTAAAAATGCTTATCTTATTAAATAAAAATCAAAAATGAGTTCCTTTAAGAGCAATGAAAACATTCATAAGAAAGAAGATGGGTCATACTACGTAGTTTCGGCTAATAAAGCCTCATCAGTGACCCTGTAATGATCCGACAACGAAAGCCAGAGGAAACATACTGCAATTTTGCGAATTTCGAATAGGCAGTCGATTCAAAGACTGATATAAATCAAAATGGGGTCAAAATAATTAAAAACCTGTCTAGAATATGAGTCTAAACATATAATTTATTTCTGATTTCTCAGAATATTCACGCTGATCTCAAAGGACCAAAAGTAAAATATAAACTGCACTATGGTTGATGTACGGGGAGACGTTTTACGGCCGCCACACGGCACAACACCAGCTGCAGTGAAGGCAAATAAAAATAAAAAATGAGTTCCTTTAAGAGCAATGAAAATTGGCTTATTTATGAACTGTCCAACAATATTTCACTGACGGTCCAGGACGGTTCGTCTGCCGCGGTTTGTTTTTGTTACAGTTCGTTTCTGAATGAGTGTATCTGTATATATTTTGGCCAAACGCGTTTGTTTTTTTTTTTTTTTTTTTTTTGTTTGATTTGAGGTTTAATTTCCCCGTCAGCACTGTATAAATCATTTTGGAGACAAAATGCTTCCAATTTTGTGGGACTTTTACCCGACATTGAGATGAAATATCTCAAGCCCTGTCGCCCAATTAAACCAATAGGGTTTTTAAGTATGGACGGTCCGACTCACACCGCTTTGCCTGGGCAGGCCTAGATCCTCTAAGCGATTACCAGTACTCGTGTGCGGCCGGTTTCAGCTGTGCGTGGAAGCATCATGAAGCCCATTTCTTCAAGCCCCGATGGTACAGTATATCATTGCAATCTACCAAATGTTTGTTCAGAATTTGGTGACCTTGACCTCAGGGGCTCCCGAAACCTGTACTGTTTGGGCAAAAATGGCATGTTTGTATCCTATATCATTTAAGAATAGATCAATGTTGGTGAAATTATGTTTAATTACAGTCTAGCAAATTGGAATAGATTTTGGGGATCCGACCTTTTAAATAACTTTTTTTAAGGTCAGAGGCTCCCGGAAACTGTCTATGGCCAAAAATGGCTTGTTTGCACCTTACATTTTGATGACCTCCTAGTTGTTAAAAGTCAAATGGGTTTTTAAGATATATTTTTGGTGTGACGTAGGTTTGTTTGTTTGATTTGAGGTTTAACGTCCCCGTCAACACTGTAAAGGTCATTTTGGAGATGTTGCTTCCAATTTTGTGGGACTTTTACCCGACTTTGAGATGAAATGACATCTCAATTCCTGTCGCCCAATGAAACCAATAGGGTTTATAAGCATGGACGGACCTTCTCGCACCGCTTTGCCTGGGCCGGCTTAAGTCCTCTAAGCTTTTTACTGGTATTCGTGTGCTGGTCGGTTTCAGCTCTGCGTTGAAGCATCATTCAGCCCATACATTTCTTCAAGCCCCGAAGGGCGGGGTCCGTGGTGGGGCGTAGGTCACTGAACCTTTGTAAACATTTTACGTTTTCTAATGTATGAGCGTTCACCCATTGGATTTTCTTTGTCAGTGATATCACGCCTACATCATCCCAACTGAGAGTACAAAATTCAAATAAGAATAACTCCTTTGTAAGGATCAAACTATCTTCTTAGCTGAAAACAATTCAAATGATGTTCTAAAACTTGAAAATGGTAAGCACACTGGAAATAAAATTCAGATGTCATATCTATTTGAAGTTGTGTAATTCTATTATAAAACTGTCCCAAGATGTTTTCATAGATGCATTTATAAATGGTGTAAATAAATGTTATACGACAGACTGCATGCTTGGTAGTTAACCCACGGTTGATAACTTTGCTTTCTTCTTTAATTGCACGCCGGCGGGTCGAGTGACATATTATACCGGCTCCAGCGTGAAGGCTTACTTATTTTCTTAGGTAATGTTGGTTGGTTGGTCCTTGATTCTCTGTCTCTAGTCCGGTTGAACGGAGTCTAACTGTTGGTTTTCTTTCGATCCAACATTTCAGTTACTTCATGCTGTCGAATCATCACCGTTGTTTCATCTTTGTAGTCGTTTGGAATTTCTATGTTCCCAGGATATAGCATTGATGTGCTAGAATGCATTGATGCGGACTAAACAGACTGTATGTCTATCCCACGACAGAACAAAGGGCGAGGATTATGACCCTTTAAAATCGATTTAAGCACCCCACCCCAAACACACACATCCCAACAAAATCGAAATACTTTTTGGTTTGGTCGCCATGAGGTGGGCAAACCGGGTCTAATGACCAGATTGTAACTGTTCCATGGAGGGGCACGTGACGCGATCAACCAATTAGCTTTAATGATGATGCAATACTTTACTGCAATTACAGGAAACAGCCTGTCAGAATAGCGAAACAGACCGAAAAGCAAGCGTTTCAACTCCAACAATAAATATCTTAATCTAAATGGATACACCTGGCAGGAGTGGCAGTTAGTCTACCATTTTTACCGTATTTCGAAACACACCTGTACAAAACATTGTCATTTTTGGCCAAAGAAAAAGAAATTTTAAAACGAAAAATTGGAATATTTGGCTTTTTTTGCTCAAAACATAAATTGCGGGGAGTCGACAGAAACGCCTCGACGAGGCGATTCTATCGAGTACCCACAATCAAGTGTCTCAGAGCATGAATACGGAAATTAATGTATACCCCTGCAAACCCGAGCTTTACTATATAAAAGTGAAGATTATATTTTCATGTCCTTTGGGATCATTGATTCCATTGCGGAATTTGATAATATCTTAGGGTCACTGATGAGGCCTAATTGGCTGAAACTAGCTAGTCTGGCCCAGCAAACATGTGCACACCATATTTTTCAGCTCTGTGGTGTATTCCTTGCTTCCAAAGGATAACCCTTTCATAGAACATATTAAAGGGGATCACAATTCTATAGGCATGATTTCGTGATGGAAATACAACATTAAGGACCTTATGGTTGCTACACTGTTGGCTCTGTCCAACTGAAAAAGGGGTCTACTCTAAAAGGGGAAGAATTTGCTCCTCAAGGGGTCTACTCTAAAAGGGAAGAATTTGCTCCTCAAGGGGTCTACTCTAAAAGGGAAGAATTTGCTCCCCAGGAGCAGGAGCAAATTCTTTCCTTTAAGAGTATACCCCTTAGACATATCCAAAGAGAAACTACTTTTGCAGGAGCAGCCCCACCCCCTTAAGGCGTATCTATTTCCCTTATTGGGAACTTATAACAGCCGCAGTCATTTTCGCAATTTTTTCGTCTTGCAATGCCATTATAGAGTAAGTCCATGGGGCCATGGAAACGAAAAACAACAGAACATAACTACTACTACTCACAAAGTGTGGGTGGTGCGGTAGCTCAGTCGGATGCAGTCTGACTGGTGATAAGGAAGACTCGGGTTCGATACCTACCGGGGTCGGCAACATTCTTTCGTTGAGATTGATTATGAAATCTTTTCTATGGTCATTCTCTCCCTTTCGCTGATTCAGGAAGGGCAGGGGTCAGTTTTTGGCGACAGAATGTGCCCTGAACTGGTAAACCGCTTGCGGATAAGCCTGCTCAGGAAAAACATGGATAGGTACACTGGCAGGCCCAAACATGACCCAAATCAGTGTTGACTTGGCCGTTAGATACAAATAAACAGAACTTGCAAAGTTTACTTCACACAGATAGCAACAGATTTATATATTCTGAACATCTTTCGGTACGCTGATAGCTCTAATAATATGTATACGTAAATGTTGGAAAGACAGAGAACGTTATTTTCCTCATTTATAAAGATCGCTGGGTGTTTGTTTGATTTGAGGTTTAACGTCCCCATATATTTCTTCAAGCCCCTATGGGTGGGGGCGAGATCGCTGGGTGTAACGGGCCTCCTTGGCCTAGTGGATAAGAGTGCTGACTCTTAATCATTAGGTCTCTCAACGCTGTAGGTTTGAGCATGGCTCAGGTCACATAATGAGAAGTTCTGCAACGGAATGTCAGGAGGTTTTTCATCGGGTACTCCAGTTTTCGCTCACCTCTGATTAACGATCGGCTTCATGTGAGTGAACTAATATTGAAAGGATCGTAAAACCAAACATAAAAAGATCGCTTGGTGTGTAAAAACATTTTCATGTCTTTGCCACTAGAATTAACGTTAGTGCCAAGGTCGAAGGCTCTAACTCTTCCAAATATATAAAATATTTTGAGAGCGAAACAAAGTCATAACGTTGATGGGTCGTTGTTTATTGTTCTTGAGCCCAGCACAGATAGCAATAGTTTCTGTTCAAAAACTTCATGACTTCTAAGTGACCTGCCACCAGTTACAGACTGAGTTGTTAAAAGACTTTTTGGCGCATTCGATGGGAGCTATTGTATCTGATAAGCCGAGAGTGTTGTTCTTTATTTCCACTCAATACTTGACGTTTTACTAATCAGTTTCTTTTACAATTAAATTGTGATCCAGAAAGATATACAAAAGGATTGCAAATTTCAGGTGTTTGCGGAGGTACCCCTCAAAGAAACTGCCGAGGTTTAAGATACAGTCTGATTCGCAGCACTTTGTCTGGGCAGGCTTAGATCTTCCTAGGCGGTTCAGCAATACTTCAAAGTTCGGTCGGTTTCAGCTCATGCAGTCCAATATATTGCCCCAAGGTCTGATCGGCCCCTTCCATCGGGGATTGAAGAAATAGATTGGGCTGCATGATGCTTCCACGCAAAGCTGATTCCGGCCGCACATGAGTAGTGTTAAAACGCCTAGAAGTTCTAAGCCTGCCAAGGAAAAGTGGCTCCAGTCAGACCGTTCATGCATTTCAACCATTTAGTTTCATTGGGCGACAGATTGGAAGCAATGTCTCAAAAATAGTTTCTGTTCAAAAACTTCATGCCCACTAAGTGACCTGCAACCAGTTACAGACTAGGTTGTTAAAAGAAGAAGAGAAACTGCCGAGGTTTAAGATACATTCTGATTCGCAGCACTTTGTCTGGGCAGGCTTAGATCTTCCTAGGCGGTTCAGCAATACTTCAAAGTTCGGTAGGTTTCAGCTCATGCAGCCGAAACATTGCCCCAAGGTCTGATCGGCCCCCGTCCATCGGGGATTGAAGTAATAGATTGGGCTGCATGATGCCTCCACGCAGAGCTGATACCGGCCGCACATGAGTAGTGTTAAATCGCCTAGAAGTTCTAAGCATGTCCAGAAAAAGTGGCTCGAGTCGGACCGTTCATGTATTCCAACCATTAAGTTTCATTGTGTGACAAATTGGAAGCAATGTCTCAAAAAAGACCCATACAGTGTTAACAGGGACGTTAACAACACATGAAATAGATAACCAAGGCCCTATAGAAGACTTAGGAAAAATCTTTTTATATACCTGTTTGAAAAAGAAAAACAAAAAAAAAAACAAAAAAAAAAAAACAAAAAAAACGATCGTATTCAGTTATGGGGTTGGTGTTCGTCCGTTCGTAAACTTTTTTTTTATTTCCGTATAACTCCTACTATACAGTTTTCATCCGATCAAGCCTAAAATGTGTATGTAGTAAGGCTAAGATGTGGAAATGTGCCTTAAGTTTCGAGAACTACTGTCGACCAAATATTAACAGAGTTATGACTTTTGAAAAATTCGGTTTACATTTTCGTTTGGTTAAGTTTAGTGCTATACATGTGTAAACCATAAGTAAGATACATTTACTTTATACTTGCCATGGCGTTAAACAATTTACCACAGAATACTCATCACTACCTACCCCTCCTGATACCAAGGTCGCAGACTTTGAAAGTTTATAAACACGTTTTGTATTAAAAAATAGAAGTGGAGGCAATGATCAGGAATCGTTACAATCAACCCATAGCTCCCATCAGAGACACCAAAGGGAAAGACACACAAACATGAAACAACAGACCCTAATGGAAACACCATCAGCGGAAAGCAAAAAGGACAGTTACTTTCCCATAAAATGGCCAATAGGCTATCCAAAATAAAATAACATAAGCGACACAAACATCCAAAGACAAACCATAACAAAAACAAACCGCGACAGAAGAATCGCCTTGGAATGGTCAACGGAAACGAATTCCACTGGCGGGCTTAAATTGATTTTACGTGGCCACAATCCTCGCCCTTACTTCCGTCGGGATTTAGACAAATAATTTGCTCAGTCCGCATGAAGGCCTCAAAACTTCAAACAAACCATAACAAAAATATACCGCGACAGAAGAACCGCCTTGGAACGTTTAAAGTTTATTAGTTTCATTCATAAAATGCATTAAGTGGGATAATGATATCAGCTGGCTCAAATCAGAATGTAGACTGACAAGACCAAACCTATTGGATGCTTTTTGAAAGCAGCCAACTTGTTTACTGACCGTTCAAAGTTATTTTGTCGCGGTTTATATTAGTTTGTATTTGCATGTATGTATTCCTTATATCTTTTTTAAATCTAGCTGTAGAATTTATATCGTAGTCATTTTCTTCCACTGCTTGTATAGAAACAGCATTTACAGACTGACTTGCAAGTTTATAATGACGGTACAGGAAAGTGTCAGTTTTTTTAGTTTTTAGCCAAAGACGTCACCTCAAAATAGGTATGAAACCACACGAAACTGAATTAAAATGGATTAAATTATTACAGATACCTTTTCTATTGGACTTTACATGCGGTTTCTATTTCTTTGATATGTTCTAGCTTTTGGAATGTCGAAGACGTAAAACTAAATCACACGACACCAGGAAATATGGCAACTATAAATTACTCGCTTTTGAAAGAAACAAAACCAGGCTGAAGTGACGGTCCATAATATTATTGAAACATGGACGCCACTCAATGCTTGCATGTCTAAGTTCATTACCCATTTCTGTATTACGTATTTTGGACACCGAGATGAATAAATTCTACGATTGTTCTAATCAGTTATATGACGCAGCTCAATTTACTAGACACACAGTACGAAAACACGCCTATACAAATATATTGTAAACTTTACCGCCGAAAAAACAATAATTTTAAGATAAAAAATTGTGATATTTTTTTCTTTCTGCTCAAAATATAGATTGTGAGTACTCGTTAGAACCGCCTCATCGAGGCGGTGCTAGCGAGCACCCACAATCTACATTTAAGAGCAGAAATAAGAAAATAAGGTATACCCCTTTAAACCCCAGTTTTACTATATAAAAGTGGGGTTCAATGGGGTCAAAATTATATAGGCATGTTTTCGTGATGGTATGCTCTGCGTCTGAAATTAATTACAAACGTCATCACGTCAAAATATCTTCCATTAATAAGGGTTTGGATGTTGAAGATTTGACTAGCCCCTTCCGGGACAGTTCAGTGATTTCACCCATTCCTACTTATTTTCCAAATACTTAAACACCCATAATTTGGTATCAATACTACAGACCTGTTACACCCATCATTTTTAATTTCAATGAACATGTTTCGATCTTGTTATTGATACTAAAAACCCTATACCTGAAACTGTAAAAACTCAGTGTATTGCTATTCTGCTGCTGGTCATATAATTACTGGCAATTAATGTTCCTGATTCTAGGATACGAAGGAACGAAATATCGATTTCATTCTAAAATTGATTTCAATAAGTATAGAGAAGAAATCACTGCTGCCTTACATGAATTTTGTAATCGTTTGTGCAAACGGGGGTATATTGAGCATAAATTTCCTAAAGAATGGAAACTTAGCATTCTGAAACTAGTGAACAAAAGCATTTCTTTACACTCTCGAATACTTACTAATAAGCTCCTAAACCGAAGACATCTTTACGTAACCTGGAGACAATGATTAGGAATCGATACAATCAACCCACAACTCCCATCAGAAACACCAAAGGGAACGACACACAAACATGAAACAACAGACCCTAATGGAAACACCAACAGCGGAAAGCCTAAAGGACAGTTACTTTCCCACAAAATGGCCAATAGGCTATCCAAAATAAAATAAC
This sequence comes from Lucinisca nassula, assembly GCA_963580285.1. NCBI lineage: Eukaryota > Metazoa > Mollusca > Bivalvia > Lucinida > Lucinidae > Lucinisca > Lucinisca nassula. The sequence goes on along the minus strand of OY757010.1, from coordinate 23,652,613 downwards.
ATAAGCGACACAAACACCCAAAAACAAACCATAACAAAAATAAACCGCGACAGAAGAACCACCTTGGAACGGTCAGCGGAAACGAATTCCACTGGGGGATTAAATCGATTTAAACTAGTTATTCAAGAATTTCATTCAGAATAAATGAAAACGGTTTACTTTGGAAGCAAGGAATATATACAGTATATATGAGAAAGAAAACCGGGAACTGTATTTAAGCCCCCCAGTGGAATTCGTTTCACTGACCATTTCAAGGTGGTTCTTCTGTCGCGGTTTATTTTTGTTATGGGTGGTCTTTGAGTGTGTTTATCGCTTATACAGGGGGTCAGCGATTTTGCTTCCAATTTTGTCGTTCGAGTTCCACTCCATTCGCATATCTTTCTGTGAACGTAGAGGTATACATTCCGAACCCTCTCAGATGTTACAACTGTCAGGTGTTTGGCCACCACGAAAGCAAATGTCAGAAAAAATCCCTCTGTGCCAATTGTGGTGAAGACAAACATGTCGATAACCATCAGCAATGTAAGAATGAGGCCAAATGCGTTAATTGTGGTGAACAACATGCTGTTTTTTCTCGAGACTGTCCAGCTTGGAAAAAAGAAAAAGAAATACTCACAGTTAAGTACCAACAATCGTTATCCTTCCCAGAAGCTCGGAAAATTGTTGAAGAGCGACATACAACATCAACCACCAGTTACGCCAGCATCACAAAGGGTGCTAGTGTAAAATGTACAAGCTCCGGAACACAGACTGTTGAATCATGTATAGCTGAACTGAAAAAATCTGGTGCATGGAGTAAATCCACTCCAGCACCACAAACTTCAACCAATTTATCAAATGGCGCAATCCAGGTTGCTTCGGATCGGTCGACAGCGACCGTACCGAAGCCAGCGCCGCATGCAAAAGAGAAACTCGACTCAGGTCGAACTAATAAGGCATCAGAAGATCCGAAGAAACAACACTTGTCTCAGAAACAAACAGACAGACAACGTAAAATGGAAAGAGACAATATAAAATTCCAGAACAGATTCGGATCTTTGAGTGACAGTGATATGGAGTTCGCTGAAACTCCATCATCACCAAGCCGCAATAACAGATCGAGGTCAGCAACACCACGAGCTGGTGGTAGCAGATCTATATCACCAATTGCAGCTCCAATATAGTTTCTAGTCTTAATCTCTTCATAAAATGGATTTAAAACACAAAATAATACAATGGAATTGTCGAGGTCTTAAATCAAATTATAATAAACTCTTATTACTTATTTCGTTATTAAACCCATCGGTTTTTTGTTTGCAAGAAACTTTTTTAAAAACTGATGACAATATTGATGTCAGGGGTTTCAATATATATAATTATATCTATTCTGATGGTAACAAACCATCTGGTGGCAGTTCAATTTTTGTTAAATCATGTTTACCACAAAGAGAGATCAAATTAAAAACAGACCTACAAGCTATAGCAGTATCGGTTTCTCTGGATAAAGAAACTACAATTTGCTCTCTATATATCCAACCCTCATTTTCTTTAAAGCCGGAACATCTTGACTCATTGCTGAGTCAACTTCCATCGCCATATCTTTTAGTTGGCGACTTCAATGGTCACAATATTCTATGGGGCTGTAAAGATATCAATAACAGAGGAGCACTTGTCGAAGATTTTATTGCAAAGAGCGATCTTTGCTTGATGAATGATAAATCTTATACTTACCTTCACCCTGCGACAGGTCATTTGTCTTCTTTAGATCTCTCTTTGTGTCACCCATCTCTCTTCTTGGACTATGACTGGTCTGTTCATGATGATCAGTGCGGAAGTGATCACTTCCCTGTTATAATTGAGAGTGTAAACGAACCAGATGAGGACTGCAACCAGAAATGGAAAATGAATAAAGCCGACTGGGAATTATTCCATAATTTATGCGAAGAAGAGTTATCAATTGATCATTTTAATGAATCATCCGACATTGTTTCTGATTTCACAGATACACTTATTAACATATCAGAACAATGCATTCCAAAGACCTCCACAAATACTAAGAAAAGCAAGCCTTGGTTTAATAATGACTGTAAAGAAGCTATTAAAAAGCGTAAACAGGCTCTAAATAAGTTCTGCAAAAATCCCACTTCAGAAAAGCTCAACGACGTAAAAGTTTTTAGAGCTAAAGCTCGGCGAACAATCCGAGCTTCCAAACGAAAGTCATGGAGAGAATATGTCTCCAAATTGAACTATAAAACCCCCATTAAAAAGGTTTGGAATATGGTACGAAAAATTTCAGGAAAAACAAAGTCTTCTAGTTTTACACATTTAAATACTGAATTTGACACAATAGCTTCAACAAAAAAAGATATTTCAGATACTCTTGGGCACACATTCTTGAGAAATTCATCATCGCGTAATTATTCTGACACTTTTAGAAAATTCAAAAAGGACCAAGAGAAAAGAAATCTAAACTTTAAATCACTTAATCACGAAGAATACAACAAACCTTTTTACTTATCCGAACTCGTTGAAGCTATTGAAAAATCACATGATACGGCAACCGGCCCCGATGAAATTCATTATCAGATGCTTAAGCATCTGCCAAAAAGTTCTCTTATAACACTTTTAGATATCTTTAATAATATTTGGGAAACGGGGGTCTGTCCTGAGAGCCGGCGTGTAGCTACAGTTGTACCAATTCCGAAACCAGGGAAAGATCATGCAGAACCTACAAATTATCGTCCGATAGCTTTGACAAGTTGTTTGTGTAAAACATTGGAGAGAATGATAAACAAGAGATTAGTCTGGTACTTAGAGTCCAACAACCTCATTTCAGAATATCAATCGGGCTTTCGTTCGGAACGTAGTACCAATGACAATTTAATAAGACTAGAAACATTTATACGAGATGCTTTTATTAACAAAGAACACGTAGTAGCTGTCTTTTTCGACTTGGAGAAAGCATATGATACAACATGGCGTTATGGAATATTGAAAGATCTACATAACATTGGCTTAAGAGGAAAACTTTCCCAGTTTTATTGAAAGCTTTTTAGGGGAGCGCATGTTTCAGGTGCGTGTGGGGTCTACCGTGTCAGATTTCTATGATCAAGAACAGGGTGTCCCACAGGGTAGTATTCTTTCAACTACGCTATTTAACATCAAAATAAACAATATTGTACAATGTTTGGACGACAAAACTGATTGTTCATTGTATGTTGATGATTTTTGTATATGTTACCGTTCAAAAAATATGAAAACAATTGAACGAAAGTTACAACAAAATTTAAAAAGAATAGAAGAATGGACTGATAACTAGAAATGCGTCCAGAGGACACGGATGCCCCCGCCCGAAAATATGTCTATGTTCGTATTCATCCATAGAAAGTTATTGACAGTGTTTAAGTTTTGGACCCTTTTTATGCCATTTGACCTGCAAGTATGACCTTGGAGGTACCGATCTGGGTTTGCACGTGACACATAACATTTCTACAAAGTAATTTCAAAATCCATCCAGAAATAAGAAAGTTATTGACTGCGTTTAAGTTTCGGACCCTTTTTTTTACCTTTGACCTCCAAGTATGACCTTGACCTTGGAGGTACGGACCTGGGTTTTGCACGTGACACATCGACTCATGATGGTTAACATTTCTCCAAAGTAATTTCAAAATCAATCCAAAAATAAGAAAGTAATTGACTGCGTTTAAGTTTCGGACCCTTTTTTTGACCTTTGACCTCTAAGTATGACCTTGACCTTGGAGGTACGGACCTGGGTTTGCACGTGACACGTCATCTCATGATGGTTAACATTTCTGCCGAGTAATTTTAAAATCCATCAAGAAATTAGGAAGTTATTGACTGCGTTTAAGTTTCGGACGCACGGACGGACGGACGAACGGACGGACGGACATGGGCAACGCTATATGCCCTTTCCACCATTCTTCGAATGGCGGGGGCATAAAAATGGTTTCAAGTTCTCCAAGTCGAAAACGCAGTGTGTTCATTTTTGTAAACTACGGAAGAAACACGAACATCCTTCCCTGTTTTTATACGGATCACAAATTCCTGTTGTTGAAGAAGCCAAATTTCTTGGGGTCATATTTGATCAAAAGTTATCTTTTATTCCCCATATTAAATATCTTAAAGCGAAATGCTTAAAAGCTTTGAATCTTTTGAAAGTTTTAGCTCATACAAGTTGGGGAGCAGATCGGTATACTTTATTACATCTTTACCGGTCTTTAATAAGATCTAAATTAGATTATGGATCTGTTGTTTATGGTTCTGCCAGAAAGTCCTATTTAAAATCCTTGGATACTATCCATCACCAAGGCCTTCGTCTGGCCATGGGAGCCTTCCGTACTTCTCCCGTATTAAGCCTTTATGTAGAAGCAGGTGAACCATCTTTAACCTCGCGCAGAGAGAAACTAGTATGCTATTAGACTTGCTGCAAATCCATCTAGCCCGGCATCCAAAATTTCATTTCCACCTCAATTTGTAGATAGGTATGAAACTAAACCCACAGCAATTAAACCTTTTGGATTACGTATTTTACCACTGCTGGAAAATTCAGGTATCGACCTTAAAAATATTCAAAAACATGAAACCGCCGAAGTTCCATCTTGGTGTATTAAACAACCTTCTATTCTGTTCGACTTACATGATGGCAAAAAATCCGAAACAAATCCGATACTTCTCAAACAAAACTTTCAGGTACTGCAATCACGTTACGATGATTACCAGCAAGTCTATACTGATGGTTCCAAAGAAGGAGATAAAGTTGGTTGTGCGTATGTTTCTAAAGATACGCACAAAACCATGCGTCTTCCAGATGGTTCATCTATTTTTACAGCTGAAGCCAAAGCAATAGACCTAGCTTTAGATTTTATCAGTTCTTCAACAATTCAAAAAGCAATTATATTTTCTGATTCACTTTCTGTGCTTAAGGCTTTAGACCATTCATCATCTAAAAATCCTCAAATTCAAAAATTGATCGAAAAACATCATGAAATTTCTAAAACACACCAAATCTTGTTTTGTTGGCTTCCGAGCCATATCGGCATTGTCGGCAATGAATATGCTGACAAGAAAGCAAAGGAATCGCTCAATCTTGATCCATCTGTTTTTAAAATTCCTTTTTAATAATTTTAAACCATTTATCAATAGATACATCTTGTCGGAATGGCAAGGCGAATGGGACCGTGCAATAAATAACAAACTCCATGCCATTAAACCTGTCGTTAGTACAAAATGCTCTCCTCCACAGTTTTCCAGAAACGAGGACGTAGTATTAACACGACTGCGCATCGGCCATACTAGATTTACTCATTCTTATATTTGTAATGGTGATGATCAGCCTTCTTGTGTAGGTTGTGATCAGCCATTCACTGTGAAACATATCTTAATTGACTGTGTTGACTTTTCACCCTCACGTATTTTATATTTCAAAGCTGACACTTTGAAACAACTGTTTCGAGATATACCTGTTGATAACATTATTTTATTCTTAAAAGAAATTGGTCTTTTTCATAAGATTTAACTGTTTCTGATTTTTATACATTATCATTCTGACTTGTTACTTTTAATATCATCATAATTATTCCTGCCGTTTAACCATTAACCGACTGACGCTTATGACCCACCCAGAGGGTTGGCGCGTCGTTAAACACGAAATCATCATCATCATCCACTCCATTCCCGTTCGCGGTGCGGTTTCGATCCGCGGCATTCCCGTTCCATTCCACGCTTACACCATTCCATTTGGAACGGGGAACGCGTGGGGACCGCTCGACTGGTTCCCAGCATTCCGGTCCTTAGCCAAAAATTCGTTTTGTCAAATAAAAATCGTTCCCCAAATCTCATAAGCAAAGTTGCTGACCCTACTGTAAAAAAAGGGATAATTAAACAAAATAAAAGAAATTAAAAAAAATAATAATAACTAAACAAATGGGCCGCTTCTGTGAGTGACTGAACAAGAATTATTTCGGAAATTTTGAAGAAAACTTTTGAGACAACCTCACACTCTTGAAGTTTGAAATGGTCTTGTGCTATTTACAAGGTGGAAGATGTCATGTGGCTCCAATTAGCAAAATGTGCAGACCAAGATCATACGCAACAGAAATAGGCGCCTGATCGGGGCCTACATTGTTTCCAACAGCTTCAGACAGTTTCAAAATAAATTTTGAAGACAACACAACCCACACTCTTAAATTTTGAAACGGTCTTGTGCCATTTACAAGGTAGAAGATGCCATTTGACGCCAAATGGCAAAATGTGCAGATCCAAATCAGACCTAGCGGAAGTAGGCGTCTGATCAGGGCATTGGTTTGCAAAAATATACACGAAAACGCAACCTCATTCTCTGTAATTCTGAAATGGACTTGTTCTATTAACAAGGTGGAAGATTCCATTGGTCGCCAAATGGCAAAATAGTGCAGACCTAGATCAGACGCAGCAGAAAGTGGCCTCTGATCAGGGCCTACATTATAAAAAAAGGGTTCAGGCGTTTTCCAAATAAATTTCGAAGAAATCACAACCTGATTCTCCGAGTTAATTAAACAAAATGAATGAAAATTACAAATATAATTAGCTAAAAAATAGGCCGCTTCTATGAATGAAAGAACGTGACTTTTTGTACATCTAGAATAAGTGACGATAATGAGGTGTTGTTTTTTCCAGTTTCCCCGTGTCGCGGGTCGTCAGCTGGTGGGGTCCCATGGAACGAATCCATGCTGGTACTACGCCGTAGCCGGTCGGTGGTATCCCTGTTCCCCGTTGCCGGTGAACAGGGAGACCATCGCTCGGCTCCAGCCCCGTCCGTCCGTTAATGAGGTGTTGTTTTAAACAGCTATTTTTATCCCCCGGGTTGCACCTGGGTGTCATAAAACTTTTGGTCAATAAACACCCTGCATTTTTGGCAGTCAACTTCAATCATTATGCAGTACCTATATTTTACCCTTTACCCCCCAGGAAAATATAAATGAGTAACTGACTGGAAACGATCAGGTATGTTATGTTCAAAACGAACAAATCTGAAACAAGGAAAATTTGAAGAAATAAAAAAAGGAAATAAAAAAGAACGAAAAGAAGAACGTCCCCGTCAACACTGTATAGGTCATTTTGGAGACGTTATGTGTGCGCTATGAAGTTTCTCATTAGCGGGAGTGTAAGAATAAATTTTAGGTTCAAATAGCAATTAAATATAGTCTTATAAACAATGTCTGGGCTAAATAAATGATATTAGGGACAAGTATTGATTCCTGGTCATTGCCTTCACTTCTATTTTTCATCAGTTTCTTCATAAACAGCACTTTTGTCTGCGAAATAGCCTGGAGGGGGGGGGGGGGGGTGTTAAATCGATTTTACGCGGCCGCAATCCTCGCCCTTACGTGAAGACTTTTTAACTCATCAGTGCAACATCCCCTAGCACACATAAATCAAACACCCACAGAGATGAAACAACGGTGAGGCCTCGACAGCAAGAAATAACTGAAATGCTGGAACGAAAGAAAACCAACAGTTACACTTCGATGGGCCCGACCAGAGACAGAGCTTTAGGAATCAACCAACATTACACAAAATTAAATTTTAATTCTAAATAAGCCTTTACACTGGAACTGTCATGGAATCTGAGGCATGGCCCACCGGCCTGCAATTAAGGAGGGAATCAAAGTTAATCAACCGTGATTCGAAGAACGATTTTACGAAATTGTGTACTGAAGTCATTGCCAGTATATATTTTTACTTGATTTATATACTAAGTCACCATAAAATTCGGGTTCCGGTAGACCTTGTTGAAGAAGAGATTTAAGTCCGACATGGAATTTTGAAACTAAATCGGAATTACGTCTAAAAAACTTAGAACCAATATTTTTAAATAAGATTGGTTGGTTGATTCGAGGTTTAACGTCCCCGTCAACACTGTAAAGGTCATTTTGGAGACGTTGCTTCCAATTTTGTGGGCCTTTTACCCGACATTGAGATGAAATGACATCTCAAGCCCTGTCGCCCAATGAAACCGATAGGGTTTATTAGCATGGACGGTCCGCCTCACACCGCGGTTCCTGGACAGGCTTAGATCCTCTAAGCGGTTTACCAGTACTAGTGTGCGGGCCGGATTCAACTCTGCGTGGAAGCATCATGCAGCCCATATATTTCTTCAAGCCCCTATATTTTTTTTTTTTTTTTAAATAAGAAGATGAGCAGTTAACAACAGTACGAGTGTTCATGTCAGTTACATGACAGAACACTCTGGCAAATCGAATTTGCTGCGAAATATAAACGCCATAGGATGCCGCACAAGGAAGGAAAACTTACAATCTTAAAATCAAAATCATCGCGTTTATCAGAATTTCAGGAAACAAACTTATCTACGACAGATATATATAAATTTGACAGATCAATCCATCGAAAGTTGTGTTGTCAATATGTAATAAATCGTTCAAATGTCTGGAAGTCGAGCTAAATTGGTTGGTTGTGAACTGAAATGGTAATTATGGAGTATATTTCATAACAAAACAAATCAGCCACAGGGGTGCGCAATCCGTACTCATCGCAATACCTACAATTTGTCTAAATAACTTAGTACCAAATCTGATGTAAATATTGTAAAGTAGAAAGGTGAGAGCTTCACATAGCCTCTAACATGACCAAACGGAGTTACTTCCACACAAAAATGGTCAATTGGCTATCCAAAACAAAATAATATAAGCGATACAAACACTCAAAGATAAACCATAACGAAAATAAATCGCGATAGAAGAACCGCCATGGGATGGTCAGTGAAACGAATTCCACTGGGGGTGGCGGGTTGTTTAAATCGATTTTACGTAGCCATAATCCTTGTCCTTACTTCCGTCGCGATTTAGACAAATAATTGGTTCAGTCCGCATGGCGGCCTCCTAACTCATCAGTGCAACATCTCCCGTGAACAAAAAAATCTAACGACCACCGAGATGAAACAATGACACAGTGAGGACTCGACAACAGTAAACCAATTAAATGCTGGAGCAAAAGAAAAGCAACAGTTTGACTCTGATGGGCCCGACCAGGTACCTACCAACATTACATAGAATTAGATTCTCTCTAATTCTCAGTAAACCTTTACGCTGGAAACTTCGTTAGAATTTATTATACAACAAAACAAATTTCTCCCTGTTCTTTCAAATACGAACGTATTACATCCTACGCCTAAGACATCTTAACGTCACCTAAAACTAGTAATTCAAGAATTTCATAAAAAGTTTGTTTTGGCTCCAGCAGATAAGTCTGCTAACAATGTGGTCGTTGTTTGAAGGCTCCACTATGTAAACACTCTTCAGCAAGAACTTTGTGGTACTAAGGCCTATGAACCGCAGGTTTGGATGAAGAGAGGGCTTTAGTTGATGACCACATTTGTCATTCAGCCACCAAGTTTGATGTATGTATTACAAAAGGACAAGATAAGCTTTCTACGTTATATTGGTTATCTAAATTTCATAAAAGACAATACAAAGCACGGTGTATTGCAAATTCTAGCTCTTGTACCACCACTGAACGCTCAGATTTATTAACTTCATGTTTTACTGCCATCAAAAACTATGTGACAAAGTCTTTGAAAGATCAGGGAGAAATTTGTTTTGGTCTATAAAACATTCTAATGAAGTTCAAAATAAATTGAAATCCAGACGTTTTCGTGCTTCAAGTCAGTCGACTTATGATTTTTCTACACTCCCTGATAATCTTATAAAAGAAAAACTTAATGATTTAACTGAGAGAAGACTGCCTCTATCTTGCATGTAATGGAAGAAATGCTTTTTGGGAACCCCAAGTTGGTCTCACTGAATGCGTCTTATCATAAGGAACAAGAATATATATAGTTTCGGGGTTTTGTTTGTTTGCAATGAGGTTTAACGTTCCCTTCAACACTAGTTAGGTCATTTTGGAGACGTTGCTTCCAATTTTGTAGGACTCATGCCCGACATCGAGATATATCTCAATTCCTCCGCCCTAACAAACCAAAAGGGTTTACGTAGGGACGGTCCGACTCACATTACTGGGCAGGCTCGCCTACTTTTTGAAGGATTTACCGTTCTTCCGGGGTGTTTCTGTCGCTTATATTATATCATTTTGGATAGCCTATTGGCCATTTGGTGGGACAGTAAGTGTCCTTTTGGCTTTCCTCTATTGATGTTTCTATTACGGTCTGTTGTTTCATGTTTGTCTTTCTTTCCCTTTGGTGTCTCTGATGGGAGCTGTGGGTTAATTGTATCGATTCCTGATCATTGCCTCTCACTTCTATTTTGCATATCAGACCTGTTTTGTCGTATGGTGGCTGTAAAAGGTCTCCCCGTACATGCATTTAATGCTCTTATTTTTTCCAATCTTCAGGGATTGCTTTTCATCGTTCCTTAATTTGACATCCTTTTGATACCTATTGAAGGGCTTGATTGGACCGATGCTCGTATCTCGTTGTATAACAATTGCTTGTTTGATATATATGGCTTTTTATAGGCATAGCTGTTTTGTGGGCTTTTGTTGCCCCCCGCCTTTTCGAAGAAAAGCGGGGACATAGTATTCGGCTTTCCGTGGTGCGTGGTGCGTTATGCGTGGTTCCGAGCTTGTAGTAGGTACTTTGTGAGCGCAACTCCTCCTACAGCTTTAAACCGATCGTTCTGAAATTTTACAGGTGTCTTTATCATGGTTTGAAGTTGTGCATGTGTTTTTTTAGAAACCTTGAATTTTTTTTTCACTTTTTTCACATTTTTAACTTAGACTTTTTTTGCATGGTTCCGAATTCATAGTAGGTACCTTGTGAGCGCAACTCCTCCTACAGTTTTATACCGATCCTTCTGAAATTTTACGGGTGTCTCTATCATGGTTTGAAGTTGTTCATATGCTTTTTTTCAGAATACTTTTTTATTATTATTTTTTTTTCACTTTTTTAACTTAGACGTTTTTGCATGGTTCCGAATTCATAGTAGGTACCTTGTGAGCGCAACTCCTCCTACAGTTTTATACCAATCCTTCTGAAATTTTACAGGTGTCTGTTTGATGGGTAGAAGTTGTGCATATGCTTTTTTCAGAATTCTTTAATTAATTCTTTTCACCTTTTCTTCACATTTTTAACTTAGACTTTTCTTATGCATCAATTCTATTAAAGAGTATAATATAGTAGGTACCTTGTGAGCGCAACTCCTCCTACAGTTTTATACCGATCCTTCTGAAATTTTACGGGTGTCTTTATCATGGGTTGAAGTTGTGCATAGCCTTTTTTCAGAATTCTTTAATTAATTCTTTCACTTTTTTTCACATTTTTAACTTAGACTTTTTTCATGCATCAATTCTATTAAAGAGTATAATGTAGTAGGTACCTTGTTAGCGCAACTACTTCTAGTTTTATACCGATCCTTCTGAAATTTTACAGGTGTCTTTATCATGGTTTGAAGTTGTGCATATGCTTTTTTCAGAATTCTTTAATTACTTTTTTTCACTTTTTTCACATTTTTTAACTTAAGACTTTTTTTCATGCATCAATTCTATGAAAGAGTCTAATGTAGTAGGTACCTTGTGAGCGCAACTTCTACAGTTTTACACCGATCCGGCTGAAATTTTACAGGTGTCTTGATCATGGTGTGAAGTTGTGCTTATGCTTTTTTTCAGGATTTTTTAATTAATTTTATTCACTTTTTTCACATTTTTAACTTAGACTTTTTTCATGCATCAATTTTATGAAAGAGTATAATGTAGTACATGTAGGTACCTTGTGAGCGCAACTCCTCCTACAGTTTAATGCCATTCCTTCCAAAAGTTAAAAGTTGGTTGAATTATGGTCTGAATTTAAGCATTTGCTTTTTACAGAATCTTAAAATAATTCTTTTCACTTTTTCACATTTTTAACTTAAGAGTTTTTTTTTTTGCCCATCTATAATATGAAACTGGATATGTAGTAGGTACATTGCGAGTGTAACTCCTCCTACAGTTTAAAACTGATCCTTCAGAATCTTTACAGGTGTTTTGATATGGACTGACCCCCAGGTATTAGACTTCCTGCCTTGCCGTGGCCCTGGGGGCTCAATTCCCACTGGGCACATTGCCGCTGTGGTCTCTGTGCCCACTGGGAAGAGCTAAAGGAAGTACCACCCGTTTGCCGTGGGTGGCGTCCTGTAAGCCGGAAGAAGGGATCCTGGAGGTTGAGGGTTACCTGAGGTGGCGGTGCTTCAGGTACCCAACACGCCTCTTTGGCCTGGCTTTTCGGTGTAGACGGGTGGCCGCGCAGTCCAGCAGGGTCAATCTGCTGGTCGCGCAGAGCCCTAGAGATACCGCTTTGCTTTCTCTTCAACTCTTTTTGTATCTTTCCTGATACCAACCATATGCCCATTTACCTTACCCTTTTCTATCTTTTAATCTCTAGAAGGCGGTGGCCAAACGGACCAATCGTGTAGGCATTTTGTTTATGCGAGTATATCTCACGTGTATCTCTAACACCTGCGAGTCGGATAACCACTCCATTTTGGTGTTCCTTTGTAGGGCTCCAAGGAGGGCGGAGAGCACTTGAGACGAAACTAGGATATTCTCCTCATGGCGAATAATAACAAAACTAACCGCAACACAAAAAAACGTCAACGAAACGAAGAGACAGATGACTCTAGTGATACGATTCAGCAGTCTTCTGTTCCAAAGCCTTCTTATTCTCCGCGTTTTCTGGTTATTACATCATTGGATGACTCACGTACTGTATCAAGCTTGTCTCCTTCTGTCATCGAGAAAAGCATCCAATCCATAGCTGGACATCCAAAGAGTATTAAAAAGCTTAGATCCGGTGATCTCCTCTTGGAAGTCGAGAAAGAACAGCATGTCAAAAACCTGCTCAGCACCAAAAAGTTATTTGATCTCAAAGTCAAGATCTCTTTGCACAACACACTTAATTCATCTAAGGGTGCCATTCGCAGTCCGGAACTACGTCCATGCAACGAGCAAGAGATTCTTTAAAATCTCAGGGATCAAGGCGTTATTGGTGTTCGTAACATCCAAGTTCGTAGAAGTGGTGTGCTTAAATCGACAAGCACTTATGTTTTGACATTTAACACACCAGTTCTACCACAGAAAATCAAAGTAGCATATCTTTCTGTGAACGTAGAGGTATACATTCCGAACCCTCTCAGATGTTACAACTGTCAGGTGTTTGGTCACCACGAAAGCAAATGTCAGAAAAAATCCCTCTGTGCCAATTGTGAAGACAAACATGTCGATAACCATCAGCAATGTAAGAATGAGGCCAAATGCGTCAATTGTGGTGAACAACATGCTGTTTTTTCTCGAGACTGTCCAGCTTGGAAAAAAGAGAAAGAAATACTCACAGTTAAGTACCAACAATCGTTATCCTTCCCAGAAGCTCGGAAAGTTGTTGAAGAGCGACATACATCATCAACCACCAGTTACGCCAGCATCACAAAGGGTGCTAGTGTAAAATGTACCAGCTCCGGAACACAGACTGTTGAATCATGTATAGCTGAACTGAAAAAATCTGGTGCATGGAGTAAATCCACTCCAGCACCACAAACTTCAACCAATTTATCAAATGGCGCAATCCAGGTTGCTTCGGATCGGTCGACAGCGACCGTACCGAAGCCAGCGCCGCATGCAAAAGAGAAACTCGACTCGGGTCGAACTAATAAGGGATCGGAAGATCCGATCAAAAAACATCAATTGTCTCAAAAACAGACAGACAGATAACGTAAAATGGAAAGAGACAATATAAAATTCCAGAACAGATTCGGATCTTTGAGTGACAGTGATATGGAGTTCGCTGAAACTCCATCATCACCAAGCCGCAATAACAGATCGAGGTCAGCAACACCACGAGCTGGTGGTAGCAGATCTATATCACCAATTGCAGCTCCAAAATAGTTTCTAGTCTTAATCTCTTCATAAAATGGATTTAAAACACAAAATAATACAATGGAATTGTCGAGGTCTTAAATCAAATTATAATGAACTCGTATTACTTATTTCGTTATTAAACCCATCGGTGTTTTGTTTGCAAGAAACTTTTTTGAAAACTGATGACAGCATTGATGTCAGGGGTTTCAATACATACAATTATATCTATTATGATGGTAACAAACCATCTGGTGGCAGTTAAATTTTTGTAAAATCATTTACCACAAAGAGAGATCAAATTAAAAACAGACCTACAAGCTATAGCAGTATCGGTTTCTCTGGATAAAGAAACTACAATTTGCTCTCTATATATCCCACCCTCATTTTCTTAAAAGCCCGAACAACTTGACTCATTGCTGAGTCAACTTCCATCGCCATATCTTTTAGTTGGCGACTTCAATGGTCACAATATTCTATGGGGCTGTAAAGATATCAATAACAGGAGCACTTGTCGAAGATTTTATTGCAAAGGGCGATCTTTGCTTGATGAATGATAAATCTTATACTTACCTTCACCCTGCGACAGATCATCTGTCTTCTTTAGATCTCTCTTTGTGTCACCCATCTCTCTTCTTGGACTATGACTGGTCTGTTCATGATGATCAGTGCGGAAGTGATCACTTCCCTGTTATAATTGAGAGCGTAAATGAACCAGATGAGGACTGTAACCAGAAATGGAAAATGAATAAAGCCGACTGGGAATTATTCCGTAATTTATGTGAAGAAGAGTTATCAGTTGATCACTTAAATGAATCATCTGACATTGTTTCTGATTTCACAGATACACTAATTAATATATCAGAACAATGCATTCCAAAGACCTCCACAAATACTAAGAAAAGCAAGCCTTGGTTTAATAATGACTGTAAAGAAGCTATTCAAAAGTGCAAACAGGCTCTAAATAAGTTCTGCAAAAGTCCCACTTCAGAAAAGCTAAACGACGTAAAAGTTTTTAGAGCTAAAGCTCGGCGAACAATCCGAGCTTCAAAACGAAAGTCATGGAGAGAATATGTCTCCAAATTGAACTACAAAACCCCCATTAAAAAGGTTTTGGATATGGTACGAAAAATTTCAGGAAAAACAAAGTCCCCTAGTTTTACACATTTAAATACTGGTTTTGACACAAGCTTCAACTAAAAAAGATTTTTCAGATACTCTTGTTAGCACATTTTTCAGTAATTAATCACCGCGAAATTAGTCTGACACTTTTAGAAATTTCCAAAAGGACCAAGAGAAAAGAAATCTAAACTTCAAATCCAACAATCACGAAGAATACAACAAACCTTTTAACTTATCCGAACTAGTGGAAGCCATTGAAAAATCACACGATACAGCAACCGGCCCTGATGAAATTCATTATCAGATGCTTAAGCATCTGCCAAAGAGTTCTCTTTCAACACTTTTAGATATCTTTAATAATATTTGGGAAACTGGGGTCTGTCCTGAGAGCTGGCGTTTTGCTACAGTTGTACCAATTCCCAAAACCAGGGAAAGATCATGCAGAACCTACGAATTATCGACCAATAGCTTTGACAAGTTGTTTGTGTAAAACATTGGAGAGAATGATAAACAAGAGATTAGTCTGTACACGAGTCCAACAACCTCGTTTCAGAATATCAGTCAGGTTTTCGTTCGAAACGTAGTACCAACGACAATTTAATAAGACTAGAAACATTTATACGAAATGCTTTTATTAACAAAGAACACGTAGTAGCTGTCTTTTTCGACTTGGAGAAAGCATATGATACCACATGGCGTTATGGAATATTGAGAGATCTCCATAACCTCGGCTTAAGGGGAAAACTTCCAAGTTTTATTCAAAGTTTTTTAGGTGAACGTGTATTTCAAGTCCGCGTGGGATCTACCTTGCCAGATCTCTATGCACAAGAGCAGGGTGTCCCACAAGGTAGTATTCTCTCAACTACGCTATTTAACATCAAAATAATTAATATTGTACAATGTTTGGACGACAAAACAGACTGTTCATTATATGTTGATGATTTTTGTATATGTTACCGTTCAAAAAACATGAAAACAATTGAATGAAAGTTACAACAAAATTTAAAACGAATAGAAGAATGGACTGATAAAAATGGTTTCAAGTTCTCCAAGTCGAAAACGCAGTGTGTTCATTTTTGTAAGCTACGGAAGAAACACGACCATCCTTCCCTGTTTTTATACAGATCACAAATTCCTGTCGTTGAAGAAGCCAAATTTCTTGGGGTCATATTTGATCAAAAGTTATCTTTTATTCCCCATATTAAATATCTTAACGCGAAATGCTTAAAAGCTTTGAATCTTTTGAAAGTTTTAGCTCATACAAGTTGGGGAGCAGATCGGTACACTTTATTACATCTTTACCGGTCTCTGATAAGATCTAAATTAGATTATTGGTCTGATGTTTATGGTTCTGCCAGAAAGTCTTATTTAAAATCTTTGGATACTATTCATCATCAAGGCCTTCGTTTGGCTATGGGAGCCTTCCGTACTTCTCCCGTATTAAGCCTTTATGTAGAAGCAGGTGAACCATCTTTAACTTTCTCTTCAGTATGCTATCAGACTTGCTGCTAATCCATCTAACCCGGCATTCCAAATTTCATTTGCACCTGAATTTGTAGATAAGTATGAAACTAAACCCACAGCAATCAAACCTTTTTGATTACGAATTTTACCACTGCTAGAAAATTCAGGTATCGACCTTAAAAATATTCAAAAACATGAAACGGCCGAAGTTCCATCTTTGTGTATTAAACAACCTTGCATTCTGTTTGACTTACATGATGGCAAAAAATCCGAATCAAATCCACTGCTACTCAAACAAAACTTTCAGGTACTACAGTCACGTTACAATGATTACCAGCAAGTCTATACTGATGGTTCCAAAGAAGGAGATAAAGTTGGTTGTGCGTATGTTTCTAAAGATACGCACCAAACCTTGCGCCTTCCAGATGGTTCATCTATTTTTACAGCTGAAGCCAAAGCAATAGACCTAGCTTTAGATTTTATCAGTTCTTCATCATTTCAAAAAGCAATTATATTTTCTGATTCACTTTCTGTGCTTAAGGCTTTAGACCATTCATCATCTAAAAATCCTCAAATACAAAAGCTGATCGAAAAACATCATGAAATTTCTAAAACGCACCAAATCTTGTTTTGTTGGCTTCCGAGCCATATTGGCATTGTAGGCAATGAGTTTGCTGACAAGAAAGCAAAGGAATCGCTCAATCTTGATCCGTCTGTTTTTAAAATTCCTTTTAATAATTTTAAAACATTTATCAACAGATACATCTTGTCGGAATGGCAATGCGAATGGGACCGTACTATAAATAACAAACTCCATGCCATTAAACCTGTCGTTGGAACAAAATGCTCTCCTTCACAGTTTTCCAGGAAAGAGGACGTAGTATTAACACGACTGCGCATTGGCCATACTAGAGTTACTCATTCTTATATTTTGAATGGTGATGATCAGCCTTCTTGTGTAGGATGTGATCAGCCATTCACTGTTAAACATATCTTAATTGAATGTGTAGACTTTTCACAGTCCCGTGACTTGTACTTCAAAGCTGACCCTTTGCAACAGTTGTTTCAAGATGTACCTGTTGATGATATTATTTTTTATTCTTAAAAGATATTGGACTTTTTCATAAAATTTAACTGTTTCAGATTTTTCTAAATATCATACTTACCTTTTTACTTTTAATATCCTCATAATTCTTCATGCAATTTAACCATTAACTGCTTGACGCTTATGACCCACAAAGAGGGATGACGCGTCGTTAAACACGAAATCATCATCATCATCATTAATATGGACTGAAAATGTGCATGTGCCTTTTACAGAATTCTTTAATTATTGTTTTTCACTTTCCGCATTAAGTGATACCAATGGTTGCCTGGTTAACTTACTTATTTTTTAACCTCACAATGAAAATAAGGCGGGGGACATAAATTCTCTTTGGAATTTGCTTGTTATACTCGCCTTCTATTTGAAGCGCCTTCTATTTGAAGGATTTACAGTTCTTCCTATACTGTTTAACTGATGGGAGCTGTGGGTTAATTGTATCGTTTCCTGAACATTGCCTCCACTTCTATTTTAGACCCCTACCAGGACTCATTTACGGCCAGTTTCAGCTCTGCGTGGAAGCATCATGCAGCCCAATCTATTTCTTCAAGCCCCGATGGGCGGGGGCGAATGGTTACGGAGTGGGGATCTGAATGGTTTCCTAGATAAATGGCCTTTTTATGATGAGGAGAGGGAGGGGCATGGCACCGGCGCATCCCGGGGGACAGCCAAGTTGGTGTCACTGAATGCGTCTCTTCACCAGGAACAATAATATATATGAATAAGGGTTGGGGATCTGAATTGTGTCTGATATGAAGTGGAAGGGATGGAACATGGTTTCGCCCCCCCCCCCCCCCTATTTGCCGGCTAAAAAAAAGTGTTATGGAGGGAATTTCAAAACAACTCATTTCATTAACCTGACAGAAAAATTCCCTGTTTGTCCAACGTTGTGTGCCTGCTTGGTGGACTTCCCTCTCGGTCTTTTTTTTAAACGCTCAACGTTGAGTGCCTGCTGGATGGACTTCTCCCTCTTTCTTTTTTAAAACGCGTGAAACAGCGTAAGTTCAACGTTGAGTGCCTGCTGGGTTGACTTCTCTTTCTTTTTTTTACTCGGAAAACATATTGGCCCCCGCCCATTGGGGCTTGAAGAAAAGAATGGACTGCATGATGCTTCCACGCACAGCTGAAACGGAACGCACACGAGTACTGGTTGTTGTTGTTGTTTTCCAGTTTCCCCGTGTCGCGGGTGGTCAGCTGGTGGGGTCCATGTGATCGAATCCATGTTGGCACTACACCGTAGCCGCTCGATGGTACCCCCATTCTCCGTAGCCAGTGAATGGGGAGACCATCGCTCGGTTCCAGCCCCGTCTGTCCGTGTCTATTGTATGTCCGCCGCAGTCAGTCGATATCGTCATCTGCTCGACGTTATGGTTTTTTGCTTGTCAACATGCCGGACGGAGTCAGAGCATGAAAGGGTCCTGTAGGTGGAATTTGTCGCCTTACGTCCCAGGTGTCCACGGGCATCCGCTTGCCTTGTAGCCATTCGCCACGCTCCGTCCTGAGATGTGTGGGAAACGGTGCCGTGACATTTCTAGGTCTCGGAGTGGGGGGGGCTTATATTTTGTCTTCCCATTTGCTACAGGAGTGCATGTGTTCTGTCGCTATTGTGCGGGTTGTTTTTATGTAACGGGATGGGCTCCGAGTTTGAAGTTATCATTAAGGGGATCGTTCAACAGTTATTTGATTGTACGTTTCATTGCAATTTGGAAGACGTGTCTAAAGATTGCTGTACACGTTTAATGTTACGTGTTATGCGCCTTACGAGTCTGGGTATTAGAGCCATAAAGTGTTTAGCCATTTTATGGTTAGTCTTTCTTCTGTTGTTTATTGTTGTGCTGCTAAGTGGTTGCGGGTATTTAGTATTGCACGCCGCTGGCCGCTCGCTTTGCACTTTTGTTGTGTGGGAGGTCGGGTTGTTAGGTGTTGGTTTAGGGGTACATACATACGCTTTCATTCCATACATCGGCTTTGTCATGCATGCTCTTCTATCTAGGAATCCGATCGCATGCATACATACGCTTTGGGATACGTGTATGCACATGCATGCATGGATATTTGCATGCATGCATGTGGACACCACTGCCCTTACATACACATGTATTGAGGTGCACTGGGTGGGGATGAGAGAGAAAGGGAGTGCGGTGTGGAGGGGGGGGGGAGTGGTGCGGAGAAAAAATGTAGGGGGGAGGGGTTGGGGACAGTGTGCTGTGGGGTTTTGGGGATGTGTGTGACTTTTTAACCGACAGGCACACGTCGTTATGGCAGCGTCAAACGACCGCCGGTACAACGCCACTGTGCTGCACCGGCCTCAATATGACGCTGCATCAGACTTCACGTTGCCGCACCGACGTCGATATGACGTCATAGTCTTGCCATGCGCCTGCCGGGTTAGAGGGAAGAGGAAACAAATGAATAAACAAGAGGGCCCAGAATTGCTCACCTGAGAATCAGTGTCTCTAGTACATTCTTGGCCCAAGGGCTATACTTGGTGAAGATTCATACCAAATATCAAAGACACGAGCCTTGTGGTTTCAGAGAAGAAGATTTTTGAAGATTTTCCCTGTATAAGCCTAATTTGTAAACCCAAAGGCCCCTGGGCAGGGTCATTTTTGGCCCTAGGGCTATAATTTGAACAATCTTGGTAGAGGTCTACTAGGTGAAGCTTCATACCAAATATCAAAGACCTGGGCCTTGTAGTTTCAGAGAAGAAGATTTTTAAAGATTTTCCCTATATAAGCCTATGTAAACCCGAAGGCCCCCAGGGCGGGGCATTTCTGGCCCAAGGGCCATAATTTGAACAATCTTGGTAGAGGTCCACTAGGTGCAGCTTCACACCAAATATCAAAGACCTGGGCCTTGTGGTTTCAGAGAAGAAGATTTTTAAAGATTTTCCCTATATAAGCCTATGTAAACCCAAAGGCCCCCGGGGCTGGGGCATTTCTGGCCCAAGGGCCATAATTTGAACAATCTTGGTAGAGGTCCACTAGATGAAGCTTCATACCAAATATAGAAGTCCTTGGCCTTTCGGTTTCAGAGAAGAAGATTTTTAAAGATTTTCCTTGTATAAGCCTATGTAAAACCAAAGGCCCCCGGGGCGGAGGCATTTTTGGCCCTAGGGCTATAATTTGAACAATGATGGTAGAGGTCCACTAGGTGAAGCTTCACACCAAATATCAAAGACCTGGGCCTTGTGGTTTCAGAGAAGAAGATTTTTAAAGATTTTCCCTATATAAGCCTATGTAAACCCAAAGGCCCCTGGGCGGGGGGTGGCATTTCTGGCCCAAGGGCCATAATTTGAACAATCTTGGTAGAGGTCCACTAGATGAAGCTTCATACCAAATATCAAAGACCTGGGCCTTTCTGTTTCAGAGAAGAAGATT
This sequence comes from Lucinisca nassula, assembly GCA_963580285.1. Taxonomy (NCBI): domain Eukaryota; kingdom Metazoa; phylum Mollusca; class Bivalvia; order Lucinida; family Lucinidae; genus Lucinisca; species Lucinisca nassula. The sequence goes on along the minus strand of OY757010.1, from coordinate 23,631,712 downwards.
TTTAAAGATTTTCCCTGTATAAGCCTATGTAAAACCAAAGGACCCCGGGGCGGAGGCATTTTTGGCCCTAGGGCTATAATTTGAACAATCTTGGTGGAGGTCCACTAGGTGAAGCTTCACACCAAATATCAAAGACCTGGGCCTTGTGGTTTCAGAGAAGAAGATTTTTAAAGATTTTCCCTATATAAGCCTATGTAAACCCGAAGGCCCCTGGGCGGGTGGTGGCATTTCTGGCCCAAGGGCCATAATTTGAACAATCTTGGTAGAGGTCCACTAGATGAAGCTTCATACCAAATATCAAAGACCTGGGCCTTTCTGTTTCAGAGAAGAAGATTTTTAAAGACTTTCCCTGTATAAGCCTATGTAAAATCAAAGGCCCCCGGGGCGGAGGCATTTTTGGCCCTAGGGCTATAATTTGAACAATCTTGGTGGAGGTCCACTAGGTGAAGCTTCACACCAAATATCAAAGACCTGGGCCTTGTGGTTTCAGAGAAGAAGATTTTTAAAGATTTTCCCTATATAAGCCTATGTAAACCCAAAGGCCCCCGGGGCGGGGGCATTTCTGGCCCAAGGGCCATAATTTGAACAATCTTGGTAGAGGTCCACTAGATGAAGCTTCATACCAAATATCAAAGACCTGGGCCTTGTGGTTTCAGAGAAGAAGATTTTTAAAGATTTTCCTTGTATAAGCCTATGTAAAACCAAAGGCCCCCAGGGCGGAGGCATTTTTGGCCCTAGGGCTATAATTTGAACAATCATGGTAGGGGTCCACTAGGTGAAGCTTCACACCAAATATCAAAGACCTGGGCCTTGTGGTTTCAGAGAAGAAGATTTTAAAAGATTTTCCCTATATAAGCCTATGTAAACCCAAAGGCCCCTGGGCGGGTGGTGGCATTTCTGGCCCAAGGGCCATAATTTGAACAATCTTGGTAGAGGTCCACTAGATGAAGCTTCATACCAAATATCAAAGACCTGGGCCTTTCTGTTTCAGAGAAGAAGATTTTTAAAGATTTTCCCTGTATAAGCCTATGTAAAACCAAAGGCCCCCGGGGCGGAGGCATTTTTGGCCCTAGGGCTATAATTTGAACAATCTTGGTGGAGGTCCACTAGGTGAAGCTTCACACCAAATATCAAAGACCTGGGCCTTGTGGTTTCAGAGAAGAAGATTTTTAAAGATTTTCCCTATATAAGCCTATGTAAACCCAAAGGCCCCCGGGGCGGGGGCATTTCTGGCCCAAGGGCCATAATTTGAACAATCTTGGTAGAGGTCCACTAGATGAAGCTTCATACCAAATATCAAAGACCTGGGCCTTGTGGTTTCTGAGAAGAAGATTTTTAAAGATTTTCCCTGTATAAGCCTATGTAAAACCAAAGACCCCGGGAAGGGAGCATTTTTGGCCCTAGGGCTATAATTTGAACAATCTTAGTAGAGGTCCACTAGGTGAAGCTTCACACCAAATATCAAAGACCTGGGCCTTGTGGTTTCAGAGAAGAAGATTTTTAAAGATTTTCCCTATATAAGCTGATGTAAACCCAAAGGCCCCCGGGGCGGGGGCATTTTTGGCCCCAGGGCCATAATTTGAACAATCTTGGTAGAGGTCTACTAGGTGAAGCTTCACACCAAATATCAAAGACCTGGGCCATGTGGTTTCAGAGAAGAAGATTTTAAAGATTTTCCCTATATAAGCCTATGTAAACCCAAAGGCCCCCGAGGCGGGGGCATTTCTGGCCCAATGGCCATAATTTGAACAATTTTGGTAGAGGTCCACAAGATGAAGCTTCATACCAAATATAGAAGTCCTGGGCCTTTCGGTTTCAGAGAAGAAGATTTTTAAAGATTTTCCCTATATAAGCCCATGTAAAACCAAAGGGCCCCGGAGCGGGGGCATTTTTGACCCAAGCTCTATAATTTGAACAATCTTGGTAGGGATCCATTAGATGAAGCTTCATACCAAATATCAAAGACCTGGGCCTTGTGGTTTCAGAGAAGAAGATTTTTTAAGTTTTCGGTGAAAAAAAATCTATTTTTGGCCTCTGTGACCCAGATGTGCAACGGACCGGAACCATTTGAACAACTTTGAAAGGGGACCACCTAAGGATCAGTCCTGTGAAGTTTGTTCAAAGTCCGATCAGTGGTTTAGGAGGAGATGTCATTTGAAGAAATTGTTTACGCACGCACACACGCACTGACGACGGACGAAAAGTGATCACAAAAGCTCACCTTGTCACTTCGTGACAGGTGAGCTAAAAAAAGAACGAGTGCTGGTAAACTGCATCTTCCTCTTTACATATGGCAGGAGTCCATTTTGAAATATAGGGGTGACAGGTTGTGTTATCTATCTATCTTCTTATACTGGGTCAGTCATATTTGGCCATTACCTCAGTTGGGTGCGTAGCTAAATTTGGAATTTAGATTAAAAAGAGAGAGAGAGAGAGAGAGAAGTCACTGCCCTGCAGGCAAAAAACGTTGACTCAATGTTGAACTAACACCGAAACAACATTTGCAACATTGTTTCAGCGTTAGTTCAATGTGAGTGCCTGCTGGGTGGACTTCTCTCTCAACTTGTTTTTACACTAACTCTTTACAAGTTATTCGGAAAACATCTTGGCCCCCGCCCATTGGGGCTGGAAGAAAAAACTGGGCTGCATGAAAAGAGAAGCAGAGCTGAAACGGAACGCACATGAGTACTGGTAAACTGCATCTTCATCTTTATATATGGCAGGAGACCATTTTGAAACTTAGGGTTGAAAGGTTGTGTTATCTATCTATCTATCCTTTTATACTGGATCGGTCATATTCGGCCATTACCTCAGTTGGGTGCGTAGCTAAATTTGGAATTTAGATAAAAGAGAGAGAGGGAGAGAGAGAGAGAGAAGTCCCTGATCTGCAGGCACAAAGCGTTGACTCAACGTTGAACTACCGTTTTTCAACGTTATTTCAACGTTAGTTCAACGCTGAGTGCCTGCTGGGTGGACTTCTCTCTTTTTTTACTAAATCTTTACAATTTGTTCGGAAAACATCTTGGCCCCCGCCCATTGGGGCTGGAAGAAAACAAATGGGCTGCATGATGCTTCCACGCAGAGCTGAAACGGACGCACGCGAGTACTGGTAAACTGCTTAGAGGACCTAAGCCTCACCAGGCAAAGCGGTGAGAGTCGGACCGTCCATGGTTATAAACCCTATTGGTTTAATTGGGCGACAGGGCTTGAGTAGAGGAGCGCTTTGGTGCAGTGGTAGCGCATCGGATTTGTGATCAAGAGGTTGTGGGTTCGAGCCTCAGGCTGAGCAAAAAAGTACTGGTTACCACCCAGGAAATCCTGTTCGTAATGCTCAGATGTGAGCGAGTAGCAGTAATAGGAGAAAAAAAAAAAAAAAAAAAAAAGAGAAAAAAGAGAAAGATGTCATTTCATCTCAATTTCGGATAAAAGTCCCACAAAAGTGGAATCAACGTCTCCAAAATGACCTATACCGTGTTGTCGGGGACGTTAAACCTCAAATCAAATAAACAATTCGGAAAACATCACATCTGAACGTTTTGCAAATAGTGAAGGCCCTGACCAGACGCCGCGTACTGCCACGTCTGATCTGGGCATACACTGTTCGCCAGGGTTCCCGTTCTGGGATTTCCGGTCGAAATGGGTTAAACGGTTCCTTTGGAAATCATTTTTTCTTTTGAATACCTTGTGCTTTTAGTTTAAACTACTGTTGATAGCCCAATTTCGAACACAATATCTTACTTACATGGGTGTATGTTTGTTTGTTTTCCAGATTACCGCCCCAGTCAACAATATTTAGGTCATATCGAGCCGGTCGATTTACCTAACTACACTTTTCCTGTACATTATATACACCCAGGGTTTGCAGGATGAAAGCCTACACAGTAATCATGTAATTACGGTACGGATGTTTCAACCCTGAACAGGGAGCCTCCAGTTAACGTCCCGATCTGAAGGACGGTGCACTTTGTGGCATCCATCCCTGCAAATGATGCCAAGGAGCCTGTTCGGACACACCGATTTTCTTACCGCTGCCAGGAATCAAACCGGGGGGCTCTAGCATGATAGGCAAGTGCATTAACCACTGAGCTACCACGCTCCATACAAACAAACAAACGAAACCACTAAGAACTCTTAATCCTCCACGAAATGCTCTCATGGTGAGATGGGTTACCCAGTGAGATCAGCGACAAATTCCACTCCACTCTCTCTTACCCCCATAACGCGCCACTAAGATACTCTACCCTGCCACATCTGAACCTGCAGTCATCACCGTGTAATCCATCTTGCCACCATGACAGCGTTTCGTGGAGGATTAAGAGTTCTTAGGGGTTTTGTTTGTTTGTTTGTATTGGGAATTTATGCCCCAGTCAACACTATTTAGGTCATTTTTGAGCCGGTAAGTTTACTTATCCACACTGTTACTGGGCAAGCCTTTACGTAAGCTGTTAACCAGTACACTGCATATTCCTTCGCCACTGACAATGCTCAGGTCGATGGAACTCCCAGCGGGGAAGTCCAGTTCAGGCTTCCCCGAAGGTTTGAGCATGCGGGTGAACCCGCGCCTACATTGGTCGCCGTCACCATTTATAACCCTGAAGGTCAAAATAAAGAAACAGAAAATTTGAGAAAACAAGTTTCGTCCCTTCAAGCATCCGTTCAGGCGTTAACGGCGAGACTTGAAAATCATAACATGAACCAGTCGTAAATGATCATTCATATGGGAGAAATTCTGAAGAAGCTAGGTATCGTAGTTCAAGTCTGCCTTTCTCTGAATGTGGTCTATTGCGAGTCCGGGACGGTCCCGTCCCTGCCTCGAGATATAGTGACCGATCTACACACCGAGAAGGATCCCTCTCGCCTCACAGATACCAATACCGGGAAAGATCTCTTTCCCCTCGCAGGTATTTTTCCGAGCGCTCCAGCCATCCTATGACTCGGGGCTTGGCAAGTTGTCATTCTTTCCATGGTTCTTATGACAATGCACAGAGATGCGATATTACTAAGGTTGCTATTTATGATGGGAAAACCAGCTGGAGGGATTTGATCAGCCAGAATCTGTGCATAGTGTGCTTCCCATAGACGAAAATGCCCCTTTATCCGAGCTGGTACCTTTGCGGTCTATCAAAGACATTTACTCAGCAAGGTTGCCAGATCATCTTAAACAAGTATGGGAAGCCAGTGCTGCTTCTTTAACAAAAGAGCAAGAATGTACATGCTTAAAATTCAAGAGGACTTCGCTAAGTCAAAATTTGATTTAGGATGCACTTTCTTGGTTACACATAGTATAGATACTCAAGGCCACAGTCCCATTAAACAAGCGCCCAGTAGGTTACCAATTATTAAGCACGAGGTCGCAAAGCAAGAGGTCAAAGCGATGTTGGATAATAATTTAGTGCAACCGAGTTCAAGCTCGTGGGCCAGTCCGATAGTCTTAGTTGAAAAGAATGATGAATCCACTAGGTTCTGCGTGGTATCGGGCTCTAAACGAGATCACAAAGAAAGATTCATACCCGCTTCCCCACGTTCATGACTGCTTGGACGCTTTAGGGGGATCTTAGTGGTTTAGTTCAATAGACTGTCAGAGCGGCTACTTGCAGGTCAAAGTTAGTACTGAGGACGCATGTAAGATAGCAATTACTTGCTCCTCAGGCCTCTTTGAGTTTCGAGTCATGCCTTTTGGGCCTTGCAACGGACCTCTGACATTTAAGCGTCTGGTTGAACATGTCCTGTCCAACCTTCACTGGAAAATCTGCTTTCTTTATATCGATGATATAATTGTAGTCTCAAAAACTTTTGAGGAACATGTTGAGAGAAAGAACCAAGTCCTCGCCCGAAAAAGAAGTGGTAACTTGAAAATAGCCCAAAAAAGTGTCACTTCTTTCAGGAAAAAGTCACTTTCCTAGGCCACGTGGTTTCATCGGAACGAATTGCGACTGATCCTGCAAAAACTGAGTGTGTAGCAAGCTGGCCGGTTCCCATTAATGTTAAACAAGTTCGCCAATTTGTGGGGTTCGCCAGTTACTAGACGCTATATCGAGCAATTCGCACAACCGTTGCATAAACTTACTGAAAACGGAGTACGCTTTTTATGGACTTCAGAGTTTCAGCTCTCATTTGACGCACAAAAGCAAAAACTGATTTCTAGCCCAATTCTAGCATATCCTATAAATGGCACTGAATACATACTAGATACAGATGCTTTAAATGATTCTCTTGGCAGTGTTCTTTCTCAGGTGCAAAATGGACAAGAATGTGTGATCTCATATTATAGTAGGTGCTTTACAAAAGCTGAACGTAACTACTGTGTTACAAGAAGGGAGCTTTTGGCCGTGGTTGCTGGCTGTAAACATTTTCACCACTATCTCATTGGGTCAAAGTGTACAGTTCGCACTGACCTCGGTAGCATAACATGGCTTTTCAAAATAGCCAACCCAGAGGGTCAAGTAGCTCAATGGATAGAAATTCTATCCATATTATATTGAAGTTCCGACCAGGCCGTATTCACAATAATGCGGACGGGCTCAGCCCTATACGTTGTCAATCTTGTACTTATTGTGCAAAAAAGATCCTGACGGATACGAGTCCAGAGCTGAGGGCAGTGCCCCCGGAACTGTATGACCTGTAAGAAAAATGACCCTCAGATCTGATACAAATAGGGACGATGACAATGAGGATAATCCTCAGGACCAGATTCAAGCTAAATCCCCTCGGCCCTTGAGAGAGGGACAATGACATGATGTACATGGGAATGCTTGTGAAGGGTACTTCGGAATCCACAGAGCAATAGCACGTGTGAGAAACAGATTTTACTGGGTTGGTTACAAACAAGATATTGAGGACAAATGCAATACTTGTTTTCAGTGACAGGCGCGAAAATTGCCAGCAGGTCCTGGAAACGCTCCTATCAAACCCTATATTGTAGGAACTCCCATGGAAAGAATCCAGATAGATATCATCACCCCACTTCCTGAAACTTATTTCGGTAAGAAACATATACTTTCTCTTACTGACTGTTTTACTGCTAGAATGCTTTCCCCTGAAAGAAATCACTGCTCACGCATCTACCATTGTTCATTGCTCGTTTTGGGGTAATGAGAAAAATCCATACGGATCAAGGAAAACAGTTCGAGTCTGCTCTATTCGCAGAAATGTGTGACTTGCTGGGCATAGATAAGACTTGAACGACGGCTTTCTCCCATGCTGGGAATGGCCTAGTGGAAAGAGCCAATAGGACCATTGAAGACATGTTAAGTAAATACATACATAAAAATCAGAGAAACTGAGACGAAGTCCGCCCCCTTATGCTTATAGCATATAACTCTTCCGGACAGGAGAGCATAAAGCTCTCTCCATCGGTGATGGTTTTTGGTCGAGATATTGAACTCCCAGTTGATTTGCTCTATCCCGCTCCTCCAAATGGGAATGCCATGCCTGCTGATGGGTTTGCAAGAAAATTGCAAACCCACTTGCAAAATGTACACGAATTAGCAAGAATTTCCCTTTTGAAGGCGGGTCAGAAGCAGGAGAGGTTTTATGACCGACGTATCAGCAAGCATCAATATAAAAATGGAGAAGCAGTCTGGCTACGGGTCTATGCAAGACCTAAAGGTCTTCTAAAAAGCTCCAGCTTCGTTGGGAAGGCCCCTTCAAGATTGTAAATCAAATATCTGACTTAATTTATGAGATTAATAGGGGCAAAAACACATATGTAAAATAGTACACTTTAATAGATTAAAACATACAAGGGTAGGCTCAGTGCTTGGTTCAAACAGCACGGTCTCTAAGATTGTGTAAACCAGAGTTTACGCCCTTTTACTGTTGTATTATTTACCTAGAAGTCCATAGGGAACCAGACAGTACAATGTATAGTGAGACTTTTGAAAATATTTATTCAGAAACAACAAACTAACATACATGTACAAACATAGAGACGATACATGAAAGGATTTGGGTTAATACAAAATGCTTATTTTGTCCATTTTCTATAGATAGATAGATACATTTATATATATTCCGATTGTTTTACCATGTGATATAAACTTGAATTATATGGTATGTTATATGTAGTTGAATAGCATGGGTATGTTGCTCTTAAGATGTTAAAATAAAGGTTATGATAAACGCGATGATTTTGATTTTGAGATTGTAAATTTTCCTTTCTTGGATGGTGATGTTCCTCGTGCGCCATCCTATGGCGTTTATATTTAGCAATTAATTCGATTTGCCAGAGTGTGTAGTCATGTAACTGACTTCAATACTCGTAATAAATTGTTAACGGCTAAACTTCTTAATCAGGGTTATCGGTACCATAAACTACGCAAAGCCTTTTCAAAATTTTATAGACGTCATTCTTTCAAAATTCAACATTGGACTTAAATCTCTTCTGTAACAAGGTCTATCGGAACCCGAATTTCATGGTGACTTAGTATACAAATTCAGAAAAATTTATAACCGCAATGACTTCAGCACCCAATTTCGTAAAATCATTCTACGATATAAAAAGATTGGGTACAACATAAATGTTATACGACAGACTGCATGCAGGGTAGTTAACCCAATCATGGTTGACAACTTTGCTTACCTCTTTAATTGCACGCCGGTGGGTCAGGCCTCAGATTCTATGACGGTTCTAGTATAAAGGCTTATTGAGAATTAGAGAGATCTTATTCAAGGTAATGTTGGCTGATGCTCTATCTCTGGTCGGGCCCATCGTAGTCTAACTGTTGGTTTTGTTTTGCTCCATCATTTCAGTGGTTTCTTGCTGTCGAGTCCTCACCGTTGTTTCATCTCTGTGGTTGTTTGACTATTTATGTTCACTGAGATGCTGCACTGATAAGATAGGAGGCCTTCATGCGGACTGAAAAATTATTTGTCTAAATCGCGATGGAAATAAGGGCGAGTATTGTGGCCACGTGAAATCGATTTAAGCCCCCCGGTGGAATTCGTTTCCGCTGACCGTTCCAAGGCGGTTCTTCTGTCGCGATTTATTTTTGTTATGGTTTGTCTCTAGGTGTTTGTGTCGCTTGTGTTATTTTATTTTGGATAGCCTATTGGTCATTTTGTGTGAAAGTGACTGTCCATTTGGCTTTCCGCTTTTGGTGTTTCTATTAGATCTATTGTGGCATGTTTGTGTTTCTTTCCCTTTTGTGTCTCTGATGGGAGCTATGGGTTGATTGTATCGATTACTGATCATTGCCTCTACTTCTATTTGAAAGTGGATAAGTGAATGACTAAATGAAGTCTATTGTCAGAATTTGTTAAATGTTAGATTGGTTGATTCAATTATTCTTTGTGTTGTATTGATACCCTACTTGAGGTCCAAAGCCAACCATAATTTTCTGAACTTTACTTTTAATTCATATGGCCTAAAGGGAACTTCATTATTATATTTGGCGTGGATAATTGACTTGATCCGCCACAGTTCTCAGCGTCCATAATAAAAAACAAAAAATGAGTTCCTTTAAGAGCAATGAAAACATTCATAAGAAAGAAGATGGGTCGTACTACGTAGTTTCGGCAAATAAAGCCTCATCAGTGACCCTGTAATGATCCGGCAAAGAAAGCCAGAGGAAACATAAGGCCAAAATAGATTTAAATATAACATAATAAATGGTTTGTTCAAAGTTGATGCCTCCAGCAGGCAGAAACTTTACTGATATGGTGCACCGGTGCATTTGGCATTGGTGACCATGTCATTTTCTGTACTGCCGTTAATTTCGACCTGATCCACCAAGCATAGTTGTAAGTACGGGATGCAGTCTTGCGTGTACAGAGGATCTGCAGTTGACCATTGAGCCCATTTACAAAAAAGTGGTGACTCTGGTCAGACCCAATCCCAAGTTGCTTTGGTCGTTAGATCAAATCATTGTAGCCGTGCATGCATTATATTTTTCAGACAAAAACAAACTAGCTGAGAGAGGCAAATAGGGCGTGGCGGTCAGTTTGATGAAGCCACATTTGAGAGTCACGCTGGAAGAAGACGTCGGCGAAGGAGAGGGCGGAGATTCAGCAAGGTCCAGGACTTGTCTTGTCTGAAGTTTAGGTACCTTTCGGAGAACAGGACCACGTTCAGACGCCACAGACATTCATTTGGCTCGACTGGCTTTCCAACCCCACCTTCATTTGTCCAACTTACTTTGCACGAAAATTTGTATATGCCCTCTGTTTCTACTCTTTCCTCTGCTGCTCCCACACCTGCCCATTCTGTGTCTTGACAAGCTCTCCAGTTCTGTCTCTTTTCGCCCGACTCTTACCACCCTCACCTTCCTCTCCCACTCCTTGGATTGCCGTACCCCTTCTCTCTTCCTCCCACTCAGACCGGACCCCTTGCCCAACCCCCACCTCTGACCTTTGGGATGCAGAGTCTGATGTGCTTGGGACCCCAACCTTTCATCTCCGAGGGTCTCCAACTCCAATCAGAGCCCGCACCTTGGTGCCATATTCACCAGGTTCCCCTGCCGATTCTGAACCGTGTGTGTGTGTGTGAATTCGGGTTTAACGTCGCTTTCAACAATTTTTCAGTCATATCACGACGGTGTCTGGTTGCGACAGGGAGCTCAATGCTCACGTTTATAGTGCTGCCTCACTGAAGTATCATGTCCCAGACACATTACATGATACCCCACCCAGTCACATTATCCTGACACTGGATCGACCAGTCCTAGCTCTACCCCGTAAATCTGAGTGCCAAGCGAGGAGCAGCTAGTACCATTTTTAACGACTTTGGTATGTCGCGGCCCGGGATCGAACCCGAGACCTCCCGTTCCCCGGAGCGGACACTCTACCAACTGAGCTATCGGGGCCGGTGCCGATTCTGAACCATCCCTAACCCATTCTGATCTGTCTCTGGAATCGCCCTCTCCTTGCAAATCAACTTCTCGAACCACAATCTCTCTTTTTCCCGATTCTAGTGCAGTTGAGGAGGAAATTATGTTGCCCGAGGGGTGCCCTCCCTTTGAAGGTGCATATTTTCTCCTTCCTGCATCTTCAGCAGCCCAGGTTGATGGTGCTGTTAATGCTACTGGATTTGTTCTACAGGCCCAGAGTTCCACTTGTCCTGCAGATCCGATAACTGCGTCTAAGGCGTCAGAGCTTGAGGCTGCAGTAAAGTCTATTCAGCCCATGCTTGATGCGACGTCTACCGGGACCTGCACTATGGAAGAAACTTCATGCGCTTTCACCTGTGCCATCATCCCCTGCCCCTGTCTCTTCCTCTGACTCAATGTTGTTGTCTCTGAACACCTCTGCTCAGAGTACAGCACCAGCAGTCATTCCTGTAACTGTTTCCATCCCAACTCATCATTATGCCCACAACTTTGAAAAAGTTGGAGGGGCATATTGGTTCTGGTTCGTTCGTCCGTTTGTCCGCACCAACAAATGTATAGTTAGGTGGCTATGTATATGGACAGAATCAATGTAAGTCTATGGGATTTATTCCGTTAGACACCGAAAATACTTCTTTTCTGTGGCTAAAAGTAGCCACTTAAGTATCAATCCTACCAAAAATAGCCACATCAGTATACATCCGTGTGAACATCCGTTCGTCCGTCCGTTACGCTTTTGATGCATAGCATAACTAAAGAACCGTGTATGCTAGGGTTTTAAAATTTCATATATGGATTCCTCATGGAAAATTAGCTGACGCGTATTTTTTTCTCGTCCGGATTATGCCCCCTTCAAGACTTATTGCCCTTTGAATTTTTTTAATAAAATCTTGTCAGCAAGATATCTCCAAAAACTATTGGAGCTAGAGCCTTGAGAGTTGGTGAATATATTGGTGGTAATGAGTAGATGAACTGATTAACTTTTGACAAAATTCCGAAAAATACTTTGTGAGTTATGGCCCTTTGTCATTTTGGTAATTTGTGCCCACTGTAATGAATGCTAAAACTGATGCATAGAATAACTTTAGAACTGTGTATGCTATGGTTTTGAAATTTAATATATGCATTCCTAATGGAAAATAAGCTGACACGTATTTTTTTTCTCATCCGGAATATACCCCATTACAAGAGTTATTGCCCTTTGAAGTTTTTTTAATAAAATCTTGTCAGCAAGATATCTAAAAAACTATTGGAGCTAGAGCCTTGAAAATTGAGAAATATATTGGGATGTTGATGAGTAGATGAACTGATTAACTTTTGACAAAATTCTGAAAAATACTTTGTGAGTTATGGCCCTTTGTCATTTTGGTAATCTGTGCCCATTGTAATGTATGCTAAAAGTGGTGCATAGCATAACTTTAGAACCGTGTATGCTAGGGTTTTGAAATTTCATATATGGATTCCTCATGGAAAATTAGCTGACGCGTATTTTTTTTCTCGTCCAGATTATTTCCCCTTCAAGAGTTATTGCCCTTTGAAATTTTTTAATAAAATCTTGTCAGCAAAATATCTAAAACACTATTAGAGCTAGAGCCTTGAAAGTTGTTGAGTATTTTGGTGGTGATGAGTAGATAAACTGATTAACTTTTGACAAAATTCTGAAAAATACTTTGTGAGTTATAGCCCTTTGTCATTTTGGTAATTTGTGCCCATTGTAATGAATGCTAAAAGTGATGCATAGCATAACTTTAGGACTGTGTATGCTATGGTTTTGAAATTTCATATATGCATTCCTAATGGAAAATAAGCTGACTCGTATATTTTTCTCATCCGGATTATGCCCCTTTCAAGAGTTATTGCCCTTTGAATTTTTTTAATTATCCCCTCGCACAACATAGTTGTGAGGGGGGATATAGCATTTGTCCCGTACGTAAGTACTTTTGTCATAGCTCTAGAGCCTACATTTCTTGACCGATTTTTATATAACTTCACAAAAATGTTCCCTATGAAAAAATCTCGAGCAAGTTTGACTTTCAAGGTCACTGTGGCTATTTTTAGAAAAACTTTGTCATCGCTCTAGCGCCTACATTTCTTTACCAATTTCAATACACAAATGTTCCTTATAAAAGAATCTCGAGCGAGAACGACTTTCAAGGTCATGACCTCAAGGTCAAGGTCACTGTGGCTATTTGTAGAAAAACTTTGTCATCGCTCTAGAGCCTACATTTCTTCACCAATTTCAATACACAAATGTTCCTTATAAAAAAATATCGAGCGAGAACGACTTTCAAGGTCATAACCTCAAGGTCAAGGTCACTGTGGCTATTTGTAGAAAAACTTTGTCATCGCTCTAGCGCCTCCATTTCTTCACCAATTTCAATATAACTTCACATAAATGTCCCTTTTAAAAATATTTCGAGCGAGTTCGACTTTCATGGTGATGGCCTCAAGGTCAAAGTCACTTTGGCTAGTTTTAGAAAAAAATTTGTCATCGCTCTAGCGCCTACATTTCTTCACTGATTTCAATATAACTTCACACAAATGTTTCTCATGACAATATCTCAAGCGAGTTCGATTTTCAAGGTCATGATTTCAAGGTCAAGGTCACTGGCTATTTTAAGAAAAATTTTGTCATCGCTCTAGAGCCTACATTTCTTCACTGATTTCAATATATAACTTCACACAAATGTCCCTTTTAAAAATATTTCGAGCGAGTTCGACTTTCATGGTGATGGCCTCAAGGTCAAAGTCACTTTGGCTAGTTTTAGAAAAAATTTGTCATCGCTCTAGCGCCTACATTTCTTCACTGATTTCAATATAACTTCACACAAATGTTTCTCATGAAAATATCTCAAGCGAGTTCGATTTTCAAGGTCATGATTTCAAGGTCAAGGTCACTGTGGCTATTTTAAGAAAAATTTTGTCATCGCTCTAGAGCCTACATTTCTTCACTGATTTCAATATATAACTTCACACAAATGTTTCTTATGACAATATCTCAGCGAGTTCGACTTTCAAGGTCATGACCTCAAGGTCAAGGTCACTGTGGCTATTTTAAGAAAAATTTTGTCATCGCTCTAGCGCCTACATTTCTTCACTGATTTCAATATAACTTCACACACATGTTCATTATGACAGTATCTTGGGCGAGTTTGACTTTTAAGGTCATGACCTCAAGGTCAAGGTCACTGTGGCTATTTTTAGAAAAACTTTGTCATTGCTCTAGCGCCTACATTTCTTCACTGATATCAATATAACTTCACAAAATTGTTCCGTATGACAATATCTCTAGCGAGTTCGACTTTCAGGGTCATAACCTCAAGGTCAAGATCACTGTAGCTATTTTTAGAAAAATTTGTCATCGCTCTAGCGCCTACATTTCCTTACCGATTTCAATATAACTTCACACAAATGTTCCTTATGACAATATCTCTAACGAGTTCCTATTTCAAGGTAAAGGTCACTGTGGCTATTTTTAGAAAAACTGTCATTGCTCTAGCGTTACATTTCTTCACCGATTTCAATATAACTTCAGACAAATGTTCCTTATGACAATATCTCAAGCCATTTCGACTTTCAAGGTCAAGGTCACGATGGCTATTTTTAGAAAAACTTTGCCATTGCTCCAGCGCCTACATTTCTTCACCGGTTTTAATATAACTTCACACAAATGATCCTTATGACAATACCTTGAAAGAGTTCGACTTTCAAGGTCAAGGTCACTGTGGCTATTTTTAGAAAAACTTTGTCGTTGCTCTAGCGCTTACATTTTTTTTCACAATTTCAAAATCGATTCACACAAATGTTCCTTATGACAATATCTGTAGCGAGTTCCACTTTCAAGGTCAAGGTCACTGGCTATTTTTAGAAAAACTTTGTCATGGCTCTAGCGCTTACATTTCTTCACCAATTTCAATATAACTTCACACAATTGTTCCTTATGACAATATCTCGAGCGATTTTGACTTTCAAGGTCAAGGTCACTGTGGCTATTTTTAGAAAAACTATGTCATCGCCCTAGCGACTACATTTCTTCACTGATTTCAATATAACTTCACACAAATGTTCCTTATGACAATACCTCGAGTGAGTTTGACTTTCAAGGTCAAGGTCACTGTGGCTATTTTTAGAAAAACTTTGTCATGGCTCTAGCGCTTACATTTCTTCACCGATTTCAGTATAACTTCACAAATGTTCCTTATGACAATATCTCGAGCTATTTCGACTTTCAAGGTCAAGGTCACTGGGGCTATTTTTTGAAAAACTTTGTCATGGCTCTAGTGCCTACATTTATTGATGGATGCTAATAGAACTTCACACAAATGTTTCTTATGGTAATATCTCGAGTTGCTTTGACTTTCAAGGTCATGACCTCAAGGCCAAGGTCATTGTGGCTATTTTAAGAAAAACTTTGCCATTGCTCTACCGCCTACATTTATGATTTTAATCTAACTTCACACAAAAGATGCTTATGATAATATCTTGAGCAAGATCTACTTCGCGGCCATGGCCTCAAGTCGAGGTCCCTATGACTATTTTTAGAGAAATATTGTCATCACTCTAGAACCTACATTTATGGATGGATTTTTAAACAAACTTTACACTAATGTTGCATATGATAATATCTCAAGCAAGTTGGACTTTTGCCATTTCAGTGTTTTCCCCACACGAAGTTGTCTTGTGCAAGGGGATTTGTATCGCATGCGATGCCTTGTTTTTTTATCCCCCGCCGAAGGCGGAGGGATATAGTTTTGGCGTTGTCCGTCCGTCCGTCCGTCCGTCACACTTTTTTGTCCGGAACCGTTTCTCAGCAACTATTGCATGGAATTAAATGAAACTTGAAATGAATATGTATTATTATGCCGTGGTGATGCACGCGCAATTTTTTTTCGGATTGACTTTTTACATCCAGAGTTATGGCCCCTTGAATGATTGAAATTCTGGATTTTTCGTCGTCTCACTTTGTCCGGAACCGTTTCTCAGCAACTATTGCATGGAATTAAATGATAATTGAATTAAATATGTATTATTATGCTGCAGTGATGCACGCGCAATTTTTTTTCAGATTGACTTTTTACATCCAGAGTTATAGCCCCTTAAATGATTGAAATTCTGGATTTTTTCGTCACCTCACTTTGTCCGGAACTGTTTCTCAGCAACTATTGCATGGAATTAAATGAAACATGAAATAAATATGTATTATTATGCTGCGGTGATGCATGCGCAATTTTTTTCTGGATTGACTTTTTACATCCAGAGTTATGGCCCCTTAAATGATCGAAATTCTGGATTTTTCGTCGTCTCACTTTGTCCGGAACCGTTTCTTAGCAACTATTGCATGGAATTAAATGAAACTTGAAATAAATATGTATTATTATGCTGTGGTGATGCACGCACATTTTTTTTCCGGATTTAATTTTTACATCCAGAGTTATGGCCCCTTAAATGATTGTAATTCTGGATTTTTCGTCGTCTCACTTTTTTGTCGGGAACTGTTTCTCAGCAACTATTGCATGGAATTATATGAAACTTGAAATAAATATGTATTATTATGCTGTGGTGATGCACGCACAAATTTTTTTCGGATTGACTTTTTACACCCAGAGTTATGGCCCCTTAAATGATTAAAATTCTGGATTTTTCGTCGTCTCACTTTGTCTGGAACCGCTTCTCAGCAACTATTGCATGGAATAAAATGAAACTTGAAATAAATATGTATTATTATGTTGCCGTGATGCACGCGCAATTTTTTTTCTGGATTGACCTGGATTGACTTTTTTATCCAGAGTTATTTCCCCTTAAATGATTGAAATTGAGGAATTTTGTCTATTCGGTGATTATATCGGGTTTTTTTAATATTCGCGAATTTTATTTTGGTATCCTTGAAACCACATAACAGGTAAATAAACCTCAACTTTGACAGACAAGTTAATCTCTACTGATAATTAGGTCAGTAGGTCAGGGTACAGCCTCTCATCCAGGGAGTAAATGTTCAGCGGGGCCCTTCCTCATTGTCTCTAGTTTGTTTCTTAGAACCATCCTCAATTTTGGCCAGATATATTTTCTTGCCATTCTACACGAAAAACCCATTCGGCGGGGGATATCAATTCAACGAATTTGCTTGTTTTATAATAAAATCTTGTCAGCAAGACCATATCTTGAGAACTATTAGAGCTTCATTAATCATTCTTGGTACAAACTTGCATCTAGGCATTGCAATTTCAACGCAAGCATCCATATCTGACCTTGACCTATATTTCATGGTTCACTGACTTCGTGAATTATTGCGACGACCCTGACTTTCACCCTAATGTAAGAGTCCATTTCTCGAAAACTATTAAAGCTTTTTAAATTATAATTGGTACAAACTTGCATCTAGGAATTGCAACTGCAACGCAAGCATCCATATTTGACTTTGACCCATATTTCATGGTTCACCGACTTTGTGAATTATTGCGACCACCCTGACTTTCACCCTAATGTAAGAGTCCATTTCTCAAGATCTATTAGAGCTTCATTAATTGTATCTGGTACAAGCTTGCATTTAGGAATTGAAACTTCAATGCAAGTATCCATTTCTAACCTTGACCTACATTTTATGGTTCACTGACTTTGTAAAATAGTGTGACAATCCTAACTTTCACCCTGATGTAAGAGTCTGTTTTTAAGAGTTTCATTGATGATACTTGGTACATGATTGCAACTAGGAGTGAAATTTTTATGCAGGCATCCATGTTTGACATTGACCTAGATTTCATGGTTTGGTGACTTTGCGCCCCCACAGGCGCGACATACCCTTCGGGGGAATTCTTGTTGTATGTTTTGAGTCTTTAACAATATTTGTTGAATATTTTGCCATCTAGGGACAAGCATAGGTCGGGGGCATTGTGTTTTACAAACACCATTTCTAGTTCTCTCTTGCTTCAGCCCCTGCTCCAATACAAACTGGGTTTCCTCCTTTAATTTCTTTTCCTGATTCCTTGGTTAGCTATGCTTTATCCTCCTCCAATAGGTCCTTTCCCTTTGCGACCCGACCCATCCCGGCACCGGTCATTTCAGGAACTCCGGTACAAACCATCCCTCCGATTCCCTCGTGGTTCCGGAAGCCCCAGACCCACTTGACCCAAGAAACTTCTTTTTGGGTGCTCCCAGTATAGAGGACCAGAGTCCTCACTCCCATGAACCTGTTTGCTATTTAGAAGGAGGAGTCTGTTACCCTACCTGATGGGAGACGGTATTCCCAATCCAGTTACTGAATAAAGGAGCCGAGTGCAGACCTGTCTAAGGAGGTCGCATGTCAGACCTCACCTAGAGTCCCTTCCCTTTATTTGAAAATAACTCCTGTTTCTGCCCATAGCCTAACTGTGTACCTTAGACTTTTCTTCACAGGCTTCAGAATTTCTAAACCTTTCCAATTTGATATATCTGTGAACCTCTTGAATGTTGTATTCGTTGATTGGCCTCTGAAACTTGTAAACTAACAGATCGACCTTTGACCCTTGGCCCATTACCTTAATCCCTGGCCCTGGCCCTTTGGTTTTCTACTGCTCTCTCCTTTCCTAGACCCTTTTACCTATATTCTATATGTTTGAATTTTTTTTTTTTTAATTTAGTATTTTGAAGGCATACTATTTAAAGTTTTAGATAGATACAATATTCTTTACTGGGAATTTTTACCATCAACGTATCATAAAGTAAATACTGTTATAATCTCAAGCAGCCTTCCAAACATTCATACATATAAAGAATTCCATCGTGGAATTATGCATAACTTAATATCAAACTTCCAAGTACCTTTCATGTAAATACCAGTTTTGCTTGGAAAATGCATCTGTTTTATATTAAAATAATATAAAACTCTATAATAAAATAGGAATGCAATTCAAAGTAGATTCCAGCATGAATTGTTTTATATAATGTTTCCCATGTTAAAAGAAGTGTCTTTGAACCCGGCTAGGCTGATTCTGCCTGCTACCCCACCAACCGAGTATCATAATTTTCATCTGTATATTATCTGCGTGGAGCGGTTTTGGGACCTTCACTTGTATTTGAGTACTCGTATTTCTCTTCAGCTGTTTTATTGCTGCTGCTGCACTCAATGACGGATAGAGTGACGTATCAGGTGATGAATGATTGTGTACCTGCAAACAGAATAGAAATTTCATTATGTGTTGGACCAAATTTGGTGCTTGGCTTGCTTCTCCGAGATTATTATTCAATCTTGTTTTTGTCAGAGAAGCAAATGACACACCTTAATTCCGACAATTTTAGTCAACTAAAATAAAGTAGTGGTTCTTCATACTTAAAACAAATCATTCTGGCTTCATACACAACATTCTATATAACTTTACCCTGAATAAGGGCTCGCCCATTAAAAATTTATATTTATCTTATGAACCCTTGGTTTAAGTTCGGGACGAACTTTCTCGAAGTGGGAGGGTAGTGAGACGGCCCTGCTCCTTCGAGAAAGAGAACGTCAAGAACAAATATTGTAAACTTATAACAATAATAAGTACGAACGGCAGTGGTGCGAATGGTTCATCATCAATATCGATAGATCCCCCAGTCCTGCAGTTTTCTCTCCGATATGCATCGAACGTATATTGTCCATTAAGAATGTTCATTCCATAAATATTGCCAAAGATTCGGTATTAACACTTTACTTGGCTGTGTAACGTTACAAATTCAGCTTTGACAGCTCGTACACACAGTACACAATATTTCCATACCCCTCTACTTAATCTTAAGACCTCCACAAATTTAATCCAAATATCTGAGAGAGAGAGAGAGAGAGAGTACAGCAAACATTAGACAAAGCCATCTTTGTGATGACGTGGAAAGCTGCGATTTACCTCCAGCCAATCAAATTACTGTAATAACATGACGAGGTTCACCGATTGGCTGAAGGGCTGCCTTCGTCACGTTTACTTTGAAAAGTATAAAAGGCGCAATTCGTGACGTGTCACCCAGAATCTGATTCAGAGATCCTGGTGATTCCACGATAGTGTGAGAACAGGCATGACGAACTGCTCAAATAAACGCTGTAGACCATCCTAGTGTTGTTTAAGCAATTGCCTCAATACGCAAACAAGTGAGTAGCGTTTGGTGAGAGCAAGAAAGCTGAGTCAAGGCCTTGAAACTGCAATCTTTGCTTTTGGATCTGTTCGCGTAAGCATGTCACAGTATTTGTGGCCTTAGCTAAGTTAGCTTTTAATTAAAGTTTCCCCAAAGGCACCGGGAATTGTTCTTTGGTTCGAGTGGTTGTTATTGTGAATAGGAGTCGCGCTCCTTATTTATTCAGTTTACTGTGGGAAATTCTTGAGTTGGACTTGGTGGAGCATATGGTACATTCGTGCTCCTCGACTGTTGGCCGCGGTCTGCCAGGGTTGACTGGTACTTATCCAAAGCCCGGTTTTCCCACCGTGGGCGAGGAATACTTTAGTTTGATCTAGTATTTATTTGGCCAGATACTAGATAGTTGCGTGAAGAGGATTGCAGTTTCAATTGTTTGACTCAGCACAACAACAAACACACATCACCCCCTTTTGTTTTCGGGAACCAACTGCAGGACTGGCGCAGCGACGTACATCTTTAAGCACATATCTTATAGATGCAATGTAGAGCTATTTTAAGTTCGTCACTCGGCTCTTAAGCTGGTGTGATAGACGTTAATAATTTTTAACTATTTTAGAAACTTGTATAGATCTAGTAAATTCATGCTCATTACCTCTAGTACTGTCATAGCTGAATTCAGGGAAAAGTTAAAGCAGCAGTCAGGCTCTTTCATTTCCCATTTACGAGTGAGCGAGAAACGAGGCTTCCCCCAGATATATGTACAGTATGAAAAGATAAGCCCTATGCATAAATTCTCTGTCCGTGTAAAACGTGCATCGGTTACCAGTGTCCGTTCTTAATCCGGTGCCTTTAACAAGACCAGTGTCCGTTATAAGTCCAGTGTCCGTTAGCAAGACCAATGTCCGTTAACAAGTCCAATGTTCTTTCACAAGTCCAGTGTTCTTTAATAGGTTCAGTGTCCGTTAACAAAATTAGTGTCCACTTACCAGTCCAGCTATTGTCAAGCAAATAATAATAGAGACGGCTAAGGTGGAGATTCAGAACACGACCGGGATACTAAGTTATATTGGTAACAGTTGGGGTTGTTATTTAGTTGTACCGAGAACAATTTGAAACTGTTGCCATGTTATATAGGTAATCAAGAAGGTTTGTTGTCACAATACAAGAAAGGCTCGGGACGCTACACAAGGAAGCAGAATGGCTCCGATCTACAGCTTGAGTTAGGCAAGGATGTCTTATATCACCCATCCTCTTTAACATTTTACTGGAACAGCTATGCCATTTATTATTTTACGTATGTGTTGTGATTTATCTCAAGTATTTACTCGATCATTCGCTGGGTCACAAGCAAAATGTCTTTGCAGTTTGCAAAAAAACATGTACGAATTCTAAAAAAAAAATCTCCATTTAGAGCAACAAACTAGAAGACGCTTTACGACCCCCCCCCCCTCCACACACACATTCCCTTAACACCAGCTGTTTTTTTTTTTTTTTTTTTTGATGTTTAACGTCCCCGTCAACACAGTAAAGGTCATTTTGGAGACGTTGATTCCAATTTTGTGGGACTATTACCCGACATTGAGATGAAATGACAACTCAAGCCCTGCCGCCCAATTAAATCAATAGGGTTAATAAGCATTGATGGTCCGACGCTCGCACCGCTTTGCCTGGGTGGGCTTAGATCCTCTAAGCAGTTTACCAGTCATAGTATGCGGTCGGTTTCAGCCCAGCGTGGAAGCATCACGCAGCCCATCTATTTCTTCAAACTTCGATTGGCAGGGGCCACAACACCAGCTGACGTGATTTTAAATGTGGTCTATAAAAGGGTTATCCGAAATAACAGCTCTTCCCCAAATGACCTAAAATGTTGACGGGGACGTTAAACCTCAAATCAAACTAAGCTCTTCCCCAAACAGGTGGTAACCAAATTACCTAAACTGAATTAAATGAATTTTACACACCGAAATGTTAAAATAGAAATATTTAAAAATTGAACAGCACCGAACATAAAACAAATGAAACCCAAACGAAAGAACGGCCTTGAGACGGCCAGTAATAATTACATTGGGTTCGTTCTCTGCCTGAGCTGCACAAATGCCTGTGCTGGATTTACCTGGATTCCGACGGCAATTTTGGAGGCTTTACAATCCATTTCCTGGGTGTGTGCTATATCTAGTTGTTTGACGGTGTGTAATAGATGAATAACCGGGTCTCCGTGGCCTAGTGGATATTAGGTCTCTCATCAATGTGGTTCGAGTCTGGCTGGGGTCATATTTGAGACTCCAAGTTATGCAACGGCAGGCCAGGTGTTTGTTCTCCGGTTTTAGCCCACCTCTGATCAACGATCGGCTTGATATGAGTGAAATAATCTTGAAAGGGCCGTAAAACTAAAACCAATAATAATAAAACATGTATA
>OY757010.1:23339286-23609198 GCA_963580285.1 Lucinisca nassula | reverse complement strand
AGTGGAAGCAACGTCTCCAAAATAACCTAAATGTACACAGTGCTGAATGTAGGAAAAAAAGTCACAGGAAAAAAGTCACGGAAAAGGTCACAGTTTGGGGGTAGGAAAAAAGTCACGGAAGAAAAGTCACAGAATTGGTTTTAATTTCTTTTTTTCTAGTCAAAATACAGATTATTGGTGCTAGGGAGAACTACCTTGATGTGGTGGTTCTAATAAGTATTCACAATCTTTGTTTTGAACAAAAATAAAAAAAATATATATATTAATAGAGTATCATTATTATACCCCCGTAAAGCCCCGCTTTTCCCTATATAAAGTGGGGTTAAAAGTGACATTCATTGCTTGGGCTTGTTGACCTGATTACTCTTTTCTAAATATAAGCGTATTGTATATATGTATATTTTCAAAGAATGAACATTTAGCATTCATCGTCTAAGAAACTCGACACTCTTTTTATACATGTATGCATCACATATACAAATTAGAAGTGAGGGCAGTGATCTGTGGAATGAACATCCTTTTAAACCCCACTTTATATAGGTAAAAGTTGGAAGAGTAGGTGTTGTCATTATTTAATTTATTAGCAACATCCTTTCAGTGGAATATTTATTTTTTTATTATTTGTGACTTTTTTTCCTGTGACTTTTTTCCGTGACTTTATTTCCGTGACTTTTTTTCCTGTGACTTTATTTCCGCGCACCACAGTGTTGACGGGGACGTTAAACCTCAAATCAAACAAACAAATAAACATAAACTATGCTTGTTATAGTTTATCGACGACCTCTGAGAGTTCAACGTTCAAGCGTGGCAAGACAATTCCATGTTTTAGGGGAAGCAGGTTTCGGATTTCTTGCTTTTTTTTTTTTTTTTTTTTCACCGGATTTTAAAATTATAAATAAGTTTTTTGATAATGTCATTATGTAGAAGTCGTGGCCAAGTGGTTAGTATGATGCAGTTAGAATCTCAGTAAAACTATATCTGCCGAATGTAAAATCCCAACTGAAGGCGACTTACCTAAAACACTGACTAGTCCAAAATTAAAAGTGCAGTCACGTCTCACTGCGTTTTGAATGACTACACACGATAGTACATATACATGTATGAACAACATCGGGTCACGAGCAAAGTACGTGAACACCGAAGGGGTGTACTTAAACTTTGGCCGTGACCCGATGTTGCAGATACTTTAATGAAAGCCAAATAAATGACCTTTACTACTTACAGTAAAACTTTGATAACTCGAATAAGGTTAGTTCGTTTACTATGGCTATTTCGAACTAGTTTTCGAGTCCTTTGAAATATATTCCTAAGCACTAGATATCCATTTACGTATTAAGGATAATACATGGATTTTTTAATGATTTTATCTTGAAAAGGTATGCTGAGTGCACTCATTAGAATTGCCTCAATGAGGCGATTCTAATGAGTGTACACAACATACCTTATTTTATAGAAGTTTTAAAGACGTTAGTAAAGATATCTTAAAGTGATCCCCATACGTTGCCATCGTCATATATTGGAAAGCACTATAATTTGTTTTGCCGTGACGTTAGTGACGGCAAAACAAATTATAGTGCTTTCCAATATATGAGGCAGTAGCGATGCGGGCGGCAGTACCGTTGCGTGGGGCAATATGAACAACATAGCGTCGAGGGGCCACTTGTTCAAAACTAGTGACGTCGTTAATTAACGAATCGTTAAAACTTTGATCATTCAATATATCAAATATACTAATAATTTTGCTGAAAAAATGTGAGCAGACTTTGCATACGCAAAAGCTACTCACATTTTTCAGCAAAAATAACAAAATTTTAGATACTGGTCTTGCTAGAACAGTTAACAATATGACCACTAACGAGCTCGTTAAGCTAACAATGCTTTGAACAACTGGACCCAGATAGTTAACAAAAGGATTTTATTCTGTAAATGAACTGTGAATGTAAATGTGACTTTACTAAGTCACACCAGTGTGTTATAGTAATGCGGGTCGTGTGCATAGTGAAGTCCATGTACACCGGGTTTATAGACCTTGTAGGACGTCGATAGACACATGAACCCAATATTTGGTGCGAGGTAGACACAAGGGGTCAGATGTTGAAAGCAATGTTAAAAATTGAAGCAAGCACAGTATCGAATACAGCTTTTACTCGTATAATCGTGGTTTCAGCAAAATTTTATTGATTGAAACTTTGATAATGCTATTGGTCTTTGTTAATTTTGAACAAGTGGTATCAAGAAATTTTAATTCTTTGCGTTTTTACATTCTTTTCTACCCAAAATTTGAACAGAAAAGTTATATCTGATGCTGAGAAGCATTTACATAGCGACAATAATGTGTGTGTGTGTGTGTGTGTGTGTGCGTGTGTGTGTGTGTGTGTGTGTGTGAATTCGGGTTTAACGTCGCTTTCAACAATTTTTCAGTCATATCACGACCGTGTCTGGTTGCGACAGGGAGTTCAATGCTCACTTATTTAGTGCTGCCTCACTGAAGTATCATGTCCCAGACACATTACATGATACCACACCCAGTCAAATTATCCTGACATTGGGTCGACCAGTCCTAGCTCTACCCCGTAAATCTGAGTGCCAAGCGCAGAGGAGCAGCTAGTACCATTCTTAACGACTATGGTATGTCGCGGCCCGGGATCGAACCCGTGACCTCCCGTTCCCCGGAGCGGACACTCTACCAACTGAGCTATCGGGGCCGGTCCGCGACAATAATGTATTCTATATAGGCAATGAAAATTCTACAACAAATCACGACAAGGAAGAGCGTAATGAGGGACGTCATTAAAAACTGCCAATTTATGACGTCACTAGTTGATTTCCTTGACGTTAGACGGTGTAACGTCATTTTCTCGCATCGAACGAGTTAGAAAAGGATATAAATGCATGTGTTTCAGTCGATAGTTTTAGCGGGATTGCACGACCCGCAGAAAAAGCGACCGACTGAAGTCGGTGGATTTCTAAGAGTGCCCTAAAATCACCGTGTCGTTCTGTCAGTCTGTCCGTCCGTAAACCGTTTGTGAAAATTGGTGATAAGGACTTAACCGCTTGGAATATTTAAACAATTTTTGGCATACTGATAGATATCAATGAGATCTAACCAATGGACTTGCGAAATATTACATTCCATTTAGTATAGCCTCGCCGAGGCGAAAAATGTGAAAATTTTCGAACTGCTTCTCCTCGGAAACCGTTGGGTCGATTGATGTAAAATTTCATTTGGAGCCTCTATGGGATGGGGGAAACCAAAGCTTGCTCATGGGGTCCAGGTCACATGACCAAAATGGCCGTCAAGCCATATATGGTCTGTCTGTCTGTCGGTCCGTAACCCGTTTGTGAAAATTGGTGATAGTGACTTAACCGCTTGGAATATTTAAACAATTTTTGACATACTGATAGATATCAATGAGATCTAACCAATAAACTTAGAAATATTACATTCCATTGAGTATAGCCTCGCCGAGGCGAAAAATGTGAAAAATTTCGAACTGATTCTCCTCGGAAACCGTTGGGCCGATTGAAGTCAAATTTCATATGGAGCCTCTATGGGATGGGGGAAACCAAATTTGCTTATGGGGTCCTGGTCACATGACCAAAATGGCAGCCAAGCCATTTATGGTAAAAACCCTTCAAAATAGTCTTCTCCAGAACCACATGACAGATTTCCACGAAACTTGATAAATAGCATCTGGGACGTAGGCCCATCATAAATTGCTAGAATGGTGACCCTGGGTTGACCTTGACCTTCTTTGTGCCTAGGTCAAACTTTGACACATATGCTTTTGTATTGGAAAAGTGAGAATGCATTTTATCCTGCAAACGATTCAGAATACAGTACTAAAGTATAAGACATTTTTTTGCTCCTTACAATAAGGCGCATTTATTGGGGGAACCGTTTTAGGTCCAGGTCACATGACCAAAATGGCCGCCATACCCATATATGGTAACACTCATACAGCTAAAAAAATCCGGCGGGTCGTGCACTTCAGCTGAAGCACTGGTTTCTTCTAACAATGGCAAAAGTTGTGGATTTTCAAGGAAACAACAGCAATATCGCCGATTTTCAGCCTGTTAGAATCGAAATCGATCAGCTCTAGTTTGTGATTTGTTGAGTTATAAATCACATTTTGTCGGTCAATTGTAAGTAGATCTACTTTACAACTGACCTCCAAACCAAACTCTGATTTATTATTCAACATGATCTATGTCTTAAATAAAGTTTCTAAATGCCGAGAACCACGGCTTGTTTTATTTAACGTCACTTATCAACCATGTGATGACCAGTGTGCAGCGTTTGGAGCTATGCGGACCGCGACCAATGAAAAACATACCGATAACATAGCCTTGGTATAATACGGTATCTTCAGTGGTTGAAATAAGCTCATTTTTCAGCTGAAAATTTGTCATGGATGTATTTGATATGACAGAAGCATATAATGCCAGTGTTCGTTAAAACCTTGTCAACATCACGAAAACACAGCTATATAATTCTGACCCCCTTGAACCCCACTTTTATATAGCAAAACTGGGGTTTATAGGGGTAAGCCTTATTTTTTCTTATTTTTGCTCTAAAATATAGATTGTGGTTACTCGTTAGAACCGCCTCGACGAGGCGGTTCGAACTAGTACCCACAATCTATATTTGAGCAAAAGTAAGAAAAATATCACAATGTTTCATCTTAAAATTTTCGCTTTTTCAGTGGTAACATTTACAATGCATTTGTATAGGCGTGTTTTCGTAATGAACAAGGCGGTTCTGACCCGTATCTGAAACCAATGTGTAAGAGAAAAGTAAAAGTTATGTTCCTATAAATTCATGTATTAAGATCTTAAAGACCACTTTTGAATAATGTTATGTTCCTATAAATTCCTATATGAAGATCTTAAAGACCACTTTTGAACAATACAAAATGTGGTCTCTGACCGAAGGACATTGTATGCAGAAAACACAAAGAAAGGATAACTGAAATCTACTAAATCAATTTTTTAAAATAATAATAATAGCAATAATAATAATAATAATCGACCTTATTTATAGAGGGTAACACATTTAGTACTAGTACTAATCTTCCATGTGGCGCTCTTTTCCTGGGTAGGAACCAGTACTAAGCAATGTGGATAAGGTCTCTTGCTCAAAGAAACAACACTTGGCGCAACCGGCTACCTCTCGATCTCAAATCTGATGCTTTACCACTGCACCAAAGCGCTCCACAAAGCAGAATGAGTCTTAATTTTAGGTGATCTTAACAGCGGAATTTCACTGCATATCCTGGTAAACCCCACTTTTCTCTATATAAAGCGGGGGTTATACGAACTTACTAGCATGTTGACATTTTCGTATGTTGCTACAAATTCTGTTTTTCACATCTCATATTTCTTTCAAAAATCTCAACGTTCATCAGGCAAATAAGGCACTAATATCTGATTTGCTTGAAAATCAAGATTTTAATTAAGGCTGAAATTGAAATGATGTTGCGCCGCTGAGCTGTAATTTGTAGCTGTATATTGAAATTGGTATCTCCCCCACAGCATCAATAAAAATAGGTAATGGTCTAGACATATTCAAGCGAACATCACATTAACAAGCTCGTGAAATGAACAACCTTGTTTGTAAATTTACTGTATTTAGATCTATAGGAATAGGAATTTTTACGAGTGCGAAGAACGAGTAAATATTCTGATTTTTTCAACTCACGCGATATATATATATATTATTTTTGGTATTTGCAAATCCCCCCCCCACCCCCCAACCCCATAAAAAAAAGTATTTTTTCTTCTTATTTTATACTTGCATTTGGCGAAAAATTAGCCCGGTTTGCCATTGTGCAAATAACACAATCATGTTATTTGTTATTTTTCACAATATGAAACTATCATCTTTATTTTACCGGCTCCGACAGCTCAGTTGGTAGAGTGTCCGCTCCGGGGAACGGGACGTCACGGGTTCGATCCCGGGCCGCGACATACCAAAGTCGTTAAGAATGGTACTTGCTGCTCCTTGCTTGGCGCTCAGATTTACGGGGTAGAGCTAGGACTGGTCGACCCAGTGTCAGGATAATGTGACTGGGTGTGGTATCATGTAATGTGTCTGGGACATGATACTTCAGTGAGGCAGCACTATAAAAGTGAGCATTGAGCTCCCTCTCGCAACCAGAGACCGTCGTGATATGACTGAAAAATTGTTGAAAGCGACGTTAAACCCGAATTCACACACACATCATCTTTATTTGTTTCATATATACATTGATTTCACTGTTATGTATTTAAAGCATGCGAAAGCTTACTGTCAGATCTTGTTAGTTGATGTTGTAATTGACTGTACATGTACATTATTCTTGATAAATAAAAACTGTTTGAACCAATGAACACACCTGAGCAACGGGGCTGTGCATAGTCATATATCAATATTTACATTTCCAGTGTAAAGTCCAATGTAAACCTATAGAAAACAATTGCGTTCATACTTCGATGAACGCATCGAATCACATGATTTTCAGTGACGTTAAGTGACGTCATTCTAAACCATTGTTCTCTACGGGCGTTGATGACGTCAACGCTGCTCCACTTTTTGTGGAAAAACAGCGTGTAAATGTTTTTCAGCTTTAAAAGTTTTCCCTACAAGCATTTCTTCGCCCAGTGATGAGGGGCAAATAATGTAAATATAAAAAATAAACTTATTTTTTCTGCTTTTCATGAAAGTATGAACGGCAGTGGGTCGCTAGCAAAGTTTACATGGACCCCTTCGGGGTTCATTTACTTTGCACTCGACCCACTGCGTTCATACTTCCATGAACTGCAGAAAAATAAATTTCATTTCTTAATTGTATTTATGTGTATTTCTGCTCCAAGACAGGATGTGCGTACAAATTAGAACCGCCTCAATGGGTCGGTTCTAACGAGAACCCACAACCTATGTTGGAGGGCCATTAATTAGAAACATATGACACATTAAAAAAACACACACTTTTTTTGAGATATGAAAGAATGCACAAAGTCATACGTATGTATCTTTGCAATGCATATGGCAGCTCTATGAACAATTCACCCAGCTCATCACAAAAACAGGCCTATCTATAATTTTGACCCCCTTGAACCCCACTTTTATTGTGTAAAACTGGGTTTTTCCGGGGTAAACCTTATTTTTCTAATTTCTGCTCTAAAATATAGATTGTGGGTACTTGTTAGAACCGCCTCGACTTATTTCTGCTCTAAAATATAGATTGTGGGTACTTGTTACAACCGCCTCATCGAGGCAATTCTAACGAGTACCCACAACCAATATTTTGAGCAGAAATAAGAAAAATATCACAATTTTTCATCCTATTTTTTCAGCGGTAAAGTTTACAATGTTTTTGCATAGGCGTGTTTTCGTAATGTAATGAAATAGCTACTTATCGCACAGGCTACCAACAAAGGCTATGAGCCATTGCTACTCTCACACAAATAGATGACTCCTTTAGAGTGAGTGAGTGTTTGAGGTTTGAGCTTTACGTCCCACCAACAGCTAAGGTCGTACGGATACGGGACCTTCGTTTATAGACTCATCCGAAAGTCTAGATGACTTTTTAGATAGCTTCACGCAATGAATCATTTGTCTAGCTTTTTCGATTGCATGCGCACACTCATTTGGAGTACATAAAAAATCATGTCTATTCAGATATATTGAAAATTTTACCACCAGAAAAAAAAAGATTATTTTCAGATAAAAAAAAAAACCCTGATATTTTTCATATATCTGCTCAATTACATAAATTACATGAATAAGGAAAATAATATACCCCCCCCCCCCCCCACACACACACACACAAAAACAGGTTTACTATACGTAAGTGGCTTTCGAGATGAATTGGAGAATACAAAGGCCAGTTTCCCATGTGTTAGTTCAAATATAAGCTGAAAGAGCATTTTCTGCAACTTGATGCTGATTACTCGATCCATAGAGAAAAGACCTTTGCATTTTTTCCGATACATACATGTAAGCACAACCACGCCACACTCTAGTGAAGAGTCTTATACGAAATGCATTTGTGATTGTTATACTTAACCCTTAGCTTGCTGAATATTCATTTAAGCCACACCCATTTCTGTCTATCAACCAATCAAATTACTTGATGTAATTTATTGCTACAAATTCATAAACTGAATGCCAAACAGTGTAGATCCTGATCAGATGGCTTCTTCAGAAGCCATCTGATCTGGACCTACACTGTTTCCAAAGATAGGGGTTGTCGTGAACAGCATGATAAGAGTTATAGAAAATCAGTTCTAGATTTTTATATGTATTGTTTATATATTTGTTTGTTTGTTTGTTTGTTATGGAGTTTAACGGCCCAGTCAACACAATTTAGGTCATTTTTGAGCCGGTCAGTTTACCTATCCACACTTTTCCTGGGCAGGCTGATACGTAAGCGGTTAACCAGTACAGTGCAAATTCTTTCGCCAGAAACTGACAACTGCCCTTCTTGAATCAGCGGAAGATTGTTTATATATAAGTTTAACGCTAGAAGAAAATGTTTCAACATTGCTTCAACGATGACTCAACGTTGTATGCCTGCCGTATGAGGCGGCACATTGGGAAACTCCGCATCACGTTAACAAGTCCGTGAAAGGAACACCCTCCCCTCCCCCCCCCCCCCCCGCCCCCCCCCCCCCCACACACACACACACTTTATATTAAGAAAACTGAGACTGGGGTGTACGGGTATCCATTCTTATTTCTGCACAAAAACAGAGGTTACGGGTCCTCGTTAGAACCGCCTCAGTCGATATTATCGAGCAACCAGAACCTATGTTTGCAGTATTAATAAGAAAAATACAAGAAAAATATCATGGACTTTCATCAGAAAGATAGCCATTTTGGAATTGTGAAAAATGCGTATGTCGCACGGGTGTGTTATCCTAATGCATAAGCATTTTTAGAATGAGCGTTCACAGACAATTAGGCTAGACGCATAACAACCTCAATGTCTCTTCTACATGACTCCTTGCACCCACCTATCGAGGCTTGGAGAAACAGATGGGACTGCATGGTACTTTCGCACAGAGCTGAAATGACCGAACGTTTGGGTACTGATAAACCGCTTATAACAGTTAAGGTGGTGCTTAATATTTATTTTGGTCCCTTAAATCTCAGCGGTTTCCTTTTGGATGCCATTTCATATGAATGTCGGGTAAAACTCTGACCAATTCGGAAGCAACATCTCCAAAATGACGTGTTGACGGGGCTAAACAAACAAATCTACATGTCTGTGAATCCTTTTCTCACAATCTTGTTCAACTTTTTTGCTGCATTAGTTCCATATTGGTACGCTATTTACACGCCAATCTTTTATAATCTTTTATAACTGATTAAATTTTGTGTCTCATAGCAAGCAATTTGTATTCGTTTTCCAAATGAAAAATGCTATTAAAAGGCAATAATGGCTTTTAATTACATGACTGAAACCTACAATAAAGTAATGGCATTTAGAAAATAACATAACCTTACAGTATTAACCCATTTCAACCCATTTCTGTTAGGAAACTCCTACACGGGTTCCCTGGCAAACATTGCGGCCAAGATCAGACGCCGCATTGTACCCCAACTGTTTACAAAATGCTAAACCATGTTCTTGTTGGATTTCTGAAAATTACTCAACCTGACACACAACCCCTCAATTTCGAATAAGAATCCTGCTATTAATAGTGTCTATATTTTAGAGAGAGAAAAAAAAGATGAGTTCGCGAAACACTGAAGTCCCCAAACAGGCATGTGAAATATGAAAAGCCCAATCACTAACTAATGAAAGGTATGGCTGATGTTGAAGCGTTTAAAACGTAGGTCAAGGTCACAAGATCAAAAATTTTGGTACCACTAGAAAGGTCGTTGGCTAGGAAAGCTCATGTGAAATATAGAGCCCAATTACTTGCAGGTCAACCGTTAAGGTCAAGGTCACAAGGTCAAAAAATTATCACCGGAAAGGTCTTGTCACAAGGAATGCACAAGTGAAATATGAAAGCCCTAACACCAGTCAAAAGTTATGCCAATATTAAAGTCTTAAAAAATAGGTCAAACCACAAACTCGAGGTCACAAGATCAAAACTTATGGTGTCACCGGAAAGGTCTTATGACAAAGAATGTACGTGTGAAATATGAAAGCCGTATCACCTACCAATAGAAAGTTATGGCCAATGGTAAAGCTATTAAAAAGTAGGTCCAACTTCAAGGTCAAAGTCAAGGTCATCCTCAAGGCTCTCTCTGCCGCGCATAAATTCGCCACCCACCTTTTTACTTAAGCATATGAAGGACATCTTTCCCTAGTGTTTATCATATCATTATGAATATCCTAAGGTGTTAAATATTTTCATGCAAGATCACTGCTCTTTCACAGATTTTGTCCATTTTGCAAAAGGTGCTTGTTTTGTTTACTTTAGAGTGTTACCTCGTCGATATAAACTGACCACATTAGATCAGTCCTTGGGTGCACGGCCCTGTATAGTCAGAAAATAGTATGACTTAAAAAGAACATCCCTGCGTACTTCCTTCAATACGAGGCTCACAACATATCAATCAGTCATCGTACATTGTAACTTAAAAGATAGATATCAATATTTATTTTAAACATTACTGGAACATCTTAGACATAAGCCATCACATAAATTTAACGAACGTACATATACCCTTGCAAGGCAGTTTTTGCATCAACGAGGCAGGGGTCTCCATTTGAAAGTAACACCCTATTCAAAACAATGTTTTAATTTCCTCTCTTAGTTATATGCTTTCTTCATAACGTTTTAATATTGCAAAATGGTACTGTGCAAGTTATGAAGGCGGTTCAAACGCAAGCATAATAAAACGTCAAATTGATGGCGACAGTTAGCGGAAAATGACTCATGCCAGTGTTGTGTTTGTTTGTTTTAGTTGAGGTTTTACGTCCCGTCAACACTATTAAGATCATTTTGGAGACGCTGCTACCGGTTTTTGTGTGGGACTTTTACCCGACATTGAGATGAAATGACATATCAAGCCCTATCGCCCATAGAAACCGCTAGGGTTTAAGGAGCGGTCACACTAGCAAATTGTATGACTGGTGCCAGAAACGACATAACGTTATATGGGCCATGATGCTTGGCCAATTTAAAAAAATTGTTTACGGTGTCTTAATCCTAAACGTTTGCCCTATGCCATTGAGTGTTTAAGATTTGCAAAATATAGCACACGTAAAGAAGTCACTTTGAAAAGTGTTGCTAAACGTATTTTACATAGAACATGTATATGATAATGTCGAGAGGGACACATCTCATACCAAGTCTTGTTTTATTTCGTATGTTGGTACAGTGAAACCAATAGGGTTTATATGCATGAACAATCCGACTCGAACCACTTTGTCTGGGCAGGCTTAGACCTTCTAAGCGGTTTACCAGTACTCATTTGCGGTCGGTTTCAGCTCTGCGCGGAAGCATCATGCAGCCCCATCTATTTTTACCAAGCCCCGATGGACGGGGGCCAATGCAAGCATTTAAAGTGGATGCGAGTGCAAGTGTTTGAAGTGGATCCGAGTCACTACAAATTCAATGAGTCCGAATATGGCATTAGCCTCCAAATAATTACCTTAAAATGACCTCTTAGCCATTTTGTGAGCACCCCCTAGTAAGTGTTGGTCAAATCAGAGCAAAAAGGCCCTCAGACCTTATTAAACTGGTACAATCCACTATACCTGTCTTAATCTGGATATAGCATATTTGCCTACTGTATTTGCAGGTGAGCTAGGAGCGTGTTACTGATAAGAGGAGCCAACCAACGCAGAACAAAATGCATCCGAAATACATTTCCAGTTGCCTTTTAGCAATATTGTCTTATATATGTGTGACAGATGGTTTGCAACCAGCCAGATTTGCAGAGGTAAGTGAGGTTATTTGAAGCCCTCCCCCCCCCCCCCATGTGAAAACCTGTCTTTGGTTTTGCAACCCAGTTAAAAACAAACCAACTTGCGCAGATATACAGGTTACAAACTACTTTTTCCCTTTACAATGTCCCTTTTCAATTTTCCGTTTTCAATTTGACTAGAGTTATTGAACTTTCCAAGCAGTGAAAAAAATATGCTTATAAGACTGCTCGGGTGCACAGGCTGATCTGCACCTTTGTTGTCCGCAAATGACAAACAAGAGGACAATGATGGTCCTATATCGCTTACCTGAGCAAAGAGATTAACATGTAGGTACCAGGACGGTGCAATTTTGGACCCAGGTCTATAATTTGAACAATCTAAACAGAGGTCCACTGAATGAAGCTTAACATCGAATATCAAATGCATAGGCTTTCTGGTTTCACAAGAAGATTTTTAAAAGTTTTCTCTATATAAGTCTATGTTAAACCAGTGGAGCCAAGGGCAGGACCATTTTTGGCCCCCATGCTATGATTTGAACAATCATGGTAGAGGTCCATTAGATGAAGCTTCATACCAAATGTCAAAGACCTGAGCCTTCTGGTTTCAGACAAGAAGATTTGTATATGTTTTCCCTATATAAGCCTATATAAAACCGTTTTTGGCCGCAGGGCTATAATTTGAACAACATTGGTATAGGTCCACTACATGAAGCCTCTAACCCAATATCACAGACCGGGGCCTTCTGGTTTCAAGGAAGAAGATTTTTAAAGGTTTTCCCTATATTTGGGGGGGGGGGGGGGGGGGCTGGGAGCGTTTTGGGCCCGAGGGGTATAATTTAAACAATCTTGGTAGAGGTCCACTAGATGAAGCTTCATACCAAATATCAAAGACCTGGGCCTTCTGGTTTCATAGAAGAAGATTTTTTATAGGTTTTCCCTATTTCAGCCTATGTAAAACCAGTTGGCCCTGGGGCGGGGTCGTTTTTGCCCCATGGCTATAATTTAAACAATCTAGATAGAGGTCCACTAGATGAAGCTTCAAACCAAATATCAAAGACCTGGGCCTTCTGGTTTCAGAGAATAAATTCAAAGGTTTTCCCTATATAAGCCTATGTAAAATCAGTAGGCCCCGGCGCGGGGGCGTTTTGGGCTCCAGGGCTACATTTGAACAATCTTGGTAGAGGTTCACTAGATGATGCTTCATACCAAATAACATAGACCTGGGACTTCTGGTTTCAGACAAGAAGATTTTTATGTGTTTTCCCCATATAAGCCAATGTAAAACCAGTGGGCCCCGGCGCGGGGGGCATTTTTGCCCCCATGGCTATTATTTGAACAATCTTGGTAGAGGTTCACTAGATGAAGCTTCATACCAAATATCAAAGATCTGGGCCTTCTGGTTTCAGACAAAAAGATTTTATATGTTTCCCGATATAAGCCTATATAAAACCAGTGGGCCCCGGGGCGGGGCAGTTTATGGCCCCAGGGCTATAATTTGAACAATCGGACGACGACGGACGATGACCGATCACAATAGCTCCCCCGGAGCCTTCGGCTAAGGTAAGCTAAAACATGTACACTCAATATTTTCCAGTTCTGTGGTGTATTCCTCGCTTGCAAAGGATAACCCTCTCTAGAACATATTTAACGTCACTAAAGCTGGTGTCTGGGAATGTGTGGCGGCAGTAAAAAGCCTCCCTGCCCTATATCATAGTGTGGTTTATATTTTCTTGTCCTTTGAGATCATTGATTCCATTGTTGAATTTTGAGAATATTTGAGGGTCACTGATGAGGCCTAATTGGTCGAAACTAGCTTGTCTGGTCCAGAAAACATGTACACTCCATATTTTCCAGTTATGTGGTGTATTCCTTGCTTCCAAAGGATAACCCTTTCTAGAACATATTTCTCTTGATTTGGTTCATTTGTGACACTTTATTTTTACTGTGTGACTCAAACCATTAAAGGCTGGTGGGTGGTTACATAAGGCACTTCTCTTGCTAAGTAACAAAAGTCTTCATTTTCTCCCAATACATTGTCTATAGCGTCCAGTTTACAAAAACAGTATTGCTTTCGCAACGTAAGTCCTCGTTTTGGCGTAACAAGATTATAAAAGTGTGTGTGTGGGAGGGTGGGGGGTGGTAATTCGTTATGAACCAGTATCAAGATTACGAAAGTGAATTGAGTAACTGAGTATTAGATATCATATTTTTGCAACGTCTCTTTTAAAACATACTACACCCAGTCACACATTCCTCTGTTTGTTCGACACATTTCTTTGGTAAAATCCTATCTAAAATTTCTTCCTTTTTGAGTAAGATATTACATCTTCAGCAACTGCTTTGTGTGAATGTTCAATGTTTGTTTATTTTGCATCTTAACAGTCATTAAATCATTGTCTGCCTCTGGAACTAAATTACGAATTCTTTTTAAAACCCAGCTGAATACAGAATTGGGAGAATGCAAATGTTTTTAAACCCACCAGTTACTTTACTGACCGTTCCAAGTCTGTGCTTTTGCTGTGGTTCCTTCATGCTTTGTGTTGGTGGTTCTTTTTCTTTCCCTGATCATGTATGTTTTTACGTTGATGATTCTGATTCTTCCCCCTTTTTGGTTGTTCATTTTAGTTACATTTACCCTTCCAGTTTAATGTTTGTCATGTTGATGATTCTGATTCTTTCCCACGTTATGTATATTGCTCCTTTTTACTTAGGTTTAGATCTTCTAAGTCACCAACTATATGAGAAAGAGCTGCTGACCTGAATTACCTACTGTCACCACTCCATAGTGATATAGTGGGAAGAATTTGGGATCTGATTGTCTCAGTTCCTGATCGTTTCTCTTTTTAATTTTAAAACCAATCGAACCAAGTCTGCTATTTTCGTTCAATGCTGTATTCTTTGCTTCCAAAGGATCTAACTATTCAAAACTTATTTAGTAGCCTTGACCGAATCTATATGGTCACAAGGGCTGTGAGATTGTAAGGGTTGCCTAGTTTGGCAATGTTTCTGCTCCATAACAGAAGATTTCATCTTCTCCTGATACATTACTTATATTGTTCCCTTTAAATGAAACAGTATTGATTTGACAATATAAGCCCTAGTTTTGGAGTAACACGATCATAAACTTGGGTGAGGTAATTAAGTATGAATCTGAAGTATCAAATTATACACACTGTTTCTCTTTGAAAATATACTACCTCTGTTGTTTTTAAGCAAACGCATTAGGTAATAGCGTATTTAACTTTTCTTCTTGTAAAATAAAATATGATCTCTGCAGCAACTTGTTTATGAAAACTTTCCACTTCTGAGAAGTTCGCCTCTTTAAATTCAATTATTCATAACATTTCTGCGGAATAAAATAAGAACATTGTGTGACGTTAATCTTATTTTCAAGGTCTCATGGCTTTTTGATTTTTAAAATTGAAAATAATGTTTGTCTACACTCAGTATTTTTCAAATGAAAATTCATATGAGTTTTCATCAACTTGACCAGATATGTGTATCACTGGATGAAAACCTTCTACCTCTGAGAACTTCGCATCATTGGATTAAAAAAAATCTTGGCGTTTCTCTGGAATTGAACGAGGAACTCTTTTGAAATTAATCTGAATGCTACATTAAGTGACCTTGACCTTGATCTTATTCTCAAGGTCTCGTGAGCTTTGGGAATATTGTTTGTCTACACTCGGTATTTTTCAAATGAAAATTCATGTGGATTTTCATCAACTAGGCCAGAAATTTTTATCACTGGGTGATTCTGGGCCTAGTTCTAGGGTTTCAAGGTTATAACAGGGCTAAATAATTAAGCTTTGTGTACATGATATGAGTTAAACATAGCAGATCATTTGGACATGCTGTTGAATAAGATAGATGTTGAGTGTTCTTGATTTTATTTTCATTGTCAGTTCAGGGCAAAATAGGTCATATATTAGCTGAAGTAAGCTTTTGGACTCGGCTTGTCGCCTGTGATTTTGTTGTTTGCTTAGATGTGTTTGTCCTTCTCTTTGATGTTTGGGATAGGCTTCGGGTTCTTATTTGATAAGTTCCTTAACTATATTTACTCATTTAATCTGTCTTCACTGACCGTTCCAAGGCGGTTCTTCCGCCGTGGTTTAATTTCTGTTTTTGTTTGTCTTTGAGTGTGTGTGTCGTGTGTATATGTTGGACTTGGATAGCCATTTGGCAATTTTGTAGGAAAGTAACTGTCCTTTTGACTTTCCGCTATTGATGTTTCCATTAGGGTCTAGTCATTTCATGTTTTTTGCTTTTTTCCTTTTGTGTCCCTGATGGGAGGTGTGGGTTAATTGTATCGTTTCCTGAACATTGCCTTCACTTCTATTTTACAAACTGACAGAGTTGTTTACACGTGGTGACACTTGCATCATTTGCGAGGTCACAGTAGATGCAAGTGTAGTTTGCACATTGTTATGTTTGAGTGGATGGAATCTGACCTAACTGACAGAATAGAGAGATGAATAGGTAATAATGACCTAATCGTTTTAGGTTTTGGAGACCTAGTTTTCAAGGTCACAACCAACTTTACAGTGTCAGATTTGAATCTGATGCGTTAGGAGGACTTCATGCGGACTGAACAAATTATTTGTCTAAATCGCGACGGCAGTAAGGGCGAGGATTGTGGCCACGTAAAATCGATTAAAGCCCCCCCCCCCCCCCAGTGGAATTCGTTTCACTGCCCCTTCCCAGGCGTCCATCTGTCGCTGTTTATTTTTGTTATGGTTTGTCTTTGAGTGTTTGTATCGCTTATATTATTTTGTTTTTGGATAGCCAATTGGCCATTTTGTGGGAAAGTAACTGTCCTTTTGGCTTTCCGCTATTGTTAATTGTATCGATTCCTGATCATTGCCTTCTCTTCTATCTTAAAAGTGAGGTCAAGATTACCAAAACCTAATCAAATGTTTGCATTCTCAAAATATTATCTATTTATACGTTTCAAAAGAATTCAATTACTGACTTTGGAGGTGAACAATGATTCTGTAAATTCCAAGAAGTAAAATTAGCGAAAATGCAGACTGTCGGGAGGCTATAAGTTTACTCAAAAGGTAGAAACCGAGAGACAGGACAATGCATCTTGAGTAAAAGAAGATAGGGACTGGGGTACAGAACATGACCGTATGGTCAACTGCCTTTTGGACAATCTCCCAGCCGATGTCACTATCAAAATTAGATCAGGTCCACCAAAGCCTAATCAAG
The DNA here is from genome assembly GCA_963580285.1 of Lucinisca nassula. NCBI lineage: Eukaryota > Metazoa > Mollusca > Bivalvia > Lucinida > Lucinidae > Lucinisca > Lucinisca nassula. The sequence continues at coordinate 23,592,115 of OY757010.1, read as the reverse complement.
GTTTTGCACTCTGCCAATGTTGTATTCTGGTTAGTTTCAAAAGAGGTCATCATTTACTGCTAGAGAAAGTCTATGATTTATTAAATTTTAAGACGAAGAATTAACAAAAACATGAAGCTTTTCAATAACCCTTTTTGTACCAAATGGAATCTTCCACCTTATATATAGCAGTGAGTTCAGGGGGTGTCAGGATGTGTTTTCATCAAAATTTATTTGGAAAATGACTGAACTTTTAGCTTTCTGCGGCGTCTGATCTGGGCCTGCACTGTTTGCCAAGGTACCCGTTTAGGGGTTTCCAGTCTGAAATGGGTTAAAGAGTTGCTGCAGATGAAATATTGTACATCAAAGAAAGAAAAATAAGGTAGGATATTACCTTAGGTAAAGGTATAAACGGGTGTGGTATAGTTCTGAAAGTGCGATGACGCATAAAATATGATTCCTATGATTCATACAACCAAAAAATGATTTTTTTTTTCAGATACAAATTCTGATATTTTTCGTATTTCTGCTCAGAACATAGCTCGTGGGTACTTGTTAGCATCGCCTCAAACCCCTGTAAACCGCGGTGTTACTATATAAAAGTGGGTGATAGACAATTGGCCATTTTGTGGGAAAGTAACTGTCCTTTTGTCTTTCTGATAGCGATGTTTCCATTAGGATCTAGTTATTTCATGATTGTGTTTCTTACCGTTTGGTGTCACTGATGGGAGCCGGGGGTTAATTGTATCGATTCCTGATCATTGCCTTCACTTCTGTTTAGGGGAGTCAAAGTGATTTTGGCGTGTTTTCGTTATGGATTCCTGATCATTCTTCGCTCTTCTATTTTTTAAACTACCATGTTTTTTTTTTCTTCTTCTTTTTTTTTGAAAGGCCTCAATAAAACCAAGGCTCTCGTTGATTTTCGGCTCTGTGTTCATTGTTCTAAAGGCAAAATCATGTTTTGGTTTAACAGTGTAACTTATGCATTGCGGCTATGGGGCGAGGATTGTGGCCACGTAAAATCGATTTAAGCCCCCCCCCCCCCCACCCCCAGTGGAATTCTTTCCACTGATCGTTCCAAGGCGGTTCTTCTGTGGCGGTTTTATTATGTTGCTGATGTTACTACTCACTGTGTGTATCACTTGTGTCTTTCTATTTTGGATGGCCATTTGGCCATTTTGTGGGAAAGTAACTGTCCTTGTGGCCATCTTTTGTTTAGGTTTCCATTATGGTCTGGTCGCTTCATGTTTGTGTTTCTTTCCCTTTGGTGTCTTTGATGGGTGGAGTAAGTTAATTGTATCGATTCCTGATCTTTGTTTTACTTCTACTTTTCATAGATATAGACTATGAGTCTGTGTTTATTTTAATGCTCCTGTGCTTACCCTCAACATGATATCACATCCTCGTGCTAGGATGTGTGTTAAAATGGCGTCTGTCTTCTCTCTAGAACTAGCGTTTCTCCAAAGATTCTGTTATATATTTATCTTATTTCTTTTCCAAACATAGAGTGTGAGTAAATGTTAGACACGCCTTAAGGACAGCCTTATGAAGGCGGGTCTAGCGAGTACCCACAATCTACGTTTTTCATAATTAATAAGAAAATAATTTCCCCCTCTGTAAATTCCAATTTTCCATCGCGTGAACAAGTCCGTGAAATGAAGACCCCCCCTAAACCCCACTTTAAATAGAGAAAACTGGGGTTTACGGGGTTATTCATTATTTTTCTTGTTTCTGCTCCAAGACATAGTTTGTGGGTACTCGTTAGAACCGCCTCAATGAGGCGGTTCTAACGAGCACACACAAACTATGTTTGAGCTTTTTTAGAAAAAATATCACGTATTTTCATCAGATAAGTAGCCATTTTGGAGATGTGAAAAATGCACTATGTTGTACGGGTGAGTTATCGTAATGTTTATATAAAATGGGGGTTGCGGAGATGTTCGTTACACGGTCTTGATTACGGAATCTGCTAGAGCGGAACATTCTTTTCTTTCCCATCAGATAAGAAAATCCTGGACTTAACCCTGAGATAAAAATCCTTATCCAACTAAGATTATCCTACCTAGGGATAGGATAGAAGAGTATAAAAATCGAAATTTTACGTGTTTGATGTGCATTAAACGTAAGTCAAAAATTCATCAAAACATCACGAAAGCACACCTATACATTTCTTACCCCCTTCAATCCCACTTTTATTTTTCTTATTTCTGTTCTAAAATATAGATTGTTGATGCGGTTCTAACGAGTACCAAAATCTATATTTTGAGCAGAAATAAGAAGCATATCACAATTTTAGAAAACAGTGGAGGCCTCGTAGAGGCGGTTCTTACGAGTACCACAACCTATATTTTAAGCAGAAATAAGAAACATATCACAATTTTTCATCTTAAATTTTTCAGTTTTTCGGCGACAGGTACAATGTATTTGAATAGGCGTGTTTTCTAAACGTATGGGGAACGTCGGCAATCGAAGTAACTGCATTATAAAAAACAATATCCACTCCCTGAAATGAATTGTATGCAAAAAGAATAATACTACATGCGTGTGGGTGTTGGTGTGGGTTGGGGGGACAGTGGGAGGGTAAATACTCGCCCATCGAGAGCAGTTTCCCTCGGGACGGATTTTTCTATCCATCCCTGACACTCGTGTAAGATTATAAAAATAACAATAATAATAATAATTATTATTATTATAATTTTTATTATTATTATTATTATTATTATTATTATTATTATTATTTAGTCAGGCAGTGTTATGACTGACATTGCTTGAAACACAACTAAGCAAATTCTTGGAATCGGTTCAATACTTTTCAAAGGAAGAAATGGTATAACGTATGCAATCGTGAGACTAGGTGAAGTACGACAAGAAATAGTTTCCAACGTAAATGGCTTTTAACAGTATTTGGCCCTTTCTTCGTCACCGAACGCGACTGACAGTTCGGAATGTCACTAAGGCTCCTCGTATGGCATGAATATTTTATGAACACCACAATATAACTGCTTGGTATAGTGTCCCAAATGAATGATAACTAGCCAAGTGCATAATTGGGTGAAGCACCATGCATTGAAACAAACAGCTATTCTAGCCAGGGTTATTAAGGGGAATTGTTTAACACATTCGAGGCAACTCTTTCGCAATTATTTTGTGTGCAATTATCTTGAATGAAAGAATATTTTTGGGGGATAACTCTTTCCTTTAAGGGTAGACCCGTTTCTTCAGAGGGAAAGCAAACAAGGACACCCATATACTGTAAAATGGAGTTAAAGGGGGACATACATTATTTGTGGTCCAACACATAGGTTGTGGGTACTCGTAAGAACCGCCTCAATGAGGCGGTTCTAACGAGCACCCCACAACCTATGTTTGCAATATATATAAGAAAAATATCACGGATTTTCATCGGAAAAAGTAGCAATTTTGGAGATGTAAAAATGCACTATGCCGCACGGGTGTGTTATCGTAATTGGCTTTTGAAAACAAATGGACAATATGCAATGGGCAATAACATTACGCAAACACGCCTATACAAATACATTGCCACTTTTATCGCCGTAAAAATGAAAAATTTAAGAAGAAAAATTGCGATATTTTTCTTATTTCTGCTCAAAATATAGATTGTGGGTACTCGTTAGAACCGCCTCGATGAAGCGGTTCTAACGAGTACCATTAATCTATATTTTAGAGCAGAAATAAGAAAAATAAGGTTTACCCCCGTAAACCCCAGTTTTACTACATAAAAGTGGGGTTTAAGGGGGTCAAAATTATATAGGTGTGTTTTCGCCAGTAAATGTTTCCCAAATGTTGGTCGTTATTACGAATTTGTCGGAATAATGAATTAAAAAAAGTTAAGCATCAGAATAGATATAATTACTAATAACTCCAATAAACATATATTCTGAACATTCGTTAGAATCGCTTTGCCAACTGTTGTGGACATTTGTTAGTACCGCCTCGGCAAAGAGATTCTGACAAATGGCCGCAATATTTATTTGTTGGAATATTGACTATACAGTCGAACTTCAATGGCTCGAACACCTTAGGGACCTCGAAAATCTGTTCGAGACAGGGGTAGTTCGAGTCACTGAGGTTACTGTCAGAAGGCATACCGAGATACTTTTAGACATCTTTTCGGTGTTGTATAATGAAAATGTATGCTGTTTGTACTCATTAGAATCGCCTCGATGAGGCGATTCTAATGAGTACACACAGCAAAAATGAAAATGTATGCTGTTTGTATGAGGCGATTCTAATGAGTACACACAGCATACATTTGCAAGATAAAAGACTAAAATCTCCTTAATTATGCCCCACTATTTCTTATGTAGAGGATTTTGCTCGGGGTTCAAGAATGGGTGCGACACAACCATGGTAAACGAGCCATCGGTGTTCGAGCCATCGAAGTTTTACTGCAATATTCTTATTCATCTCACTTGATCCGTCTAAGCTTGACCTAAGGATTCGTTCCATTAATATTGTCGTTATAATGAGTTTTGTCGTTATATCAAATGTCGTCACATTAAGCAAACACACCTATACAAAAACATTGCCACCTTTATCGCCGAAAAAATGAAAATTTTATGATGAAAAATTTCGATATTTTTCTGATTTCTGCTCAAATATATAGATTGTGGGCACTCGTTAGAGCCGCCTCATCGAGGCGGTTCTAACGAGTACCCAGAATCTATATTTTAGAGCAGAAATAAGAAAAATAAGGTATACCCCCGGAAACCCCAGTTTTAACATATAAAAGTGGGGTTGAAGGGGGTCAAAATTATATAGGCGTGTTTTCGTGATGATAAAGAGGGTTGACTGTAAATAAGGTGTATATAGTCTTTGTAATGTTGCATACAGACTGCCTTAAAGAAAAGTTGTGTGTTAAAGGAGCAGTCAACCCTACCTAGGTCATATCGAGCTGGTAAGTGTACCTAAGCACCTTATTCTTAGGCTGCCTTATACCTAAGAGGTTAGCCAGTACATTATGGGTTCTTTAGTCAGAAACTGACAAATGCTCTTCATGAATTAGCCACCATAGAAAACATATGGGCCCGTCAAGCGATTTCGGTACTTATCGCCTATGCGAGCAGCGAAGGTTCAGGCGAAGGTTCAGGCGAGCCTGCGCGGATCCTGCGCATCCGCGCAGTCTCGCCAGAACCTTCGCTGCTCGCTCATACAAGCAGTCAATCAAGAGGAACCTTCAGACAGAAAGCCATATCCCTGGTCCCTCTGAATGGCTGGGCATGCGCAGTTAAAATTTGTCATGACGGAATGCTCGAAGACACAAATTCGCTTGGCGGGGCTCATATGATCAATCTCTTGCTGACTCGACAGGCATCTAACCCACGACGTCCTGATCATCTTGATCATCAATCGGACCACAACCGACTGGGCTACCGAGGCCGGCTTAGGTTAAAGGGTCACACCATATATATTTCCACCATTTTTCCAAAGACAACAAATTTCGGAACTTCCTGCTTCCGTTTCTAACCTATAAGGGGTCTACTCACAATGGAAAGCATATGCCCCTCATGAAAAAGGGGTCTACTCTTAAAGGAAAGAATTTGCTCATCAGGGGCAAATTCTTTCCTTTATGGGTAGACCCTAAAGAGGAAATTCTTTCCTTTAAGAGTAGACCGCTATCGATATTGGAGGAAGATTTTTTTGAAAGAGTTGTCCGCCCTGAAGATTTACCCCTTCCCACAGGCGTCCAACACTAACAGTGCATTTCATAGTGTTTTTCCCCATTTGAAAGCCATTAAAAACCCAAAAGATTCTGATATAGCAGATTATTCATATTTTATAGAGCAGTGCGTAGTTGGGCTAGACCTATTATCATAGGCAATAAAGCATGAACTAAATAGTCAGTTTAACCCTTTTTGTACCAAATGGACTCTTCCAGCTTATATAAAGCAGGAGTCCATTCTAAAATTAAGGGGTGTCGGGTTGTGTTTTTTTGATCAAAATTGATATAACTTTTCGCAAATAGTGTAGGCCCTGATCAGACGCCGCGTTCTGCGGCGTCTGATCTGGGCCTGCACTGTTTGTCACGGTACCCGTTTCGGGGTTTCTAGTCTGAAATGGGTTAAACGCCTTCGGTGGCATTAGTCTAACACTCCCATGTGACGTAGTCATTTTTGCATAGCACTAAAATGACATTTCTTTTTCCAAATAAACACGTTGATATTTTCTGCCACAAATATAGAATATGGGTATTTGCTAGAACATGAGAACCGGTTCAACATACAGTGGGCAATCGTTAGATCGTCTATCGAATACATGTACCTACAGTTTACAGTTTATTTGTTTGAACAAGAGTATAGACGCACCAAAACTGACTTTACAAAAATGAAAACGTCGATACTTATTCTGCCACAAATATTGGTAATTATCAAGCCAACAAGACCATAACATAAACACACCTCTAAACCCTACCTTGTATAGAGAAAACTGGGGTTTACATGGGTATTGGTTAGTTTGTTTACTTCTGTTCCAAAACAAACGTTCTGGGAACTTGTTACATGTATTGAGGCGGTTCTAACGAGCACCCCCAACCTATGTTCGGAGTAAACATATCACACATTTTCATCGGAAAAGTAGCCAGTATGGAGAAATGAAAGAATCTACGGTGTTATCGTTCTGGTTTCAAGACTTTTGCTTTTCTGTCGGCGTGTGTCTTACCGGATCGGAAACTCTGGAGACAGGCTATGACATGACGGAGCTCGTATATTTTAGGTACATCTGAATAAAGGCTCTAAATTTGTGTTTGCCAGCGATACATTCTTGTCCTTTCTTGTTATACACCCGCAAACGAATTTTGAGAGGGGGGTGGGTAGGTTGTTTGTTGGTTGGTTGGTTGGTTGGTCTGCGTAGTCGTCCGTGACACATTTATTTTCTTGTTATGCGAACTACTTTACACATTTCTTCATCGATTGACTTCAATTTTGCATATGCATTCACAATATGGCGTAGATGTGTGTGACATAAATCTCGTATGCGTCAAGTCGAGGTCAGGGTCACTGTTGCAAAATTGAATAGAAATCTAAGACAACAATTGTGATATGCGAGCTACTTTCACATTTCTTGACCGATAGACTTCAAATTTTGTATTCACAATATGAGCCCCGTCAAGCGACTTTGGTACTTATCGCCTATGCGAGCAGCGAAGGTTCAGGCGAGCCTGCGCATCCGCGCAGTCTCGCCAGAACCTTCGCTACTCGCTCATACTAGCAGTGAATCAAGAGGAACCTTCAGACAGAAAGCCATATCCCAGGTCCCCCTGAATGGCTGGGCATGCGCAGTTAAAATTTGTCATGACGGAATGCTCGAAGACACAAATTCGCTTGGCGGGGCTCATATGATGTAGATATGCGTGGCATAAATATCATATCTGTAAAGGCAAGGTCAAAGTCACTGTTTGCTAAAAATAGAATAGAAACCCATGACAACAATCTTGTCATGTGAAATTCTTCCACATTTCGTTACCAACTGACTTCAAACTTTTTATATGCATTTACAATAGATGTAAATGTGCTTGATATAAATTTCATATGCGTCAAGTCAATGTCAAGGTCACTGTTGCTTAAAAAGAATAGAAATCCACATTACAATAACACGCCCGTATGACATAGTGCATTTTTTCACATCTCCAAAATGGTTACTTTTCTGATGAAAATATGTGATATTTTTCTTATAAATACTACAAGCATAGGTCATGGGTGCTCTTTAGAACCGCCTCACTCAGGCGGTTCTAACGAGTACCCACAACCTATGTCTTGGAGTAAAAATAAGAAAAATAATGTTTACCCCCTTAAACCCCAGTTTTCTTAATATAAAGTGGGGTTTAGGGGGTGTAAATTTCACGGACTTGTTCACGTAATGATGAGCGAACTACTTCCACATTTCTTCACCGATTGACTTCAAAATTTTGCATATGCATTCACAATGAGATGTAAATGTGCGTGACATAAATTTCATATGGGCCTAGTTAAGGTCAGTGTTGCTAAAATAGAATAATCTTGTAATGCCACATTTCTTCACCGATTGAGTTCAAATTTTGCATATGTATTTATACTTAGATATGAATATGCGTGACATAAGTTTCATATTGGTCATATCAAGGTCCAGGTCACTGTTACTAAAAATAGAAAAATCCTCTGCTGCGAACCACTCTCACATTTCTTCACCAGTTCAGATTTTGCTTATGTATTCATATTGAGATTTAGACGTACAGGACATAAATTAAATATGCGTCCGGGCAAGATCAAGGTCCAGTTACAGTTGCTTAAATAGAATAATCTTGTGATTTGAACTGCTCCCACCTCTTTTCACAGATTGAGTTAAAATTTTGCATATGCATTCTTAATGAGGTCTACTATATACGTGACATAAATTGCATATGGGTCAGGTCAAGATCACAGTTACTGTTTCTGGTTTAGTTTGGAATTTTGTTTTGATAATATCTATATGATGAACTTTCATCACATTAACACGTCTGTGTAATTATACCCCTTCCAGCTTACATAGAACAATGTCACATTTGATCCCGGATTCAGTAAAATGCATTGATCCTCTGACAGTTCTGGTTTGTTTTTGTAATGATCAAGCCCCTCTGAAAGGAAGGGCTGAAAGAGCAGATTCTTTCCTTCAAGCATAGACTGTTACTGATAAAGTGGATAAAATGTTTTCAAAGAGTTGCATCCCGTGGATTCCTATAGTACATCTTTCTCATTGGGTCGATTGCTTATCAATCGACCCAAAGTTATAAAGAACAAAACCTCTATTAGTGCTGGAGTCCACGTGACTATCACTTATTTACAGAATTTTATCGCGGTGAGGTCAGCGTGTTTGCGTAAAAAGGTTATCTGTAATATCTGGGCTGGAATCATGGTTTGGGCTTGGCAAACAGTGTAGCCCCAGATCAGACGCCACAGAATGCGGCGTCTGATCAGGGTTTACACTGTTTGAATACAGTACAAAAATTTAAGGGTGAGCCACCAAAAAAAAAAAACAAAAACGCAGGGTCTACAATGTTTGCTTACAGCACAGAAATTTAAGGGTTAAATGTCCTCATGTAAGTCCTCGTTCCAAATCTACACTCGGAGACAATCGACCCACCAGTGCTGTCAGTGCTTTGATTTTTGTAGAGCTACAAGTACCTTTTAATGACTATGTTCTGTCAGTACAAGTGCGGGGTAACTGACAATCCAATTCTGGTGAGAGTGAAATGTGACGTGTACATCTGAATACAATTATCTGTATTCAATTATATGCGAGGAATGTAAGGGATTGAAACAAAAACAGCCAGACGGGGAATCAAATTAGATTATAAACCTAAAAGCCTATTCTTATATGAGCTCCTAAACATTTTGAAACGCAATGTATTCAAGAGATATAGGGATCCATCAAGCACATACGATGTTCTATATTTGGCCGTTATCTCTTTTGTAGTTTACAGAACTTTATAAATTTGAACAGGGGTGCGTCGACAAAGGATGTCTCCTTCTTGACAGTGTTAAAAGACATAATTTTTCCGGCTATATAGCTGGCGTTCTGAAGTAGACACCGAGAGCACTTAAAGAAATGACATTGATCATTACATTTAGACACTCTGATACGTGTTGATGGTTCTCGCGCGGTCAATCTCATTGCTTCATTTGCAAGATATTAGTATTCACTATTGTAGCGCAGTAATACATCCCACCGAAACATAAATGGGCCCCGTCACTTATCGCCTATGCGAGCAGTGAAGGTTCAGGTGAGCCTGCGCATCCGCGCAGTCTCGCCAGAACCTTCGCTGCTCGCTCATACAAGCAGTGAATCATGAGGAACCTTCAGACAGAAAGCCATATCCCTGGCCCCTCTGAATTGCTAGGCATGCGCAGTTAAAATTTGTCATGACGGAATGCTCGAAGACACAAATTCGCTTGGCGGGGCTCAAATAATCTAAGCCATGACAGAACTATATTACTGAATATGTCAACTCGGCATGTCAAAGACAGACCGTGCATGCATACAGTTTGGCTCAAGCTTGCAGAGACACATGCTCAATAAACAGTAATATTTGACACAGGCATTTTAAAACTGCTAATACAAGCCTGTTTCCTTTCAAAACGTGCTGAATATGCTGAGTCAAAGTTTCATATCATTTTTTCATGGGGTAGCTCAGAATGTTTATTGGCGACGTGAAAACATTCGCAGCTTCCATTTAGCTCTGTCTGTCAGACGAGCGACCTTAAATTTTAATAATTTAAGGCATCTATGTTGGCATTAACCTGTATGGATTGGCGAAAGGATTTTCCAAGAACATTAAGACAGCACACATTTTTGAGATAATGCTTTATTTCCTGTTTCTGTAAAGGCCCTGTTCTGATGAATTTGTGATATTATAATTTTTGTTACAAATACCGATGGTGGGCGCACGTTAGAACCGCCTCACGTGAGGCGCTTTTACGAAAAAAAATCACAGTCTATATTTTGTGCAATATTAAGATTACGAAGACGCACCTATTCAAATATAGTGAAAAAATGAAATATTTCTGATAAAAAATATGATATTTTCATATATATATCGGTTCAAAAATAGATTGTGTGCACTCGTTATAACATCCTCGGCGAGCAGAAATAAGTAAAATAATGTATGCCTGTGTAAATGCCAGTTTTACTGTATAAAATGGGGTTTAAGGGAGTCGAAATTAAATGGGCGTGTTTTCGTAATGGGTCACATAGTTAACGTCCTTGTAAACTCCACTTTTCTGTACATAAGTTGGGGTCATGTATTTTCGGTATTATGGCGTGCACATAATACTAGTTTACAGTTGGAATCACGAAAACATGCCTATATAATTTTGAATCCCTTGAACCCCATTTTTATATAGTAAAACTGGGGTTTCTGGGGGTATACCTTATTTTTCTTATTTCTGCTCTAAAATATAGTTTGTGGGTACTCGTTAGAACCGCCTCGAATGCCCACAATCTATATTTGGAGCAGAAATAAGAAAAATATCACAATTTTTCATCATAAAATTTTCATTTTTTCGGCGATAAAGGTGCCAACGTATTTGTATAGGCGTGTTTGAGTAATGGTCAATCCCTGTTGTTCTTGCAGTAGGTACTGTGACAATAACATGGTCATGTTATTTTTCACAATGTGAAAATATCATGTCTTTTCACAATGTGACAATATCATTTTATTGTCCCCCGGCCATTCGAAGAATGGTGGAATAGGGCGTATAGTGTTACCCCTGTCCGTCTGTCTACGTCCGCGTTCGCATTCTTCGTCGTTGTCCGCGTCCGTGACCGAGATAGCAATTCTTAAATTGTGCTACTTGGCGGGGGCATCACCGTTGCCCCTTCAGTTTTGATCGGATCTTTCGGAAACTTATATGTAAGGTGGCTGGGGATAAAACCTCGGATGAGTTCGAAAAGCCCATTCATCATAGAGTAACGTCCCTTTGATTGCTAAAAATGCCGATGTTTAACCTTGTCATCGCCGTAGCCCTTTCAGTTTTGATCGGATCTTTCTGAAACTTATATGTTAGGTGGCTGGGGATAAAACCTCGTAAGAGTTCGAATACCGACCAAGTCGGCCAATTTATCATAGGGTTACGTCCCTTTGATTGCTGAAAATGCTGATTCTTTACCTTGTCATCAACGTAGCCCCTTCAGTTTTGATTGGATCTTTCTGAAACTTATATGTAAGGTGGCTGGGGATAAACCCTCGGATGAGTTTGAAAACCGGCCAAGTCGGCCCATTTTTCATAGAGTTATGTCCCTTTGATTGCTGAAAATGACGATTTTTGACCTTGTCATCACCGTAGCCCCCTCAGTTTTGATCGGATCTTTCTGAAACTTATATGTAAGGTGGATTGGGGTTAAAACCTCGGATGAGTTCGAAAACTGGCCAAGTCGGCCAATTTATCATAGAGTAACGTCCCTTTGATTGCTGAAAATGCGATTTTCAGTTCACCTGGGCCGAAGGCTCCAGGGGAGCTTATAGTATAGTGGGTCGTCCGCCCGTCCGCCGTCCGTCCACACTTTGGAGCAGCTTTATCTGTGCAGCCTGCAGGCAGATCTCAATCATTTCTTATCTGTAGCATGCCTCTGGTGGGGCATTAATGACATAAACTTTTCTTTCGAAATCGCTCTAAAACTTTGGTTGTTAATACAACAAGGTCCCATAGACTTAGGGTTCTCTTTTGCTCCAGCATTTCAGTGGTTTCTTGATGTCGAGTCCTCACCGTTGCCTCACCTCTTTGGTTCTTTGATTATTTGTGTTCACGAAGATGTTGCACTGATGAGTTAGGAGGCCTTCATGCGGACTGAACAAATAATTTGTCTAAATCGCGACGGAAGTAAGTGCGAGGATTGTGACCACGTAAAATCGATTTAAGCCCCCCAGTGGAAATCTTTCCACTACTGGGGAAATCTTTCCACTGACCTTTCCAAGGCGGTTCTTCTGTGGCGGTTTATTTATGTTGTTGTTTGTTACTTGCTGTGTGTATCACTTGTGTCTTTTTGTTTTGGATGGCCATATGGCCATTCTGTGGGAAAGTAACTGTCCTTATTTGTTTAGGTTTCCATTATGGTCTGGTCGCTTCATGTTTGTGTTTCATTCCCTTTGGTGTCTTTGATTGGGTGGAGTAAGTTAATTGTATCGATTCCTGTTCTTTGTTTTACTTCTACTTTACTATGGAAAATACTTGTCATCACCATAGCGCCTTCAGTTTTGATCGGATCTTTCTGAAACTTATATTTAAGGTGGCTGGGGATAAAAACTCGGATGAGTTCGAAAACCGGCTAAATCGGCCCATTTATCATAGAGTTACGTTCCTTTGATTGCTGAAAATGCCGATTTTTAGCTCGCCTTACGAAAGTAAGGGGGAGCTATTGCCATAACCCCGGGCGCCCGTCGTCAGCGTCGTCGTCAGCGTCAGCGTCAGCGTCGGCGTCGGCGTCCGCATCTGGTTAAAGTTTACCTGCAAGCTCTTACATGTGATGTTTTATAAGTTTATTTTGAATATATAATTAATAATTTGGTAAAAAATAATATTTAGCACTATCATTGTACTTCATTTTACAGGTTTTTTGGCTTAAATTGGACTTTTTGAGAAGTAAATATTTTCCTCTGTATTACCTCCCTTACTTCTCTGTGTTAAAGTTTACCTGCAAGCTGCGTGAGTTTAAATCCCGGGGGAGGCATGTTTTTTTTTTTTTTTTTTTTTTTTCTTTTTTTAAAAAACATAGCGGGTCTGGGGCTCAAGGTCAAGGTCACTGTGGCTATTTTTAGAAAAACATTGTCATCGCTCTAGTGCCTTCATTTAATGATGGATTTTAATATAACTTGGGTATAATGATATCTCAAGTGACCTTGACTTTCAGGGTCCGGGGCTTAAGGTCAAGGTCACTACTTTCAGGGTCACTGGGTCAAGGTCACTGTGGCTATTTTTAGAAAAAACATTGTCATCGCTCTTGCACCTTAATTTATTGATTGATTTTAATATAACTTCACACAAATGTTGGGTATGATGATATCTCTAGCAAGTTCAACTTTCAGGATCTGGGACTGAAGGTCAAGGTCACTGTGGCTATTTTTCGAAAAAACTTTGTGATCGCTCTAGTGCCTACATTTATGGATGGATTTTAATATAACTTTACACAAACGTTGGGTTTGATGATATCTCGAGCTGGTTCGACTTTCAGGGTCTGGGGCAGAAGATGAAGGTCACTGTGGCTATTTTTAGAAAAACTTTTTCATCGCTCTTGCGCCTTTATTTATGGATGGATTTTAATATAATTTCACACAAATATTGGGTATGATGATATCTCGAGTGACTTTGACTTTCAGGTTCCGGGACTGAAGGTCAAGGTCACTGTGGCTATTTTTTAGAAAAACTTTGTGATAGCTCTAGTGCCTACATTTATGAATGGATTGTAACATAACTTGACACAAATGTTGGGTATGATGATATCTCGAGCGAGTTCGACTTTTAGGGTCTTGGGCTGAAGGTCAAGGTCACTGTGGCTATTTTTAGAAAAACTTTGTCATCGCTCTTGCACCTTCATTTATTGATGGTTTTTAATATAACTTAACACAAATGTTTGGTATGATGATACCTTGAGTGACTTTGACTTTCCAGGTCAGGGGCTGAAGGTCAAGGTCACTGTGGCCATTTTTAAGAAAAGTGTCCACATTTATTGATGGATTTTAAGATAACTTCATACAAATGTTGGGTATGATAATATCTCGAGCCAGTTCAACTTTCAGGGCCTGGGGCTCAAAGTCAAGGTCACTGTGGCAATTTTTAGAAAAACTTTGTCATCACTCTTAAGTACCTACATTTATGGATGGATATAATGTCATTTAAGCAAATGCTAGGCTAGGCTTTTTTAAATTTGTCTTGCACGAGGGAATTTGTATTCGCTATGATGCCTTGTTATTACTTGGAAGTTTGTAGATTTTTTTTTATTAAATATAGATTTCTTTTTCATCTTTTTTTTATAGTGGAAAGGCTTGAAAACAGGATGATCAGGGGTACTTTTTGGTTCTCTTTCATTTGCTGCAGTCTGTTGGGCTTTTTTACAGAAGAAAAAATTTTGATAACTTGCCCTCATCCATCTTAGGCCCCCAAAGGCGAGCTATGTTGTCTTCTGACAACTCTTGTTGACATTGTCATTACCGTAGCCCCTTCAGTTTTGATCAAATCTTTCTGAAACTTATATGTAAGGTGGCTGGGGATAAAACCTCGAATGTGTTCAAAAACCAGCCATGTCGGCCCATATTTCAGAGTAAGCTCCCTTTGATTGCTGAAAATGTCGATTTTTGACCTTGTCATCACCGTGGCCCCTTCAGTTTCGATCGGATTTTTCTGAAACTTATATATAAGGTGGCTGGGGATAACAACTCGGATGGGTTCGAAAACCGACCAAGTCGGCCCATTTATCATAGAGTTACGTCCCTTTGATTGCTGAAAATGCCGATTTTTGACCTTGTCATCACCGTAGCCCCTTCAGTTTTGATCGGATCTTTCGGAAATTTATATGTAAGGTGGCTGGGGATAAAACCGCGGATGAGTTCGAAAAGCCCATTCATCATAGAGTAACGTCCCTTTGATTGCTGAAAATGCCGATGTTTAACCTTGTCATCGCCGTAGCCCTTTCAGTTTTGATCGGATCTTTCTGAAACTTATATGTTAGGTGGCTGGGGATAAAACCTCGTAAGAGTTCGAATACCGACCAAGTCGGCCAATTTATCATAGGGTTACGTCCCTTTGATTGCTGAAAATGCTGATTCTTTACCTTGTCATCAACGTAGCCCCTTTCAGTTTTGACTGGATCTTTCTGAAACTTATATGTAAGGTGGCTGGGGATAAAACCTCGGATGAGTTTGATAACCGGCCAAGTCGGCCCATTTTTCATAGAGTTATGTCCCTTTGATTGCTGAAAATGACGATTTTTGACCTTGTCATCACCGTAGCCCCTTCAGTTTTGATCGGATCTTTCTGAAATTTATATGTAAGGTGGATTGGGGTTAAAACCTCGGATGAGTTCGAAAACTGGCCAAGTCGGCCCATTTATCATAGAGTAACGTCCCTTTTATTGCTGAAAATGCCGATTTTCAGTTCACCTGAGCCGAAGGCTCCAGGGGAGCTTATAGTATAGTGGGTCGTCCGTCCGTCCGCCGTCCGTCCACACTTTGGAGCAGCTTTATCTGTGCAGCCTGCAGGCTGATCTCAATCATTTCTCATCTGAAGCATGCCTCTGGTGGGGCATTAATGACATAAACTTTTTTTTCGAAATCGCTCTAAAACGTTGGTTGTTAATGCAACAAGGTCCCATAGACTTAGGGTTTTCTTTTGCTCTAGCATTTCAGTGGTTTCTTGATGTCGAGTCCTCACCGTTGCCTCACCTCTTTGGTTCTTTGATTATTTGTGTTAACGGAGATGTTGCACTGATGAGTTAGGAGGCCTTCATGCGGACTGAACAAATTATTTGTCTAAATCGCGACGGAAGTAAGGGCGAGGATTGTGGCCACGTAAAATCGATTTAAGCCCCCCCAGTGGAAATCTTTCCACTGACCGTTCCAAGGCGGTTCTTCTGTGGCGGTTTATTTATGTTGTTGTTTGTTACTTGCTGTGTGTATCACTTGTGTCTTTTTATTTTGGATGGCCATTTGGCCATTCTGTGGGAAAGTAACTGTCCTTATTTGTTTAGGTTTCCATTATGGTCTGGTCGCTTCATGTTTGTGTTTCATTCCCTTTGGTGTCTTTGATTGGGTGGAGTAAGTTAATTGTATCGATTCCTGATCTTTGTTTTACTTCTACTTCTATGGAAAATACTTGTCATCACCATAGCGCCTTCAGTTTTGATCGGATCTTTCTTAAACTTATATTTAAGGTGGCATGGGATAAAAACTCAGATGAGTTCGAAAACCGGCCAAATCGGCCCATTTATCATAGAGTTACGTCCCTTTGATTGCTGAAAATGCCGATTTTTGACATTGTCATCACCGTAGCCCCTTCAGTTTTGATCAAATCTTTCTGAAACTTATATGGAAGGTGGCTGGGGATAAAACCTCGAATGAGTTCAAAAACCAGCCAAGTCGGCCTATATTTCAGAGTTAGCTCCCTTTGATTGCTGAAAATGTCGATTTTTGACCTTGTCATCACCGTAGCCCCTTCAGTTTGGATCGGATTTTTCTGAAACTTATATATAAGGTGGCTGGGGATAAAAACTCTGATGGGTTCGAAAACCGACCAAGTCGGCCCATTTATCATAGAGTTACGTCCCTTTGATTGCTGAAAATGCCGATTTTTGACCTTTTCATCATGGTAGCCCCTCCAGTTTTGATCGGATCTTTCTCAAACTTATATGTAAGGTGGCTGGGGATAAAACCTCGGATTAGTTCGAATACCGGCCAAGTCGGTCCATTTATCATAGAGTTACGGCCCTTTGATTGCTAAAAATGCCGATTTTAGCTCACCTGGACTGAAGGCTCCAGGGGAGCTTATATTATAGTGGGTCCTCCGTCGTCCGTCCACACAGCTATATCTCTGCGGCCACCAGGCTGATCTCAATCATTTCTCATCTGTAGCATGCTTCTGGTGGGGCATTGATGACATAAACCTTTTTTCGAAATCGCTCATAAACTTTGGTTGTTATGGCAACCACAAGGTCCCATACGCTTACTATGGGAAAATACTTGTCATCAACGTAGCGCCTTCAGTTTTGATTGTTCTTTCTGAAATTAATATGTAAGGTGGCTGGGGATAAAAACTCGAATGAGTTCGAAAAACGGCCAAGTCGACCTATTTATCATAGATTTACGTCCCTTTGATTGCTGAAAATGCCAATATTTAACCTTGCCATCACCGTAGCCCCTTCAGTTATGATCGAATCATTATGAAACTTATATGTACGGTGGCTGGGGATAAAACCTCGGACGAGTTCGCAAACCGGCCAAGTCGGCCACTTTTCATAGAGTTACGTCCCTTTGATTGCTGAAAATGTCGATTTTTGACCTTGTCATCACCGTAGCCCCTTCAGTTTTTTTTTCGGATTTTTCTGTAACTTATAGAAACATCCAAAGTCTACGTCACAAAAGGTCAAAGTTTATTAGACTCGTTTTATCTGGTGGGCAAAAAACTTCCGGTTCCATACACTACCGTTGATGTAGCACGAATTATTTTCTGTAATAACCTTTCAAATCGTCTTTCTATCAAAACTGTTTGCCACAAACAATTTTTGACATTAAACTGCTTCTTTTTCGAATAAAATTGGATAGAAAATATACATGCTTTAATCTTATTTCCATTCGTTAAATAAAGCGCATCGACTACGTTTCGGCATGATGGTGGGTGGTTTTATAACGCTTTTTAGGCAACAAAATGTGGGATAAAATGTCAGAAGAGATTGGTTCTATATCATTTGTTACTTCAAAAACACAAACTGACAAGGATCAGTTAATTTTTTGGAAAAGAAATGGGTTTAATCACACGATAAATATTCGAAATTCTCATTGACACTGTACGGCAACAGTCATGTTTTGCCAACCAGATAGAAGAGTACCTCGACAGGGGAGGTAAATGGTGCATGCGCAGTGAAATGTAAACAAGGTCACGTGTCCAAACGTTGGATCCGTCTATATATAAGGTGACTGGGGATAAAAACTCGGATGAGTTTGAAAACTGGCTGAGTCGGCCCATTTATCATAAAGTTATGTCCCTTTGATTGCTGAAAATGCCTATTTTTGACCTTGTCATCACCGTAGCCCCTTCAGTTTTAATCAAATCTTTCTGAAACTTATATGTAATATGGGTGGGGATAAAAACTCGGATGAGTTCGAAAACCGGCTAAGTCGGGCCATTTTTATAGAGTTACATCCCTTTGATTGCTGAAAATGCCGAGTTTTTACCTTGCCATCACCTTAGCCCCTACAGTTTTGATCGGATGTTCTTGAAACTTACGTACAAGTAAGTCCGATTTAAAAACTTGGATGAGTTTGAAAACTAGCGATGTGGGTCAATTACTGTTAGATTTATGTCCCCTCCTTTGCTGAAAATGCCTATTGGTGACCTTGTTTTTTGTTGTTGTTTTTTTTTTTTACCGTAACTGCTTCAGTTTTCATCGGATCTTCTTGAAATTTATATGTTAGTAAGTTAGGGATAAAAGCTCTGACAAGTTTGAAAACTAGCAATGTCAGTCAATTAATCATGGAGTTATGTCCCCTGCTGGGCTGAAAATGCTTATTTTTGACCTTGTCATCACTGCTGTCCCTTCAGATTTGATCGGATCTTCATGAAACTTACAAACAAGTAAGTCAGGCATAAAAGCTCGGAGGAGTTTGAAAACTGGTGAGGTTTGCCTATTTATCATAGAGTTACATCCCTTTGATTGCAGCAGTTAATTGCTTATTTTTGACCTTGTCATCACCATGGCCCCTTCAGTTTATATCGGATCTTCTTGAAAGTTACATATAAGCAAGTCAGGAATAAAAGCTTGAATGAGTTTGAAAACCGGTGAGGTCAGCCGATTTATCAAAGAGTTACATTCTACGTGATTGCAGAAAATGCTTACCATGTCATCACCTTGTCCTCCAATAAATCCTTCAGTAAAGTTTGGCACTTCCAGAAACTTTTAATCTATTAGCTCAGGTGAGCGATACAGGACCATCTTGGTCCTCTTGTTCTTATTTATACTGCAAATATGGGTTGTGGGTGCTCGTTAGAACCGCCTTTTTGGTGCGGTTCGGTTCTAACGAGTACCCACAACCTATATCTTGGATCAGAAATAAGAAAAATAATGTATACTCCGTAAACCCCAGTTTCCTCTATACAGAATGGGGGGTCAGGAGATAGTTCATCACCAAAACACGCCTATATAATTTTGACCCCCTTGAACCCCACTTTTATATATTAAAACTGGGGTTTACAGGGGTAAACAATATTTTTCTTATTTCTGCTCAAAAACATAGATTGTGGGTACTCGATAGAACCGCCTCGTAGAGGCGGTTCTATCGAGTCCCCGCAATCTATGTTTTGAGCAGAAATAAGAAAAATATCGCAATTTTCCATCTTAAAACTTCCATTTTTTGGCCGGAAACTTGATAATGTATTTGTATAGGCATGTTTTCGTAATGCATTTCACGGACTTTGCGAGATGGGATTTTATCAGGTTATTATTTCGATATTTGTATCGTTTCAGTTGTTAAACAGAGGTTATGGCCAGCCTGCCCCACGGGACATACTATCGGCAGACGTACCATTTTCTACAGAAAATCTTGAAAACCTGAAATCAGACTTGGTTGCTTTAGTTAAACTACACAACAAAGAGAACAATGACGTCATCAACAATATACCTGATTCTGGTGACGTAACAGACCCCGCGGTAAGAAAGAGACCGTTCTGTAATGGATTTACTGGCTGTGGACGGATTGGAAAACGTTCTTCTCTTCTCGAGAAACTGCAGCTCCAAAATCAAGATCCTGTCGAAGTCATTGCAAAACGTCCATTCTGCAATGGTTTCTTTGGGTGTGGAAATCCTGGGAAAAGACTTGTATTTAGAAATACTAGAGTTCTTAACAGGAATATCTTTAACGGACCTCCAAAAGCCTTAATTCGGAAGAGGTTCTTTTGCAATCCAGGAGCGTTTGGCTGCTCAAACCCAGGCAAAAGATCACCTTATCAGATTTGGCTTGATCGATTGAGAGCAAAAAAACCCAGGCTTGATTTCGGAAACAAAATAGCATGATGTTTTATCTGCATCGTGGCAATCTATTATACTTTCTGACATTTCTAGTAAGAACATTTTATGCATGTTTGATCCGCATGAAACAGAATGTCCTTATCAACAGTCTGATAACACGTCGATGTGAGATAAACATATCTTTCATAGCTTTAAAAGTGGTATTTTTCTCCCAATGAAAATTAGTGATATTTTTCAAATTTGTATTCCTAATATAGATTGTGCGTACTCATTAGAACCGCCTAAATGAGGCGGTTCTAATGAGTACACACAGTCTATAGTTATAAACAAAACTACAAAAAATAATGTACATTCAAGTAAACCCGACTTTTTACTCAAAATAATGTAGGATTTACAAGGCTGTTCATAGCAAGGACCCAGAAACATAATGAACCAGATTTCTAGGATATAATACATTTATGCTCCACTCACATAAACATAATGGACCAGACCTCAGGTACCTTAATGCTCCACTCACATGAGCACGAAATTTGTTCTGCTCATAAATATCTGAATACCGCAATACAAAGTAGTCTAATGCTTTCCTTTTCGCAGAATGGCCATTATTCTGCTCAGCATGAAAGACCCGCAAAAAAATCGGATCAGCCTCCGCGTTTGCAAAGGCTGAACTGAGTCTTCGCAGGTTAGAGGGATTTCTGGATCCCGGTCTACCCCAACAGCAAACTTCGAAGACGCTTATTGGCTGCAATGGGCAAACAGTCTGATCAGTATTGCATATGCCAAATTGCAAATACTGTAGAACTTCGATGGCTCGAACACCAATGGCTAGTTCATTAAGGCTGAGTCGAACCTGTTCTTAAGTCCCTAGGGAATTTGGCAACGATTAGAAATAGTAATAAAAATTTAGGATATTGTTGTCGTTTAGCTTGCAAAGTATACATTATCATAGAACATCTAAAAAAAGTCCCAAAATTATCCCCGTTATGTCTCCTGGAAGGAGCCCTCAAAGCCTATAACTACCCCTGTCTCGAACAGATTTTCGTTATCCCAAAGGTATTCCAGCCATCGAATGTCGACTGTAGTTGATGTGCACAGCCACAGGCATTGAAAGACTGTGAATTGCGCGCGCTATTGCATAGCGTTATGAATCAGTTTTCAACTACATGAAGCTTGGTCTGCTGGAGAAAACATTGATGTAATTTGCTGCTAGTGGCCTTTATGGGCGCTGCGATTCATTCTACAAAATTGAGCATCTTCGTCTTTTAGCATCTTCGTCTCAATGCATGTTTTATAAGTGCTCTCTTTGAATACTATTCTATGATGTGCATGGAATACAGTAGAATTCCTATATTAAGACCACCTTTTGGACTGTTCAAAAGTTGTTTTTAAGACCACTTTTGAGTGGTCTTTAAGACCACTTTTGAACAGTCCCAAAGGTGGTCCCTGACCAGAAGACACTGTTCCCAGAAAACACAAAGAACAAAAAACTGGATCCTTCTAAATAAGCATTTTAAAGCACATCACGAAACTACGCCTATATAATTTTGACCCCCTTGAACCCCACTTTTATATAGAAAAACTGGGGTTTGCAGGGGTAAACTTTATTTTTCTTATTTCTGCTCTAAAATATGGATTGTGGGTTCTCGTTAGAACCGCCTCGATGAGGCGGTTCTAACGAGTGCCCACAATCTACATTTTGAGCAGTAATAAGAAAAATATCACAATTTTTCACCATAAAATTTTCATTTTTTCGACGATAAAGGTGGCAATGTATTTGTATAGGCGTGTTTTCGTAATGATAATTAGTCTAAAGTTTAGGTGGTCTTAATAGCGGAATTTTTCTGTACTTTACTTTGGTTTGAAACTGAAAGGTGAGTGGACAGTTTCAAGGTGTTATTTCATTATTCTATTCGTTAAGGTGTTTCACTGATTTGGGGGTTAGAGTTAAACAGCAGAAAAATAAAATTCATTTCTTAATTGAGTCCCAATTTTCTCTATTTAATATATAATGTGGGTTTTCATGGAAATTCATCAGCACTCAATATAAACTGAACAAAAAAAGAAACGCCATCCTTAAATCAACATTTTAAATGCAAATATATATAAAAAAAAAATGTTTTTTTTTTCTGCTGTTCTTGAAAGTATGAACGCAGTGGGTCGCGTGCAAAGGTGGTTCATGCAAACTTTGCTAGAGACCCGCTGTCGTTCATACTTTCATGAAAAACAGAAAAAAATAAGTTTATTTTTTATATTTACATTCTTTGCCCCTCATCCCTGGGCGAAAGAATGCTTATAGGGCAAACTTTTAAATCTGAAAAACATTATACACGCTGTTTTTCTACAAAGAGCGGAAGAGGGTTGACGTCACCAAACGCCCGTAGAGAACCATCGTTTAGACCGACGTCACTTGACGTCACTGAAAATCACGTGACTCGATGCGTTCATGGAATTATAAACTACATTGTTTTCTCTAGGTTTATATTATACGTTACACTGGAAATGTAAATGTAAGGGCGTACTTTTCTCAAATGCACAATACATGTATCTCAAAACATAGACGGTGGATAGTTGTTAGAACCGCCTCATTGCGGTCTAAATGAGTACCCACAATTTATGTTTGTATGAAATGAAAATCAAAAACAAAAAACAACAACACATATTTAACTAGAAAATACAGTTTTCAGAGCCGCGAAGGTCCACATTATGTCCCACAGGTTTGCTTGCAGTTGAATATTAAGTAATATGTTATCAGTTGAATATTTAGTACAGAATAAAAGGCAAAACAGTTCTTATTTCAAAACATGCATGTTGTTCATTCTTATTTCTTCTTTCCTTTATCTCTCTTTCAGGTGTCTAAGCATAATAAACCCATACTAGACTGCAATTCATAACTAGCAACGAAGACAGTATACGGATAACAATTAGAAAAAACAAGTTTTCACAATTTACGGGGTGTGCTGATCGTTTTACTGAAACAAACCTAAGGATACATAGAGGATCTTACATGAGTGCTCATGTATTATTGAATTTATTAAACGAGTTGAGGAAAAGGGAGGCTTTGTCGAGCATTTTATCCCTTTCCTCAAAGAGTTTAATAAATTCAATTATACATGAGCACGAATGCAAGATTCTATTTATCATATGACATTTAAAACACATTTTATTCACGATTTTTAACGAAAATGTCAATATTCCGCCATTAGTAAAAGCGACGTCGTTAAGGACGTCGTACCTATGACGTTGCCGGGCGTGTCTAACTAATTTGCATATTTAATCCACTAGTGGATTATCGAATTTTTTACATGAAGTTATTACATTCTCAGACGCGACGTCATATGATAATAAAACTAATTGCACAAGTTAGGGCTTGTATAGGCAACAATAACACAGTTTGATTTTACCCCGCTGAACATGACAACATCTACCAGTGTAGAGCCCGATCAGATGGCTTCTGTTCAGGACTAAAGAAGCCATCTGATCAGGATCTACACTATTTGCCATGCAGTTTCATCAATTTGACAGGTCCGTGCAATGAACACCCATCTGAACCCTACTTTGTGTAGAAAACTTGGGGTTTACGGAGGTGTTCATTGTTTTGCTTATTTTTGTTCAAAAATATAGATTATTGGTACCAATCTATATGTGGACGGAAAATAAGTTTGAAAAATTCAGTTTCATATAGAAACCAAAAAAAAAAAAAAAAAATCGTACGACGACGCTAGCAGCTATAGCTCACGGATGAGCTATTGGCGAATTTGAACGAAAACTATTACATATGTACATCACGAAATCACGCCTATATAATTTTAACCCCCTGAACCCCACTTTCATATCGTAAAACTTGGTTTTCTTGGGGTACACCCTATTTTTCTTATTTCTGCTCTAAAATATAGAGTGTGGGTACTCGTTAGTACCGCCTTAGTGAGGCGGTTCTAACGAGTGCCCACAATCTATATTTTGAGCAAAAGTAAGAAAATAATCACATTTTTTTCATCTTAAAATTTTCATTTTTTCGGCGATAAAGGTTGGCAATGTATTTGTATAGGCGTGTTTGCGTAATGACCTAGTAATTTGATTGGTGGATATGCAGCAGGATAAGAGTTACAATAACATTATTTGTATCTTGTTTCCATGCTAATTGTATGCTCAAAGGTGGATAACTGGGCTAAGTATTGTTAAAAGCTAACGAAAGCGTTAGTTAACTTTTAATCATTCCGTATATCAAAACATATTATTTTTGCTGAAAAACAAAAATGCAGGTAGCTTCTGCCACTCATATTTTTCATGAAAATAACAGCATAATACACATTGCACTTGCTAAGCTGCAGTAAAATTTCGATAACTCTATTTAAAACGGCTAATTCAAACTTGTTCTGGAGTTCCAACGGAATACTTCCTATACCTCCAGATATCTATTCACAGTCGAACTTCGATAACGCGAAAACATTTTGTTCGAGTTAGGGTAGTTCGAACTACTGGGGCTAAATCATAGGGCCACGTCATAACGCGTAATGGTGAAAACATAATTGAGCCCCGCCAAGCGAATTTGTGTCTTCGAGCATTCCGTCATGACAAATTTTAACTGCGCATGCCCAGCCATTCAGAGGGGCCAGGGATATAGCTTTCTGTCTGAAGGTTCCTCTTGATTCACTGCTTGTATGAGCGAGCAGCGAATGTTATGGCGAGACTGCGCGGATGCGCAGGCTCGCCTGAACCTTCGCTGCTCGCATAGGCGATAAGTACCAAAATCGTTTGACGGGGCCCATATGAATATCATTTTGACCTTCTGCAGAATAAATCGATGCTGTGTGTACTCATTAGAATCGCCTCAGTGAGGCAATTCTAATGATTACACACAACATACGTTTGCAAGATGAAATCAGGAAAAAGTCCAAAATATATATGGTCATCTGGGGATATTGGAAGTATTCTGTTGGGACTCCAGAACGAGTTCGAATTAGCCATGGGTAAACGAGGTATCTGTGTTCGAATCACCAAAGTTTCACTGTATTTGCGATAATTTATGTATATTTTCTGAATTTACCTTGTAAAGGTATGTTAAAGGTCTTATTATAATTGGCTCGATGAGGCGATTCTAATGAGTACACACAACAAAGCTTTATCGCATAGAAGATAATAAACACTATCCTGAAGTCATCCAAAAATGTCTCATGGCCATCGGCGTTAATAAACCCCGGTAGTTCGAATTACCCTTATCTAGAATAAACTTTCATGTGACCAAAAGGTACTCGAGCTATTAGAAGTCGCTTTAACATTATGGCGGCCAACAACATCGTTAAGCTGACATAGGGTCCAAGGTGGAAACAAAGCTGGTTACAGCTAAACGTTGTATGTATCGGCGGCCCGGAAGACATTTAGTAAAAAAATCCCAAATTCAAAAATCATAATTTGAGAAATGCTTGCTAAATGAATGACAGAACAGTATAAAAAAAGAATTTCGCCGAAGGCTATGGCGCGCCTGTGGGGGCTCAAAGTCAACCAACCATGATATGTAGGTCAAGGTCAAACATAGAGTCTTGCATTAAAGTTTCCATTCTTAAATGCAAGCTTGCACTAAGTATCATTAATGAAGCTGTAACAATTCTTGAGAAATGAACTAAACCATTAGGGTGAACGCTAGGGTGGTCGCAATATTTTACAAAGTCAGTGAACCATGAAATATTGGTCAAGGTCAAATATGGATGCTTGCATTTAAGTTGCCATCTCCATATTCAAGTTTGTACCAAATATCTTTAATGAAGCTCTTATAGTTCTTGAGAAATCAACTTGACCTTTAGGGTGAACGCCAGGGTGGTCGCAATATTTTAAAAAGTCAGGGAACCATGGAATATAGGTCAAGGTCAAATATGGATGCTTGCATTTTTGTCAGCATCCCAAGATACAAGTTTGTACCAAGTATCATTAATAAAGCTCTTATAGTTCTTGAGAAATAAACTTGACTATTAGGTTGAACGCTAGGGTGGTCGCAAATCGGGACGGACGGACGAACGAACGAACGGAAAACGTGACGCCTATATCGCGCCATGCTAATAGCAGGCGCGACAAAGAGCAAGAGTATGACAAAACCTTTAATCAGACCCGGGCAACCATCAAGACGCACATCGATGTCTACATCAGCCAAGTCTGACCAGAGCTATCACTTGTTGTTCTTTGGTTAGCTGTGCTCTTTATGTATGTTTTGTCTTGCGCCGACACACACATGAGCATCATCAAGCGAAACTACGTCTTCGGAATCAGTGACGCAACAAGCATACCTGACCTTTCATTCCGAAAACAGTAAGATACGGAAGGGACAATT
Source organism: Lucinisca nassula (assembly GCA_963580285.1). NCBI lineage: Eukaryota > Metazoa > Mollusca > Bivalvia > Lucinida > Lucinidae > Lucinisca > Lucinisca nassula. The sequence continues at coordinate 23,565,618 of OY757010.1, read as the reverse complement.
CTGTTCCAATTCCTAGCAGAACAGAAATTATAACAATAAAATAAGAGTGGAAAAGAAAACATGAATATGTCGTTTGACCGATATAATATGCCGTTTTCTTGTTTTCTTTTCCACTCTGAAAAAGTAGGGTGGAATTTAAAACAATACAATTAGAATGGAACAGAAAACAAAATGCGTCTTGTTTTCTGTTCCACTCTGAAAAAGTAGGGCGGAATTTTTTTACAATAAAATTAGAATGGAACAGAAAACAAAAATATGTCGTTTAAACGACAGATTTCTTGTTTTCTGTTCCACTCTGAAAAAAACTAGCGTGAATTTAAAACAATAAAATTAGAATGGAACAGAAAACAACTTTCCAGGCTACTTTTTCAGAGTGGAACAGAAAACAAGAGCTAGAGGCCCAAGTGATATACAAATTTTTAGTCGTCTGATCCAATCATTGAATGCATTTTGATAGTCTTTTCGAGGTATACTATAAAGGCACTGGAATATTGCAGAACCGAGGTGTTTGCTCTGTACAAGTTTTCGACCAGAAAGGTATTTTTCAGCCGCGAGAACAAAAAAAAGTCACACGGGGCAAGGTCAGGGGAATACGGGGGGTGAGGGAGTTCAACAACCTTTTCCTGCTTCAGATAGTCTTGCACAATGAACGCCTTGTGCGATGACGCATTGTCATGTAGCAATCTGACATTGGCCAAACCAGTTGCTGGTCTTCGTTCTTTGAAATATTTCTTCAATATTTGAAGAACTTTATTCTTGTAAAACTTCGCATTTACAGATTTGCCTTTAGGCACAGCAACCTGAATAGCAGGGCCCTGATTTGAAAAGAATATGGCATACATTACCTTCTTGACGCTCATGGTCCGCTTTGCAATGCATGGTCTTTTGCAATACTTTGTTGCCCATATTTTGTCCTGAATCTTTCGTTTTGGCTCAAAAAAGTGAACCCATGTCTCGTCACCTGTGACGACATTAGCGAAAGACCGTGCATTGTAATTTGGAAACTTTTTAAGCAACTTCTTGGCGCACTGAACGCGTGTCTTTTTCTGCTCATCTGTCAACAGATGGGGAATCCATCTAGCACAGATCTGTCTCATTTTCAAATCCCGTTTCAGAATTGTATGAGCTGCTCCAAATGAGATGCCAACCATACTAGCTATCTGCCTAGTGGTGTATCGTGCATCGGTAGCAACTATTTCTTTCATTCTAGCAACCATCTTGGCAGAGGTTGCTCTTTTCGGCCGACGATCATGTGGTGCATCTTCTGTTGAGCCTAGCCCACAGCTGAATTTCTTAACCCAACGAAAAACTGTCAGAAAAGACATTTCATTATGCCAATAAACCGAATATATTTCATCAAAATTGTCTTTGCACCGTATACCAAGAAGACAACGATTCTTAATATAGGTCCGTATTTCAACGGCGTAATCTGACCTTCTTCCAACCATGTTTTGTATTAGTATACAAGAGTAGACAGTGTTTATCGAACGATTTACATGGCTAAAGTGGACGGATTTTAACAGGTTTTGTATCAATGTATAGGTAAAAGGTTTTTCTACGCTGTGATATTTATTTCCAGGTGATTTTCGAATTAGTGCATGAGAAAACGTTCTACTTGCATTCATATTTGAACAGTCCTCGTAGATGCCGTTTGAAGTTCAAGATGGCCACCATGGCGGCCATCTAGGCTATCAGAATGATATGATTTAGCACAACTGAATCTAAATGTCGCCCCAATGCCTCCCATCAAGTTTCAGTTTGATAAGACCTCTGGTTTGGGATGGAATGTCTTTTGAAGAATTTCAAAATGACAGCCATCGCGGTCATCTTGGATATCGGAATGGAACAATTTTAGCAAATCTAAATATCCATGTCATCCTGATTTCTTCCATCAAGTCTCAGCTCAATTTGGTTCGGGAGGATATGTCGTTTGAAGAATTTCAAGATGGACGCCATAGCGACCAGCTTGCATATTGGAACGGAACAATTTTAGCAAAATTCTGAATCTCCGTGTCATCCAGATGCCTTCCATCAAGTTTCAGCTCAATCCGACCTGTGGTTCGAGAGGAGATGGCCATCTTGGCTATCGGAACGAAACGATTTTAGAAAATCTGAATCGCCATGTCATCCCAATGCCGCCCATCAAGATTCAGGCCAATTCGACCTTTGGTTTGGGAGATGTGGTTTGAAGAATTTCAAGATGGCCGCCATGGCGGCCATCCTGGAACTCCGAACGGAACCATTTCAGCGAATCTGAAACTCCATGTCGATTTCGAAAAATGTGAAAAGTTAACGGCGGACGACGAACGTCAGGCCACGAAATTAGCTAAATATGGCGTTTAATCGACATATTTTTATTTCTGTTCCATTCTAATTTTGGAAGCCTCCGTGGTGCAGTGGTTACGCTACTCGCTTGTAAACCAGGGGTCGCAGGATTGATCCAGGGCTTCTCCAGACTTTCGGATGAGTCTTTAAACCGGTCCCGTCTCCGTATGACTTTAGCTGTTGGTGGGATGTAAAACTCAAACACTCACTCACTCACTCCATTCTAATTGTATTGTTTTGAATTCCACGCTACTTTTTCAGAGTGGAATAGAAAACAAGAAATATGTTGTTTAAACCACGCATTTTTTTCTGTTCCATTCTCATTTTATTGTTTAAAATTCCGGGCTACTTTTCAAAGTTTAAACGACATATTTTTTTTTTTGTTGTTGTTTTCTACTCACTCTAATTTTATTGTTTTAATTTCTGTTCTGCTGGATACTGGAATAGAAATGTCCCTTCCCGGGTTCCGTAGGAAGACGCTTTTGTTTAGACGATATGCATAAAGCGCACAGCGTAGACTCTCTGTACACTGCGCGGAATAATGCGCTGCGCGCACGTCTGGGGAGTCTCATTCGCTGGCCACGGGTCATGTGCAATATTGCGGAACATGATTTCAGTCTGGAGCCGCGCTTTTTAACAGCATTACTTTTTTGCAATTGTTTGTCTTCAGAGCTGATGTCCACGTGACTATCACTAATTTGTAGAAAATCCAGATAACGGTTATTAATAGAAAATATCCGTGCTATTCTTATCGCTGTGAGGTCAGGAGGGTTATCTCTAGAATATGGACTAGAATCAAGCTTTGGGTTTAGCAAAGAGTGAAGACCCAGATCAGGCGCCACAGACAGGGTCTATACTGTTTGTTTACAGTACAGGAATTTAAGGGTTTAATTTCAGGGCCATTTTTCCAACCTACACGAAAAGACAATCGACCCACCAGTGTTGTCAGTGCTTTGACTTCCCCAGGTACTCCCATACAACTACCTATGCGAGCAGTGTAGATCAAGATAAAAACGGCCCATCAATTAAACAAGAGGACCACGAGACCCTCATCGCTCCCCTGAACCGCGGAGTAGTATTTGGTCACTTTTTTTTTTCCTTACTTGAGTTATCATGATCTTTGGTACTGATAAATATGTCAAAGTCAACCTTGGTCATTAATTGAAAATATTGTAGTCACCTAAAGCTACCTACGAAGTTTCAAGGAAAATAGACCAGTGGTTCTGGAGAAGAAGATTTTCCAGTTCTCAATCAAACATGGCTAGGGCAGCTGCGTGTACTTTGGTCTTTTGAACAAATACTCGTTCACACATTGCCAACTGAGCTGTATGATATTATAAAATGTAAATGGACGTGGCTCAACATTTTCCCTGTCAAAAACCCAAACCAAATAAAATAAATATATATAAAAACTGATGGACACCTGGGGCAAAGATCGCCGAATGTCCTTGACGTACCTACAATACCTACTCTCATTCATGAACAGTTTCCAAAAGTGCATTGTTTAATCTCTCTCCGATTTAAAAGTCTAAGTGACTAAATTCGACCGTGTCCAAAGACAGTTCAAGGTCATCATAGGGTCATCATTTGAATAAATTTGGTTGTTTTCCCGTCTCCGTCACATAAAACTACATACTAAGTTTCAAAACCATTGGCCCAGAGGTTCTGAAAAAGATTTTTGGGATGTTTTATCACCATCTTTGCCATGTGACCGTAACCATTTGAACAAACTTTCATTCTGCTGCATGTAAAATTTAACTGTAATTGGCCCTGCAGTTTTAGAGGAAATGACTTATAAAATGTTAATTATTATTTAATTTAATCTAAGTGACCTGGGGTTTAGGTTACCGAATGATCTCGACCTTTGACATTCATAAATATTCAAATTGTACCTAGTATTATGTCATAAAGTTTAACAGTTTTCAATAAATACATCGCTGTACCATTTTTCATTCTATATCCTAAGGGGACATATTTTACCTTAAAATTGGCCATGGTCAACCTCGTGTCAGTAAGTTAACAAAGCTGGTGGTCACATAAAAGTTTCGAGACAATTTGCATAGTACTTTCGGAGAAGAAGATGTTTTGCACGTTGTTACCATAATTGGGCAATGGGGAAATCTTAATCATTCGAGCAAGGTTTTATTCCCCCGACTGTAAGAAGTGAAATTTATTTGAACCTGGCCCAGCTGTGTTAGTGCAAATATCCTTTGAAATGTTGATGGACCTGCATTCCAAATTACCTTGATCTTTGGCATTCATGGACGTTCAATCATACCTACCCTCATGTCATAGAATGAGTCAATGTCAACCTTTAGTCATCATTTGGAAACTAATTAGTAGTAGTCAGTCACCTGATGCTGTAAACAAAGTTTCTAGGCAATCGGACAAGTGGGTCTGGAGAAGAAGATTTTAATCCATATATGCCTAGAGGCCCTTTTCTGGGACATTGGCAAACAGTGTAGATCCAGATCAGACGCCGCAGAACGCGGCGTCTGATCTGGATCTACACTGTTTGCTTAAGGAACATTCGTTTTTGTAAAATTTGCCACAAAGAAAACCAAACATGACACCCCTATAATTGGAAATGGACCACTCCAAACTAACTAGGTGGAAGATTCCATTGTCATATATGGGTTAAGGGTTTTTATTCATATTTTGTTATGTTGGTCACCTTGGTCATGTGACCAGGATGATTCGATCAATCTTTTGTTCCCCGATTGCAAGGAGGTTGCATATTAATTTTAATTGAAATTTGCCCAGCTGTTTTAGAGGAAAATGTCCTTTGCTATGCCAATGGACCTGCAATCCAAGTGACCTTAAGCAAAGGCCGGCGAATGATCTTGACACAACATTCATATACATTCATTTTATACCAACTCTCATGTCAAAGATCATAATATTTTTCGAAAAATAAATGCATCGTTTTTCCTATTGAAAAGCCAAAGAAACCAAATTTCACCATGCCGTAAAATAAATCAGGGTCCACATGGACTCATACATTTTGTAAGTTTGGTAGTCACCCTTTGTACCATACAAAGATTCAATGCAATAGGCTAAGTGGCTCTCTCTGTAGTACAAGAATTTAAGTGTTTTATTTGGTTTTACCATATTTGAGCACAGGTGCCATCTTGGTCATATGACATGAATCAGTCGATCAAGGTTTCGTTATCCATTGTCAACATTACGAAACCACACCTATACAAATACACTGTAATTTTTTCTGCCGAAAAACGTAAATTGTAATACGAAAAATTCTAATATTTGTCTTATTTCTGCTCAAAATAGAGATTTTGAGTACACGAAAGAACAACCTCGATTCCTAATGAATACCCTCAATCTACATTTTAAAGCAGAGATAAGAAAAATATTTTTACGTCTGTAAGCCCTTTGTTTCTATATAAAAGTGGGGTTCAAGCGGGTCAGGCGTGTTTTCGTGATGAGGAGGTTGCATATGAAATTTAATTGAAATTGACCGAGCTGTTTCAGAAACAATGCCCTTTGAAATATCAATGGACCTGCAATCGAAGTGACTTTGGGCCAATATCGCCAAATAACCTTGACCTTTAGCATTCGCATATATTCATTTTATGCAATCTCTTATGTCGCAGACCACTATATTTTTCCAAAACTCTATCGTTTTACATTTTTACCATTCGAAATAGAAATGAAGGCAATGATCAGGAATCTATACAATTACCCAACACCTTCCATCAGAGACACATTAGCCTAAGGAATCAAACTTTACCTTGCCATAAAAAAGCTCGTCAACCTTGGATCATCATATTTGCAACCTTGATAGTACAACATCATTTTGTGTCACATACCATGTTTCAAGACAATTGGCATAGTGGTTCTGGAGATGAAGATTTTTTTATTTAAGTTTTTACTATACTTCGGATTGGCGGCCATCTTGGTCATGTGACCTGAATTATTCGAATAAACTATTTCAGACAAAATATCCGTTGAAATATCAATTGACCTGTAATCAATACGACCTAGGGCCAAGGTCGCCGAATGACCTTGACCTTGAGCATTCATAATTATTCATTTTGTACCTACCCTCATTTCATAGACTGCAATATTTTTCGAACAATGCAATTTTTACGTTTTCCCCGGAACCAAATTAAACCTTACCATAAAATAGGTCAAGGTCAACTAGGTCCATCACTTTTCCAAATCTGATCGTACTCAATCATCCCATGCTACATACTAAGTTTAAAAACAGTCGACAGTGATTCCGGAAACGAAGATTTTTTACCATATTTGGGTATGGTCGTCATTCTGGTCATGTGACCTGGAATTCGCCCCCCCCCCCACTGTCAAGAGGCTGTAAATGAAATTGTATTGAAAATGACCCAGTGCCCCCGTCACCCACACACACACATACACATACTGCCAAGAGGCTACATTTGAACTTGTATTGAAACCAGTGGTTCAGAGAAGAAGACATTTGAAAATGGTTGATTGACGGAAGGACGGTCTGGGGAGCTTAAACCCAGACGGTGATCGATGGTATTCAACAGTAAACGTGATTGCAGTGTTTCGTAAAGCATGTCGTTCAGCACTTGACATTTAATGTAGAAACCTTGAGAGCTGACTTCAGAGTAACTTATTCTTAACGCAGTTTACTGGCCACCTGAACGAATGTTCTGTTTAGAACTTTCAATATTGGTATAAACATGAGAGATATTAACATCGACTCATGCATGAACACTAAATTGTTAGATATGATACAATTGTTTGACATTTTCCGGATTATGTCTGAGCCAACTTGTGCCATTAAAAACAGCAATACTAATTGGGCCCCGTCAAGCGATTTTGGTACTTATCGCCTATGCGAGCATCGAAGGTTCAGGCGAGCCTGCGCATCCGCGCAGTCTCGCAAGAACCTTCGCTGCTCGCTCTTACAAGCAGTGAATCAAGAGGAAACTTCAGACAGAAATCCATATCCCTGGCCCCTCTGAATGGCTGGGCATGCGCAGTTAAAATTTGTCATGACGGAATGCTCGAAGACACAAATTCGCTTTGCGGGGCGCAATTGATCATGCCCAAACCTTTGTTCTGTAGCTTTCTGTAACTGAGTATTTTACTTTGATAAAATGGATGATGCAGGACCTTCATAAGACGTTCGTGTATCGCATACATAATATACGAATCGATATACGAATCGATAAACGTATTTTATTGGTCAACAAGTCACCAAAATGAAAACGGACTTTGTTTACTTCTACTTTACAAATAATAACTTTGTCATGCGCTTGAGTAGCATGTCGACTGGCCGGACTTAGGATTCGGTGACGACCCATCCTAAATCTTTCTAACAGAGGTGGAACCCAGTGTTTCGTTTCTCCGTGCGCTAACTGATGTTTTTATTCCGCTCTGGGGTCAGATTGTTGTTGAGCCATAAACCCCACCTGATTTAATATTGATACTTATGTTGCTTTTATACAACTTGGAAAGTTTTCCTAATGAAAGTAGGTCGGAACTTTCGCCAGACCGACGGGGTTTCTTTCGCCTGACCGACCCATCACATCCCACATATGTTCGATCGGGTTGCGGTCAGGAGAACGTGAAGGCCACAGTAACGCGGTTACTCTACTTGCTTGAAGATAGGCCGTAGTTGTACGGACTCAACGTGCTGGCGCAATATCCTGTATAAGGCGCATGTCTCGTAATTGTAGGATACAAACGGGCCTAAGAATCTTGTCCTGGGAAAGGCAATCAAGTTTACACGTACTGCGACGGCAGGGGTCCCGCCTCTAACCATAACTGACCCATCCCAAAACCTACCTCTCTCAATAACACAGTTGTCGCTGAACCCTCGTGTGTTCTCCGGTACACACTACTACGGCAATCATTCTCGTACAAATCAAATCTTGACTCAGAACTGTAGAGTAGTAGAAAGGATGGCAATGAAACAAACGCCTTAAACTTCCCGTCCATGAGAGAACACACACAGACGCACAATATCAGACCATGACAAAAACACGTACACAGTTTCAAAAAAGGTAAACTACTGTCAGAGGAGTAAAAACAACAGGCTACCCACTGTTGATATACACAAACCTATTTTAGCGCAAATATGAATGTTGAAGGGTGATAGAAATGAGACGCTTACGCAAGCTACTGAACATTTCATATTTAGTTCACTTCGTACATTAAGCGGTGCCCAAGAGAATCAGACCGAGATGTCATTGGTTCTGATGATCACCTCACTATTGCCAAGGAACAAAAAAATGATGGCAGTTTTGCATTCTTCACAAAATGCAATGGAAAAGTAAACGAACGTCTCCCTTAGGAAACGTCATGACTTCTAATGTCGTTTAAGGACAGGTAAAAATGATGAGAAACAATAACGTATTTACCATTAATTTATCCCAATTGCCTGCATGGTGAGACGACTGCTGACGACGACGAGGATGTTGTTGGTGATGATAATTATCTAAGTTAATTGCTATACAAAACTTCCATATAAGTTGTGTTCATTCAGTTATAAGACTGTGGTAAAGCAGTGGATTATTCTAGTTCCTCTCATCAAATAATAGATTCCATGGTAGAACGGCGATATTGTACTTTGTAAAGTAAAACACTGACTACTTTATTGCTAAGTTGCAAGCCGGCTATGTAAGAGTGTACACAGATCAACAGTTAAGCGGCACTCTCAGGTTTTTGTGTTAGTGTATATTAATCTCTACCGATGCCTTGGTTATAGATTTGATAGACTGTGTTGCCGAACCAAAACAAATATATTACATATATATATCACAGTTGAATCCAGATAGACGGAGATATCCATGACGACCTTAACATCTTGAAATGCCACGAAACAAAACCATAATTCGTCATCCAGAAAGAAAGAGCTGGAGAGAAGCCCAATACATACAATTTCAGAAACATATACACAAAAGGTGGATTTTTTCGCCAGATTTGATGACGTTGGTGCAAACCTCTCAGACCATTATCTTCTGCGATACGATACGTAATGAAAACTCTTGCATCCTAGCCATTGAACAGGTATTGCGTTTCGTATTGTAATAAGAAAAAAATGTCAGTTTTGTGACATTCGAAGTGCGTTTGAACACACACTTTGCCGGGGCGTTATCAAGAAGAATTACATAAAAGCTCATACAGAAAAGAAGTCCCAAATTCTTAAAATGAAAATTAATAGCTCACTTTAGTCAGACTCTCGAGATAGTAAACTTCAGTGACACCGATTGAAATTGGGTCATAGTCACTGATGAGGTCTTATAGACTGAAACTTGCAGGGCTGGACCAGAAAAACGTGTAATCTCCATATTGTACAATAATGTGATGTATTCCTAGCTTCAAAAGGATAACCCTTTTGGGTTAAACATTGTTTATTTCAAATTACGTCATAAACATATTTTACACTAAGAAAATAGATTAAAAAGGGATCCAGAAATAAGCCGATAGGCTAATATAAAATAGAAGTGAAGGCAATGCTCAGGAATCGATTGAATTACCTCATTTCTCCCATCCAAGACACAAAGGGACAGAAACATAAAACAACATAACCATAATGAAAAAGTCACAAGTGGAAAGCCATAAGGACAGTTACTTTCCTACAAAATGACAAAACGCCTCATTTGTTTGTATTTTAGTAGTAATGAGCATTTCAAATTTTATTCCCAAATGAGTTGAGCATGGAAAATATTTTTTTAACCTCAGGGCCTGGTCTGGCGCTTTCATGAAAAATAGAAGTGAATGCAATGATCAAGAATAGATACAATTTACCAACCGCTCCTACCAGAGACACCAAAGGGAAAGAAGCAAAAACATGGAATAACTAGACCGTAATGGAAACACCAATGGCGGGAAGCCAAAACGACAGTCACTTTCCAACAAAATGGCCATTTGGCCTTCCAAAACAAAACAAAACAGCACACACACACACACACACACACACACACACACACACACACACACAAGCGATACACACACTCAAAGACAACCATCACTAAATAAACCGCGACAGAAAAACCGCCTTGGAACGGTCAGTGGAACGAATTCCGATTTTACGCGGCCTCAATCCTCTCCCTTACTTCAGTCGCGATTTAGACAAATAATTTGTTCAGTACTCACAGGTTCGAACCTGTATCTCGAACAAAGCTTCATAGTCTTAAAGGTGTTTGAGTCGCTGACGTTTGGCAAACGCAAAATCTGATCTGCGTTAACAATAGACGGAGGTATGTCTTGATGTGGCCCGGCTGAAAGAAACTTTAGAATTATTCTTGATGTGTTTTGTTTGATTTGAGGTTTAACGTCTCTGTCAACACTGTAAAGGTCATTTTGGAGACGTTGCTTCCAATTTTGAGGGACTTTTACCCGACATAAAGATGAAATGACATCTCAAGCCCTGCCACCCAATGAAACCTAAAGGGTTTATAAGCATGGACACGCACCGTTTTGCCTGGACTGGCATGGCAGAACTCTATATGTTCCATTTCTGTGGTGTATTCTTTGGTTCCAAAGAATACCCCTTTCTAGAACATATTTAGATCCTCTAGGCGGTTTACCAGTACTCGTGTGTGGTTCGGTTGCAGCTCTGCGTGGAAGCATCATGCGTCCCATCTATTTCTTCAAGCCCCGATGGGCGGGGGCCTAATCTTGATGTGTGTCACACACCGACATAGCAAACACTGGTCTGTGATTATGGAAAGCTTTACGTTATCTTGAGAAACTTGCGGTGTAGCAAAGCATGGAATGTATCCTCGAGGTTTGTCCCAAAATTTGTAGACTCATTACCGTAACACCCATGTGATATTAATAGAATCTATGGTAGGTTGAAACCAAGGAAATCTCAAAAATAATTTGTTCAGTCCGCATGAAGGCTTCCTAACTTATCAGTGCAACACCTCCGAGAACACAAAAATCAAACAACCAAAGAGATGAAACAACGGCGAAGACTCGGCAGCAAGAAACCAATGAAATACTGGAGTAAAAGTAAACCAACAGTTAGAATCTGATGGGCCGAACCAGAGACAGAGTCTCATGTGAGGCTAGTTTTCAATCGAGGAACTGAACTGGTTCAGCCATTCCTTTAAGGATAGTGTTGGGTGAGGCAAAGTTTTCGTGTATCTTTTGTCACTGGAGTGTCCTACTGATATTTTCGGACAGATTGGCAAGACCTGTTGTCCTTGTATCAAGTAAGGGTAGAGGAAAATGCCGCTGTTTCTTTTTCTTCACTTACATTTTCCTCTTTTTTCTGCTTTCACTCTCTTTCATCTCATCTACCATCTCTCATATCTCTTCTCCCTTTCTCTGAGAGACGACACAAAATGACAAACGAGGACTACTGTGTCGTTAAACCCCCAACACAATCAATCAATCAGTCATTCCTTTTATTTATCTGTGCCTGGTTGTCGTTTAAATAGCTAGTTGTATTTTAAGAAAAAGAACGATACAATAAAGTTTGAAAGCGATTTGCTTATCTTCACAAACTCCCAAACATTGTGGCGTGATACGAGATAAATGTATTTTAGCCGGTTAGATGGCTGATTTTGCTATTTCTATGCAACACGTTTGGAAACAGTGAATGCTCTGTTGAGACTGCACAGAAGTGCAGCCGCACCGGAGAATTTGCTGTTCGCATATGCCGTAAGCACCGTTATCATGTGGACTGATTTTATTATAACTTAACGAAATCGGTCAAGTCAATCAACTCAGCTTGTCTCTAAGAACGCACAAGGAATGCCACTCGAAGTATGCAGAGCAGAACAAGCTATCAGAGACACCAAAGGGAAAGAAACACAAACATTAAATAATCAGACGCTAATAGAAACATCAATAGCGGAAATCCAAAAGGACAGTTGCTTTCCCACAAAATGGCCAATTGGCTATCCAAACAAAAAGATATAAGGGATACACACACTCTAAGACAAACCATAAAAACACAGCGACAGAAGAACCATTCGTTGATTTCCACAACAGTCTATGTACATTCCATGATTTTCTTCTTTGCTCTTGACAGCAGTTTGATGGCAAACCTAATAGCCATTTCAATTAAAGTTGATCAAGGACATCGCATTGTGGCTGTTTAAGATGAAAAGAATAGGGGACTCTCTGTTTAATATGAGTAACAAAACATGCAGCAGAAGACAGTTAGGGAGAAAAAGAATCCAAATGCAATGTGCCTGGTTGCCTGTATAAAGCAATGATTGACAGGTTGAGAAGCTATAAAAGCCTTTGGCGAGACACCAGTGTGTGACAAAGAAATCCCACACTGTCATATAAAGAGATATTCTCGTCCAAAAGGTGAGACAATGGAGCCTTTCGTTACTCTGAAGCTAAGATATAAAAAGAACACTTTGGTTTTTACCGAGCCTGAACTATGTATCTGTTACATCTTTTTAAGATGTTAGTCCGCGGCATTCGGCCCCAGCCCATTGGGGCTTGAAGAAATAGATGGGCAGCATGATGCTTCTACGCAGAGCTGAAACCGGCCGGACACGAGTACTGATAACCCGCTTAGAGGATCTAGCCTGCCCAGGCAAAACGGTGCGAGTCGGTCCGTCCATGCTTATAAACCCTAAAGGTTTCATTGGGCGACAGGGCTGGAGATGTCATTTCATATCAGTGCCGGGTAAAGGTCCCACAAAATTGGAAGCAACATCTCCAAAATGACATATACAGTGGTGACGGGGACGTTCAACCTCAAATCAAACAAACAATGGTCCGCGTCATCAGGATAATTTGCCCGTGTGACAGTTATTTCGTTTCACCACAACCGATTCTCTTAATGCCAATGCCATTCGAATAATGGTGGAAAGAGAATATAGTGATATCCCTGTCTGAAACTGTTACCCGCGTTTGTCCTGGAAAAGGAATCCCCGACCTGGTACCAGTGGAGTCGTTAGTTAACATATCGTTGAAACTCAGATCACCGAAAGGCAAATTTGCAAATATGTTTGCTGAATAAAATGTGAGTAGATTTTACAAATACAAAAGCTACCGCCATTTTTAACAAAGATGTTCGCGTATCAGATATTGTGGTTGTTAGACCATTTAACGGTTTGACCACTAACGAGTTTGTTAAGCTACAGCCGGGCTCTGATCAGTTTGCCTGTATTGCTCGTTCCGTATCATCTTAAACCTTGCTGATAAATGGGACAGGCGTAAAATCATAAACAAGAATAATGTAGCGTTTCAGACCATTCAAACAGTATTGTGTCAGGGCGGAAACAACGTTTTTAGACTATCCGTTTGAACATATGTATACCACAGTTTTAAACAGAGTAATTCAGTATGTACTGTACATAACAAGTCCTTGACAATCATATTGCTTATCTCCGTTTTGTTGTTATTATTGTCCCTACGAAGCGTCGTTTTCAATGTCTATCTGTGTCGACTCTGAATGTCCGAATTCTGTATACGCCTACTTTCCGTGACTGACAAGGAGGGGCTACGTTAAGACACTTCCCTTGGAATGTTTGGTTCTGTCAGTGTGGTGATGGACAGTTACCTGCATACCGACATGATTGATTAAAGATATTGCGTCTATTTTAGTATTTATTTACTCAGATTCAATGAAAACACATCACTTTTAGATTTTTTTTTCTTTAGTTTAAGGTAAAAATGACTGACTTTTTCAACTGATAAATACGGAATTGTAAAGTTGTCACCCAAGCATGAGTTTGTTTGACACGAATACAGCGTGATTTTCATGATGTGCCTGTGCACGTGCAAAATCGAAAAAAATGCAAAATTTTCGTAATCACGATATTTTTGGCATTTTCTTTAATGTCATAATAAGGTCCGTTTTTTATGTTAAAAGGTAGCAAAACATTCATAAGAACAAGCCGAAGGGATGTCTAAGTAACGTCGATCGTCATCGTGCTCTCGGTATCGTTGAAGGTGGGCTTTCATACCGCCTAGTTGCAGAGTGTATAGGTTTTTCGTACAGTGCGATTGCTTGATTGGTTTAAAGGCACAACGCTATGAGGTCCCTGGACGTGAACGCGTTACTTACTACACGTCAGCAGGACCGGTACATTGTTTTGAGTCATTTACGCGACCGATTCAGGACGACTGTGGAAACTGCACAGGAGACAGTGGTAACCCATAACCTAACTGTACGGCGGCGTCTGCGGGAACGCGGTATTTCTAGCCATAAGACGTATAGGGGAACGTTTTGACGGTGGAACGTCGAATTAGTCGCTTTAATTGGTGTCGACAGCGTATCCGACACAACAGCGTTGGCTCGCCCCCGCCCATAGGGGCTTGAAGAATTATATGGGCTGCACGATGCTTCCACGCAGAGCTGAATCCGGTCCGCACACTAGTACTGGTAAACCGCTTAGAGGATCTAAGCCTGTCCAGGAACCGCGGTGCGAGGCGGACCGTCCATGCTAATAAACCCTATTGGTTTCATTGGGTGACAGGGATTGAGATGTCATTTCATCTCAATGTCGGGTAAACGTCCCTCAAAATTGGGAGCAACGTCCCAAAATGACCTTTACAGTGTTGACGGGGACGTTAAACCTCAAATCAAACAAAAACAACAGCGTTGGCGTGGTGTACTGTTCACTGACAAGTCCCGTTTTTGTGTTGAAATGTTTGATAGGCGGCTTAAAGTATGGCGTCGACGTGGGGAGCGATTTCTCGACTGTTGTGTTAAACAGGTGTCACGTTTGGGAGGTGGTAGCATAATGGTGTGGGGGAGGGACCTCATGGCGCGTCAATACCCAACCCATCGTTGTTGATGGCAATTTGACGGCACGTCGGTACATCGATAAAATCTTAGAGTCTGAGGTGGTACCGTTTTTTTTTTCACAATAATGGTGACGTTACGCTTTTCCAACAAGACAATGCACGTGCTCATTCCATGGACTTTTTCGATCATAATTGTGTACAAGTTCTTCCTTGGCCTGCGTTTTCGCCGACTTTAAACCCAATTGAACACCTCTGGGACCAGCACGTAAAGCATGTGCACAGCCGAATCGTCCGCCAATCAACCGTAGCAGCTTGCCATTGCAAGAATGGAAAAACATCACACAAGACCAGATACAGCGTTAAATTCGAAGCACGAGGCATCGATGCGAAGCAACACTTGATTCTAATGGCGGACATACCCGATATTAGCGTATGCGTTTTTTATCCAATATCTATGCATCCAATGAAATGCTGCAACCCTGTAGTGAGTCTGTGGATAAGTTAGTGATAATTCATTAAACGTGATCAAATGCTGGAAATATTGTGAATCAATTAAAACTTGAGGTATAGTACTTGTGGTGCGTTGTCATTGAATCTGAGTATAAATAATCAGGCGGGTGGGATTAGGTGAGGATGTCTTGCATCTTATGTCATCAGGCCGCCAAACTGATAATGGCTTGCAGTTTGGCAAAGTCTTTGCAGCCGGTAAGGATATAGCGGGAATGCCGTTATTTCTTCTGTGTCTTCACTTTTGTTTCATCCCCCCTCTCTTTTCTGTCACTCTTTTTAATCTCCTAAACTATCTCTTCTATCTCTTTTCTCAAAATGACCCTTGAGGGCTGATGTGTCGTTTAATCCCAATTCAATCAATCGATAACCAGGCGAGCATACAACGTGTAGGAAACGTCGGATCAACGTCGACGTTGATTCGGCGTTGCTCAAACCCCATGTGTCCGGTGGGAGGTCTAACCAAAACCTTATTCTGAACATTTAAACTAAAATCTTTCTATGCTATCAATCAGGTTTTAATCCGGCTGATCAAATAAGCGGGATGTTAAAAAAGACTATTCCTTGCTACTATTATATAGAACATATTCAAGTTCACAAATTCATAGCTATAGTGTCATTCTAATCAACAAACATAAAGCGCTGTTTCTTGATCTCTGAGCCTCATACGACCGTTGATTCTAGCCTCACTTGAATCTCGAGTGAAAATCCGAATTCTGATCCACAAGACCGTTATTATGTCAGGTATTCGTAAGCTGTGACTAATGACGGGTTTGCTCGCTGTACAATCTTGCCTTGGTGGAATTCACCAGGAGCATAGAAGAGTGTAAGTATGTTACCTTTTCGTAAACCATCAACGTCAGGGAAAAACAAATACCGAAATGCGGAGTGGCCTGTCCTAAACTGACAGTATAAGATAGAGATCACAGCGCCCCGTCTTGGCACCGAGAGAGATCTTTGGTATTGTGCGTGCTCCTTTTGACATGTCACAGTTACATACATAATGAATCTGGGAAACGCAAATGTTAGTGTCCGATAAAAGGGAAAAAAGGTAAACGGAAGCTGCTTGATCACTGCCAAACAGTTAAACTCTTTTACGCATTGTCGACAATCATAATCTGGCAACAGTGGGATGTTACATCATAAGTATTATAACCTGAATTCTGAGAAGAAAAATATACTCACCTGTTGGCATTTTTTCTCAACAGGACAATAACCATCTTCATTGGGTATAAATATGAAAATAAACGTATAATTATGTTCTTTTAGTAATTATTAGACCATTAAAAATTTCATGCTTAATTTAATTGAGGATGGAAAAAATGATTTTTCTACCTAGGGGCCTAAATATAGAAGGTAGAAGTAAAACAAAGATCAGGAATCGATACAATTAACTTACTCCACCCATCAAAGACACCAAAGGGAAAGAAATACAAACATTAAGCGACCAGACCATAATGGAAAGTAGAAGTAAAACAAAGATCAGGAATCGATACAATTAACTTACTCCACCCATCAAAGACACCAAAGGGAAAGAAACACAATAAACCGCCACAGAATAACCGCCTTGGAACGGTCAGTGGAAAGATTTCCACTGGGGGGGGGGGGGGCTTAAATCGATTTTACGTGGCCACAATCCTCGCCCTTACTTCCGCCGCGATTTAGACAAATAAATTGTTCAGTCAGCATGAAGACCTCCTAACTCATCAGTGCAACATCACCGTGAACACAAATTATCAAAGAACCACAGAGGTGAGACAACGGTGAGGACTCGACAGCCAGAAACCACTGAAATGCTGGAGCAAAAGAAACCAACAGTTAGACTCCGATGGGCCCGACCAGAGACAGAGCATCAGGCACCAACCAACATTACCTTGAATTAGATCTCTCTAATTCTCAATCAGACTTTACGTTGGTACCGTCATAGAACCTGAGACCTGACCCACCGGCGCGCAATCAAAGAGGGAAGCAAAGTTGTCAACCGTGATTGGGTTAACCACCATGCATGCAGTCTGTCGTATAATACCCATGTTGTACCCAATCTTTTTATATCGAAGAATGATTTTACGAAATTGGGTGCCAAAGTCATTGCGGTTATATATTTTTCTGAATTTATATACTAAGTCACCATAAAATTCGGGCTCCGACAGACCCTGCTGCAGAAGAGATTTAAGTCCAATATTGAATTTTGAAATTAAATCAGAATGGCGTCTATAAAATTTTGAAAAGGCTTTGCGTAGTTTATGGTACCGATAACCCTGATTAAGAAGTTTAGCCGTTAATAATTTATTACGAGTGTTGAAGTCAGTTACATGACAACACACTCTAGCAAATCGAATTAATTGCGAAATATAAACGCCATAGGATGGCGCACGAGAAAGTGCAGCTATTGGGAATATACAAAATCTCCTTCAGACAAAATTTTGTCAGCTTTTATCCATAGGAGCAAATTCAGTATTCGCAGTGTGCATAAAGAAGCTCTTTAACAATATAAATAAAGTAATTCACTGCGATGATGAATCAATGTTGAGAAAACTTGTGGCCCAATATCACTGCTATTATTTGCAATAAAAAATACTTAAACTAAGACCGGTCAGGTTTTGCGAATGCGCATGCTGATCTGAGTCTACGCAGGACGCACTTGATAGTTTGACGTAGTAACTGCTATGTGTATTTCCCATCACTGTTCAAAACAGCATGTAGCGTCAATAAACATTAATATGGACATATATTATACGTGCTAGTATCAGCGGTTTCGATACGTGGACATTCACGAGGGAAGTCGGTCAATAGTTTGTGGATAAAGATACACAATCCGACAGGTAAGCTTAGCTTGCTTTTTTTCACATGTAGAAACTTTAATCCAGCAACATGATATTTATAGCTTTTGCAACGAAGTCATAATATAGTTTCATTGAACTGTATGCTTACTTATTACAGTATTTCTTTATACTTACGTATTAATGTATACCAAGCTTCAATTTGTTTATAGAAAAAAAGAATTATGCATGTTTTTACGTCTGTATCGACGTTTGAATCACAGTATTTCTTCAGTATTTTGCATTGAATTATAATTTAACATTTTTCCTACAATGATTCATGGGCTTTTACAATGGCCCAGTTGGTTCATTTTCAGATTCATTCTATTTCTTGAATTTCGAATTCTGAATTCCGAATTAAATAGGTTCTAGACAGGATTATCCTTTTGAATATGTTCTATATGCTCACTCCTGTGATTTGGCTTGCCATCTTTTGAGAGCATTTCAGACCAGGTGATAAGCCACTATTTTTATTCAATTAAGTGACGTCATTTTTCTGCAGGTCCGCTGAAAGTGGACATCGACATGAATTAATATAAGCCATTTACTAATTTGAAAACTGTGTTCTGGAGCCCTAATACAGAATTCAGAATTTGAATGAAACATTGTACGCTGCGGCAGTTTCGGTTCAAACTTTCGAAATGAAAGCATAACACACAAAATCGGAATTCAGACCATACACAATGATGACATATTTCATATCTGTAGACCTTTTTTATTTTTCACTTATTGTGCGCCAAGCATCGGGTGTAAGTGCTCAGTGAGGTATTTAAGGAGTATCTTCAGTCAAAAATATGGAAAATAAAATAATGTATGCCATTGTAAACCTCATTTCCTTTACATAAAGTGAGGTTAACGAGGCTGGTAACTACAATGCCTTGTCAACGTAATGACAGGAATATTGACAGTAATACACTGTTTATACTTCTTATATTGCACGAGATTTAACCATAAATGCTACATGTAATTGCGAGCGCCATATTTAAACTCTATTGGATATGAAAGTAATGCGCAGCTTGCACATATGGAACAATGGAAGAGAAGGCAACGATCTGGAATCGATACAATTACCCCACACCTCCTATCAGAAACACCAAAGGGAAACAAACGCGAACAAGAAACACCTAAACCTAATAAAACAGCACGAGCGGAAAACTAAAAGGACAGTTACTTTCCCACAAAATGGCCACACTGCTATCCAAAAAAAAAAAAAAAAAAAAAATATAAGCAATACATACATGCAAAGATGAACTATAACAATAATAAACCACGACAGAAGAACCACCTTGGAACGGTCAGTAAAAAGTATTTCACTCGGGTGTGTGTTGGGGTGGGGGGGGGGCTTAAATCGATTTTAAGTGGCCACAATCCTCGCCCTAGGTACTGTCATGGTTTAGACAGAAAATTGTGCAGTCCGCATGAAAGCTTTCTAACTCATAAGGGCTACACCCCCTAGGACGTAAAATCAAACGACTACAGGACTACAGTGATGAAACAACGAAGAGGACTCGACAACATTAAATAACTGAAATGCTGGAACAAAGAAAACCAACAGTTATACTCCGGTAGGCCCGACCAGAGACAGTACATCAGGTACCACACTACATGAGCTAAAATCCAAGTAGGCCTTCACGCTGGAGCCGTCATATAATCTGAGGCCTGACCCACCGGCATGTAATTAAAGAGGGAAGCAAGGTTATCAACCGTGATTGGGCATTTATTTTGAACCCGATCTTTTAATATCGAAGAACGAGTTTACGAAATTGGGTACTGAAACCATTGCAAGCATATATTTTTCTGAATTTATATACTAAGTGACAATAAAATGAAACCAAAGGTGGTACAGCAGTATTAAAATCACCTCTATAACTATAACAAGTAATAAACTATCACCAGCCTCCTCAGGTAACAGTACACAAAGAAAGTAATAAAATAGAAAGCAAACGTAAAAGTTACTTAAGCATTGAGATAACACACCCGTGTGATATAGTGTATTCTTAATTATCTACAAACATTTATTTTTCTGATGACAATGTACGATATTTTTCTTATTTCTACTCAAAACATATTTTGTGAGTGCTCGATAGTACCTCATAATTGAGGCAGTACTAACGATAACCCACAGCATATGTCTTGGATCAGAAATAAGACAATATATGTAAACCCCGTATACCCACTTTCCTCTATATAACGTGGGGTTTATATGTCATTTTGGCTTTCCGCTGTTGCTGTTGAGTTCTGGATATTTCATGTTTGTGTTTCTTTCTCTTTGGTGTCTCTGATTGGAGCTGTGGGTTAATTGTATTGATTCCTGATCACTGCCTTTTCTTCTATTTTAGAGGGGTATTCAATACACGGACGTGTTACCGTGATGGGAAAGCCACGGATAAAGTACACTGTCAACTAAGTTCTTCAAAACTAAAGATTATAGTTAAAACTTTGATCATTTTATGTGGCAAATATGCAAATAAATTTGCTGAAAAAAATGTGAGCAGCTCACATTTTGTCAAGGAAAAATTATAAAATTTTGGATATTGTACTTGATAGAACCGTTGACAATTAGACCACCAACAAGCTCGTTCAGCTAACGATGTTTTGAACAAGTGGCCCCTGGATTCATTTGTTCAAAACTAATGATGTCGTTAGTTAACATGTCGTTAAAACGTTGATAATTGAATACGGCAATTTTACTTATAATTTTGCAGAAATATGTGAACAGCTTCAGCTACTACACATTATTCTAACTAGAACAGTTAACATTTTGCCTAATAACGAGCTCGTTACGCTAACGATGTTTTGAACAACTGGCCCCGGAAGAGAGTGACAAAAAAGCACCCATAGAAACAAAAACCAACACGCGCATCCATTAGCACCAAGCAATTTTGCATATGAGAAAAATTTACAAAAGAGATGTAAATACAATGATCAGGAGTCGAAAAAATTACCTCACACCTCCCAACCAAGACACCAAAGGGAAAGAAACACAAACATAAAACTACTCTACCATTATGAAAAATGTCACGGGTGGAAAGCCATAAGATACAAAAAAAAACGTGAATTCCACAATCAACAGCATCCAAAAAGCCCACAACGTCACACAGATCGTAACCAATGCTCAAACCATAACAAACTGAAAATAGCAGAGCCATTTTAAATGAAATGTTTTAAGACATAGGCAAGATCAAGAAACACAATTGAACAACTAACAGGGTTTATTTTAAATAGGAAATTCTTTTAATCCCAGCATTTATTTACAGGACGAATATGTGCATCTTCAACGAAGAACGCCCCTAACTCCAGAACCTCAACTGGTTACATGGCAGAAATACAGAAGGAACAACTTTGACAAGGCAGTTGGTAGTTACAATAAACACCTTTATACCGATGATATTAAGGAAAACTATCCAGTCTTATCTGCAAAACATATCCGAACACCAGCATATAAAACTTTGTACAGAACTCTTTATCGAAATAAAAGAACATTTTGTGATAGATATGGAAACTGTGGTAAACGAAGCGGCGGAAGACCTGCTAACATGGACTTGGGTCCATACGACGACACTGGTGATGTTATTACCCGTACAACAAACAACGCGCGTGAGAGTTTCGTCGATGATCTGACTAACGCAGCGGATAAAGAACGCAGCGAGTCATCAAAATTCTACATTTCTAATGAAGCTTCACCTGTCATAAATAAGATCTTATGGAGCAAGCATATATCAAAGAAACAGAATCCGTCAATGACGGTTAGAAAACGAGGTTTAAATCGTTTTGTCGATAAGGATGCTGAAACAGAAATTTCAGATAACAAAGACACCGATCTAAATAAACAACAGATGATTCGACAGTACTGTTTAACACACACTTGTAAAATAAAGACCAGTAGTACAATTGATGACGTAACTCTGAGAAATGAAGTCCGAAATGGGCAACCACGACAAATGTCGACACGTCTCAAAATGATACTGAATAATATTCAAAAAGTAAGACAAGCAAGACACAAGGAAATAAATGGCACCTTCAGATATTAATAACCAGATAGAAAATAAACAAAAAATCAAAGAAACGGGTCAACTTATTCTGTCCTTGGCGAGAATGTTGTCAGCGATAAGATGTGACTATTCTAAGAGATTATTTACAGAATGATATGAAACATTCTGTATAAAATAGCTAGAAAAGTGCCAAGGTTAGAACACGTGTTTTTGTTGTTGTTTTTAAATGGAAAATCTTACAGATATAGATACCAGAATACAAACCAATAAGGCAATTTACAACCTCAGATCAGTAGAGACTGCTAATTTTGCTACTCATACGTGTTAATAATGCATTTAAAAAATATGAGAAAGACAAATCTTAGCGCAATTAAATTGAGCATGAGAAACTGTTAACATCTGAACCATATAAATGAGAATATTCTGAGTGATATCTTATTATATTCAACGTCAGCTGAGAGAATTCTACAAATGCGACTAAATTAACTGTTTCGAACAAATGCTTCTATGATTAGGCATGTGGTTGGACAGACAATATTATCAAACGCATCCAATAGACCTGCAATTATTTAGATCGCGAGTAAAGTGTTTAGTTGGTACAGATGTTCATAAAAGTATATGAATCTTACATGGGTGTGAGGGGTTGACAGAAAAATCAATCCCGAGGGTCTCTGTCTGACGATACGAGGCTTGCCGAAAGAGTGCTTCGGACAGAGATCCCGATGGGCGGATATTTCTATCTCTCACTTCCATGTAAGATCCTTTTTTCTTGCAATCAGCTCATTTCTAGTTGGTTTTTATAATGCAGACACTGTAATGTGACGTTTTTAAGTCACTGTGCCTACAGTAACGTCAAACTTAATGATGCTCTATTCAACCAGTGCATATTAAACACGTGTAAACGCCCTACTTTTTACTTTACCCCTTTGTAAGATAACCTGAGTAAGATAGAATTTCTATCTCCAAGGGTTAAGTCAACGATTTCCATATCTGATGTGCAAGAGCCCTAGTTACGTTAATTCGTCCGTGCAGTAGACAGTTTTGCAAATTAGAAGTGATAGCAATGGTCAGGAATTGTTTTAATTAACCCGCAGCTCCCTTCAGAGACACCAAAGGGACAGAAACACAAACATGAAATAACTAGACCCTAATGGAAACATCAATAGCGGAAAGCCACAAGGACAGTTACTTTCCCACAAAATAGCTAACTGGCTATCCAAAACAAAAAATACAAGCTACACACACACTCAAAGACAGACCATAACAAAAATAAACCGCGACAGAAGGCCTTGGAACGGTCAGTGAAACGAATTCCTCTTGGCGGGGGGGGGGGGGTTAAATCGATTCTACGCTGTCGCAATCCTCGCCCTTACTTCTGCCGCACCCAAAGACAACCCATAACAAAAATAAACCGCGACAGAAGAACCGCCTCAGGAAGTAAGGGCGAGGATTGTGGCCACGTAAAATCGATTTAGGCCCCCCAGTGGCAATCATTCCACTGACCGTTCCAAGGCGGTTCTTCTGTGGCGGTTTATTTATGTTGTTGTTTGTTACTTACTGTGTGTATCACTTGTGTCTTTTTATTTTGGATGGCCATATGGCCATTTTGTGGGAAAGTAACTGTCCTTATGGCCTTCCTTTGTTTAGGTTTCCATTATGGTCTGGTCGCTTAATGTTTGTGTTTCTTTCCCTTTGGTGTCTTTGATGGGTGGAGTAAGTTAATTGTATCGATTCCTGATCTTTGTTTTACTTCTACTTTGGAACGGTCAGCGGAAATTCCACTGCTGGGGGAGGGGGCTTAAATCGACTTTACGTGGCCACAATCCTCGCCCTTACTTCCGTCGCGATTAAGACAAATAATTTGTTCAGTCTGCATGAAGGCCTCCTAACTCATGAGTGCAACATCTCCGTGAACACAAAAATCAAACAACCACAGAGATGAAACAACGGTGAAGACTCGACAGCAAGAAACCACTGAAATGCTGGAGCAAAAGAAAACCAACAGTTAGACCAACAACCCCACTTTCATAAAGTAAAAGGTTAACCTTATTTTTCTTATTTCTGCCCAAAATATAAAACCGTCTGAGGCGGTTCTAACGCGTATCGACAATTTATATAAAGAGGAGAAATAAGAAAAATATCACACTTTTTCATCTTAGAATTTTCTAATATTTTCTCGGTACAATTAATCATCTATTTGTATAGGTAAGTTTTCGTAATGTTGAAATAATAAAACAATTGTGGCCAGTTATTCCGATCAAGAGCGGACAGCATCGTTGACGTCAGAATGTCTCCAGCGTCAAGTCATATTCGAGCGAACCATGATTGACTGTTTTTTTTTTTTGTTTTTTTTTTTTTTTTCTTTTCTGAAGTCCCTTAACGTTCATGTCGCGTGAGTCAATATATTAACTGGAGTATGAACAACGTCATGTCTAAATAGTTAATCTTTTTTTTCTGTAAATGCACTCTGAATGTAACTATATAGAGAAACATTGTTTCATAATAAATCGCGTAAAACTATATTTGTTTTCTTAATTGTGTTCCAAAAGCATACTGTGGTTTAAATGAGGCGGTTCTTTCGAACAAGAACATTTCATGTTTGCAGCTATCACAAAATTTTACCAGAAAGCTTTAATTTTTGTAGCCCTGTGAATGCACTCTGTCCGACCAAATAAAATACCAAATAACCCTTATAGCTAAATAATGTTTTTCGCCTGTGCAGTTTACTCCCTTTTACCAAATTAGGCTGAAAACGGGTAATTGTGAATTGGAACTACCGCGCGGTATCTAACCCTTATCCTGCTGATACGACAATCCCAACCTTTGCAAACAGTGTAGATCCAGATTGGATGGTTTCTTGTCCTGGGCCCAGTTGTTCAAAACTAACGACGTCGTTAGTTAACGTATCGTTAAAACTTTGATCATTTAATATGGCAAATGTGCTGAATTTTTTGCTGAAAAAATGTGAGCAGCTTTTGCGGACGTCCGCAAAAGCTGCTCACATTTTTTCAGCAAAAATACCAAATTTTACGATATTGTACTTGCTAGAAGAGTTAATAATATGACCACCAACGAGCTCGTTAAGCTAACGATGCTTTGAACAACTGGCCCCATGTCTTCTATTTTTCGTGCAGTTTGTTGACTGAATGGATACATTATATCAAGTAATTTGATTGGTTGATAGTCAGCAATGGGCATGACTATATTATTTTATTCAGCAGGAAAAAAGGAAGATTAATTCACGTAACTAAATGTGCTACCCTCTAAAAGATAAAGTTGATTATTTGTTTGATTTGAGTTTTAACGTCCCCGTCAACACTGTAAAGGTCATTTTGGAGACGTTGCTTCCAATTTTGTGGAACTTTTACACGACATTGAGATGAAATGACATCTCAAGCTCATAACGACGGCTCTAAAAGTGAAATAATCTTGAGAAGTCCGTTAAACCAAACTGTGACAACAAAAACTAAGTTACAACGTTTTGTGATCAATGAAGAGTGTAATCAGTCTTCAAAGTGAGATTCGTATTGGCCAGACAATTTTTTGTCAGCAAAACAAACAGTTGGGCAAACGGAACATTTTGTCACGTTTAATATGGTTTGCATGCACCGTGGCTGTAGTCATTACGCAAACACGCCTATACAAAAACATTGTCATCTTTATCGCCGAAAAAAAAATGAAAATTTAAGATAAAAAAATTGTGATATTTATCTTATTTCTGCTCAAAATATAGATTGTGGGCACTCGTTAGAACTGACTCGTTAGGCGGTTCTAACGAGTACCTACAATCTATATTTTAGAGCAGAAAAAAGAAAAATAAGGTATACCCCCGGAGACCCCAGTTTTACTATATAAAAGTGGGGTTCAATGGGGTCAAAATTATATAGGCGTGTTTTCGTGATGGACATTTGGGAGATGAACAACGTTAACACGCCCATGTACGTATGATAAATAGAGGACTCGTGGTCATTTCATATGAAATTTATAAAACGAGCCTCTGGCAAGTTTTATAAATTTCGTTTGAAATGACCACAGATGAAAGATTCTGTTCATTATATTACGACTTCAAATCCTATTTTATTCCCGAAGAATTGTAATAGAAAACATCAGGTTGTCATGGACGGCGTCATGACATTACGCGCCAGTAACCGTGTGCTATTATACGCATGGTTATGTCATTTATATGGCATGACGTTATCCACAAAATAACAGTAATGCTATTGTAATAAATCCTATTATATACAGAGAAAGAATACAGTTTGTTACAAGACATGCATTTGATTTGATCAAGTTATTTTCCTGGGAAATATGTGCTTTGCCTGCGATTACCTGGTACATGTATGCTTTTTGCGAAGACTATGAATAAATTGTGGGAACGAACCCAATAATCTGATTGTCGGTAGTTCAGTATGGTATGTCATTTGATCATTTTTACTGTTTATTTGCTCTGAAAGATTTCCATAAATGTCTCGATGTATTTAACTTTTTGTTTAGTTTGGTTGTTTGTTTGTTTGATTTGAGGTTTAACGTCCCCGTCAACACTGTATAGATCATTGGTGGAGACACTGCTTCCAATGTTGGGGGAATTTTACCCGACATTGAGATGAAATGACATCTCAAGCCCTGCCGCCCAATGAAACCAATACGATTTATATGCAGGGACGGTCCGACTCGCACCACTCTTCCTGGGCTGGCTTAGAACTTTCTAAATGGTTTACCAGTATTCATGTGCGGTCGGTTTCAGCATCCTGCAGCCCAATCTATTTCTGCAAGCCCCGATGGACGGCGGCAGTTAACTTATTATAAAATAAACAAATAAATAAATAAATAAGCTATTCAACCAACGTGGCATGGGAAATAAGCAACCTTTTGTCAGTTAAGGTGTTCATCAGGCACCCAATGACATTTTCCGTTGAGGTTTTCCGGTCAACACTATTGAGGTAATTTCGAAGACGTTGCTCTCATTTTTGTGGAACTTTTACACGACATCGAGATAAAATGACCCATTTATAGAACATTAGACCTTCTACGCAGTTTACCTGTACCCCTGTTCGGAGGCACCAAGCAGCCCAAACTATGACTCTAAGCCGCGATTGGCGGGGGCTACGTTTAGTGGTAAAACTTTTTAGTTTCCATTGTGGCGCATGATCTAAACCAATTACTAAAAGCAAGAAACACTAAAAAGATTATCTAAAATTTATGAGCATTTATGGGTTATTCGACTCTTAGTGTTTGAACACTTGGATACTGTAGGATGTAATAAACCTGTACGTTACTCTTTCTTTATTATATTTGTTTGGCAACAGCTAAAGATTTGGCGTTTTCTTTTGTATCAAATACTTGTTTCTTCGTTCTTTGTTTTGTCTATGTTTAGGGGATAACTGTATTTAAAATTGTCTTTTGGCAAGGTAATGGGCGGTCGTACGGTCAAAAATATATTTTCGCGGCAATTTGCGACAATGCCAAATTTGAATACAGTTATCTCCCGTTCTAATGCACTTATTCAGTTGTTTTGTTAAATAAGTGTACTACTTAAGCACCGTGTGCTCCTTGAAACCGAATGCCACCGAGCCAATGAAAAGCGACGTTATGTTATGACGTCGGGTTTCCGACTATACCGTCGCAAAATTTTGGCGCTATCCAATCCGACGTCGTGTTACATATACTCAAGTGCATTAGAATTGTTGTTGTTTTCTCATGCTCCTCTCTTACGTATTGTGTTGTTTCGTTGACATTGTTTTATCCAAATAAAAGTTACTGTTATTCTTTCTTTGAAAAAATAATTTTTGAACAGTGAATTTTTGTCATTTGCTTGAATTACATTCATTCATTTATTTATTTATTCAGAAATTTTTGTCATCAAACACTTATTTACACAGTATAGCAAAGTATTCGAGAATATAAAGCAGTTTATATAATGAATGAGACAAGGATTGAGCGTAGGCTAGGCCTATTATTGCTCTCTCCTGACGGTATAACAAATATTCTAGCATCATGAAGATATATTTAAATAATGTAATTCAATATAAAGAGTCATACAATAATAATAATAATAATAATAATAATAATAATAATAATAAATATAGTTCATTCCATAATAATAATACATTCATTCATCACGAAAACACGCCTATATAATAAAATTGACCCCCTTGAACCCCGAATTTTATATAGTAAAACTTGGGTTTACAGGTGTAAACCTTAGTTTTCTTATTTCTGCTCTAAAATATAGATAATGGGTACTCGTTAGAACCGCCTCGATGAGGCGCTTCTAACAAGCACCCGCCATCGATGAGGCGGTTCTAACGAGCACCCGCAATCTATATTTTAAGCAAATATCAGAATAATATCACAACTTTTCAGCTTAAAATTTTCCCTTTTTCGGCGGTAAAGTTTACAATGTATTTGTATAGGCTTGTTTTCATTCTGTATTTACTGTAACAAACTCATAATTTTAATCTTGTTTCTTAACCCTAACCTTGCTGAACACGACATCCCCTACCTTTGCAAACAGTATAGCTCTAGTTCAGATGACTTTTGAACAAGCCATCTGATCAGGATCGACAGCGTTTGTCGTAGTATTTATGAATTGAACGAATATATATTACTAAGTAATTTGATTGGTTGATAGTCAGAAATGGGCGTATCTAATTATTTTATTCGGCAGGATAAGGGTTAATTTGGTTTTGTGCCTCGCCGTCTATATCGAGCCTGCTTGCTTTTTACGAAAATACGTCTATTTAAATATACTGAAAATGTTATAACCAAAAATGAAAGTTTTCAAGAAAAAATCTGATATTTTTCATATTTTTGCTCAGGACATAGGTTGTGGGAACTCGGTATAACTGCCTCGGTGGGTCTAACCGCCACCAACACTATGTTTTTGAGCAGGAATAAGAAACTGAGGTATACTCATGTAAACCCCGGTTTTACTGTATAAAAGTGGGGGTTAAGAGGGGCGTGTTTTCGTGATCTGTTCCAACGCCTTAGCGGTGTCCCATGTCCGCTTGTTTGTGCCGCCGGCCGTTCTTGAACATACGCTTCTCAACTGACATGTACCCGAAGACATTTAAGAAAATGCGTCGCCTCATATCAATTCAAACATGCTCAATTCTAAGGAGGTCGCAATGACTTACTTTTGCAGAAATGTGGTTGTTATTATTATTATTACTACTTTTCTGCGCAGTGGACTTACTCATACAGTTACCTCAATCGTTACGATGACACAACTTCGTGACTAAGGGTATTCTTTCATATCTCTAAAACGGTTATTTTCTAATAAAAAATTGTGATACTATTATTTTTCTACTCTAAAAATAGGTTGTGGGTGCTTGTTAGAACCGCCTCATTGAGGCGGTTCTAATGAGTGCCCACAATCTATGTGTTATAACCGCCTCAGAGGCGGTTCCAATGCGTATTCACAATCTATGTCTTGGAGCTCAAATAAGAAAAATAAAGTATGCCCCCCAATAAACCCTAGTTTTCTCTATATAAAGGGTGTTTTGGGAGGTGTTCATTACGCGGACTTATTTACATGATGGTTTTATTTATAATACTGTATAGGAATATTGTATTTTAAAGGCTATACGTATATTAGTTAAAATCGCCTATTATAAGACGACACTAATAATACAATGTAACACAAAACATATTTTTTTTTTTTGAATATTAAATAATAAACCAAGATGACCATGATGGTCCTATGTCGCTCACCTGAGCTAAGAGATTTACATGTAGGTCCCGTGGCAGGGTAATTTTTGACCCTCAGGACTATAATTTGAACTATATTGGTAGAGGTCCACTAAATGAAGCTTAATACCAAATATCAAAGGCATTGGCCATCTGGTTTCACACACGAAGATTGTTAAAAGTTTCCCTAAAACGTCTATGTAAAACCAGTTTGCCCCGTCGCGGGGCCATTTTTTTTTGCCCCAATGCTATAATTTAAACAACCATAGTAGAGGTCCACTAGTGGGAGCTTCATACCAAATATCAAAAACCTAGACCTTCTGGTTTCAGACAAAAAGATTTTCGAAGGTTTTCCCTATGTAAGAATATATAAAACCAGTGTGCCCCGGGACGGGGCCATTTTTGGCCATAGGGTAGAGGTCCAGTAGACGAATCTTCATACCAGATGTCAAAGACCTGGGTATTCCGATTTAAGGCAAGAAGATTTTCAAAGGTTAACCATATGTAAGTCTATGTAAAACCAGTGGAACCTGGGGTTTGGGTATTTGTGGCACCAGAGCAATAATTTGAACCGTTTTGGTAGACATCTACTAGATGAAGCTTCATTCCAACTATCATAGACCTGGGCATTCTGGTTTCAGTCAAGAAGATTTTCATAGGCTTTCCCTATATAAGCCTATGTCAAACCAGTTGGCCCCAGCGCGGGACCATTTTCGACCCCAGGGCTATAATTTGAACATCTTGGTAGAGTTCCACTTGATGAAGCTTCATACAAAATATCAAAGACCCGGTCCTTCTGCTTTAAGCCAAGAAGGTTTTTAAATGTTTTTCCTACATAAGCCTATGTAAAACCGGTAGACCCCATTTTCGTTCTGGACAATCTTGGTAGAGGTCCACTAGATGAAGCTTCATACCAAATATCAAAGACCTGGGACTTCTGGTTTCAGACAAGAAGATTTTAAGGTTGCCATGACAACCAGAGATCTGCATGGAATAGAATTATTTGAATAATTTTGAGAGAGGACCAGCTAAAGATCATTTCTGCCATGTTTGGTCAAAATCTGTTCCGTGGTTTGGGAGTTTTGTGAAGAATACCATAGGTTTTGAGAACGAAAACGAGTCCAAAAACAATCATCGTGAAGGAAATTTAGAGTTCGAGCCATTTAGGTCTTGTTGTAAGTTTTAAGACTATTCCAATGACTCGGCTTTTATTAGTGGAAAACGTCCTCAGTGAATTTAATTTTGTCAAAACAAGTTTTTCTTTTTCATAAATAAAAGAACCACGTCACATTGACTTGCTTTTTCACTAAGCATGAATTGAATTCTAAAGCCTAATTCCTTATCATAAACATTGTTTTGCTGAATACGACAACCTCTGCCTTTGCAAACAATGTAGATCCAGATCAGAAGCCATCTGAACAGGATATACACTGTTTGGAATTCAGTTCATGAATTTGTAGGAATAAATTGCATCACATTATCTGGCTGATTGGTTTGGCTAGGGAAATTTATTCAGCAAGATAAGAGCTATTCTATTCAATGATTGCGAGGTAGCAGTGGATTCGACACGCAGGCCGCGGCATTCGTATTCCACCTACGTTTCTTTGACATTTTGTTCATTTAGTTAATTTTATAAAATTATGTTATTTGAACAGTTGTTTAATTGTTTTATTCGCGAAAGTAAAATCACAGCTAAGTATATTTAAATTTGTCTGCCAAATTGAACTTCAAAAACATTATACTATACCATTTAGCTATTTGTGTTGATCGCCTCTAAAATGAAAAATAAGAAGTTATATTTACATGTATTTATGTGAGGTTATCAAGAATTGACGCTAGAATTTAAGATGTTTTCAACACAGGAGATCGACGACACATTTGGCGAAGCAGGCTTCTATTCAAGATCACAAAATGGTCAAGGGAACAACGACAGACTGACATTTTCGCCAGCGAAGACAAGAGCAATGATACTTTCGAAACTGTTACACACAGTAAACAAATACAATGCATTGCTGTCTACCATATTTAATAAAGGAGAACGGCGTATTAAGTACCTCGATGAAATGCTTTCCCAGAATCTTCTAAACACATGCTCTGAATTGAAGGAGTTTCATTGGCAGTTTGGAGTACCTTCTAATATTGGTAGGCATTTAAACATGCAATATGTGCCAAACAGCCAACATAATTGTCTACTTGTAGATGGAACTACTTTCTGTCTCGATACAGATCATTCTATGAAAGAACTTGAACGCAGCCATGTTCCAGAGAAAACTAAGAACAGACAATTCTCTCATGTAAAATATGACATGGAGAATCGAGGACCTTGGTGGCTAAATGATAACACTGATGAAAACATTCGTATAAAACTTTTTGAGGAAAATCTACCTCAAATATCAAGAAGTTTCTCACCACTTTCGCAAGATTTCAGAGATAAACGATCGCGGTATCAACCGGATAATAACCTCATGATTTCAAAGAAGAGATGTAACGATAAGTGTGGTTGTGCAAATACTTGCTATTATCATTGTCCAGGTGGAGGAGTGTGTCATTATTGTTCTGTGGCAGAATGTTAACCCTTTCAACCCTGGGCTCCTGAAGTGGACGCTTCCATTTTTGAATTTGGAGACACGCCATTACGCAAACACGCCTATACAAATACACTGCCACCTTTATCGCCGAAAAAAATGAAAATTTTATGATGATAAATGTGATATTTTTCTTATTTCTGCTTCAAAATATAAATTGTGGGCACTCGTTAGAAACCGCCTTATCAAGGCGGTTCTAACGAGTACCCACAATCTATATTTGAGAGCAGAAATAAGAAAGTTTTCTTATTTCTGCTCCAAATATAAATTGTGTGCACTCGTTAGAACCGCCTTATATAAATTGTGTGCACTCGTTAGAACCGCCTTATCAAGGCGGTTCTAACGAGTACCCATAATCTATATTTAGTTTTACTATATAAAAGTGGGGTTCAAGGGGGTCAATTTATATAGGCGTGTTTTCGTGATGAGTGCTGTCAAAAGAGGCTTTCAGTTAAAATGACATAAATGCAAACAATATAGATCATGATGAGACTCCACTAATGAGTCGTCTAATCTGAGTCTACACTGTTTGCATAGGTATCGTATCGGTCTACGGGGAGAAGGGTAAATAAGACCTTTAGAACAGAATCAAAATAAAGGAATAAAGATGCACAGGAAATCAAAAGACCGCAGCCCACTGGTGGCACCCACCATAAGAGGATGTATTTCCATGTTGATAGGTAAATTCTCCAGCTGTTAATGCAGATCGTTTTCATGCAATAAAAGTATCACATGTACATGCCTCAATTGTGCTTAAATGAATCACTATTTGCCAAAGAAAAAAAAAAGATAAAAAACATACTTATTCAAATATTCCCAAATTTGAGTGTTAGTCTTAGAAAATCTTCCTTTTAAGACCTGTCGTCGTTGTTGATTATGTGAATATTTATCATATGGCGTCGCGTTTGAGCATGTTATAAAGCCATGTAATAAATTAAGTAATCCACGAGTGGACTAAATATGCAAATTACTTATTACACATCTTATTTGAATATTATATTCTGTACACTTGTTAACAACCGCAACTGCAACTGTAATTGTATATTCCTCATATGTCATGTATATGACCTGAGAGAAATAAAGTATATGTTTTGTTCTGTTCTGTACTTAGATACGCCCCGTAACATTACACGTACGACGTCCTAAACGACGTCGCGTTTACTAATGGCGGATTACTGACATTTTTGTGAAACAATTATAAATAAAATGCGTTTTAATGTTATCTCGCATTCGTGTTCATGTATTATTAAATTTATTAAACGGATGAAATGCTCGGCATAGCCTCGCATTTTATTCCTTTTCCTTCACTCGTTTAATAAATTCAATAATATATGAACACTCATGTAAGATCCTCTATGTCTAGTTTTTTTTCGACTCGGGGACGCTAATAATACTAGCCACAATGGCAATGTATAAACACCACATTATTGGACTTTTGTTGTTCTTGGTCGCGCGTGACAATTTATAATTTTGCTAAGGCTCTGCCTATATGATCAATCTTTGTAGAATTCAACATTTTACACTGTTAAATTCAGCACAGGCTTGCACAAATAACAAACTGTCCAATCCAGACTTTCCATCTGTCAAATTCAATAAAAAATGTCATAAAAAAAAACAACAACTGATCTTGTTGAATTTGATGCTGAAAATTCAGTGTTCATGTCGACACAGTCTAGTAAACTGAACAAAGAAAGAAACGTTTTGGGAAACTATTGCCTGATCCTTTGCGAAACAGTACAAAGAAATGGCAATCGAGTCACTTGATATTTTGACATTACGTCATATCTTTTCTTGTTATAGCTAATGCAATTTGACATGAGACTGATGACCTTTCATTATGAAAACACGCCTATACTAATACATTGTAAACTTTACCGCCAAAATGTGAACATTTTAAGCTGAACAAGTGTGATTTTTTTCTTATTTCTGCTCCAAATATACATATAGATTGTTGATACACGTTAGAACCGCCTCATCGAGGCGGTTCTAACGAGTACCCACAATCTATATTTAAGAACAGAAATAAGAAAAATACCCCTGTAAACCCCAGATTTACTATATAAATGTGGGTTTCAAGGGGGTCAAAATTATATAGGTATGTTTTCGTGATATATTACCATAATTTCACACCCGACTGAATGCATATATTTATAATCGCCGTGTTCTGAAGAGGTGTATAATTTTATATAATGCCTAGAGGTCGGTTTATGGGTCGCCATACATGAGATGACGAAAATTCATGAGACGTTTACGAAAACCGATCTATTAGGCGATAAAACTGACTAATTTGTTCTTTGTATGTCTAATTGCATCAGTTGTAGAAATGAAAATGACCATTTGAATTGTTTTGCAAACAGAAGAGGCCCTGATCAGACGCATTCTGCCGCGTCTGATATGGGCCTGCGCTGTTTAAAATGGCCTGTTTTGGGGGTTCCCGTATAAAATAGATGAAAAGCCCCACCCCCGTCCCCGAAGTCAGGGACCGAGTGCATAAAGGGGCGTAGTTTGCGACTAGGTAGGCTGCTAAGTCCAGCGTACGTGTCTTAAAATCTTAACATTGGAGTGTATAAAGCCTTATTTACGACTTGAGTACGGCATTTCCAACTTAATCCGAGTTTGAATCCGATGCCGAAAATGGTTAAACGAATCGAAATTCTAGGGGTTTTCGCAAGTTATAACACCTGATTTATTTGAATCCATTTTGTCTTCGAAAATTCTCTCTTCCTAAGCAATTTAATGGATTGTTAGCTTAACTGGTATTAGTTTACTTACATGTATATACTGCTTTCTTTATGCAAACAATGCAGGCCACGGGGCTTTCTTGGTCTATGTCTGCACTGCATTGTAATGTGGAGGGGCTGTGCCTAACAATGTTAAGGCCAGCAGAAATAAAACTTGTTTCATGTATTTGTTAGGTTTTACGTCTCCGTGAATACTATTTAGGTCATTTTGGAGATGTTGCTACCAATTTCCCGGAACCTTTACCCAACATCGAGATGCAATGCCATCTCAGGCCCTGTCGCCCAAACAAACCAAAAGGGTTTCTATGTAGGGACGGTCTTTGCTTGGGCAGGCTTACACCCTGTATGCGGTTTACCTCTGCTTATGTGCGGTCGGTTTCATATCTGCATGGAAACACCATCTATCCCAATCTATTTCACCTAGACCCAATGGGCTGGGCCCACATATTCTTGCATAAATAACTATGCTCATCGCGTGTTGTTTGAAGCCAGTCGACTGGACTGAAAGCCGCGCTCAATTCGCAAAAGCCATGTTCAAACAATAAAATTCGTGTGCTCTTTGAACATGAATTTTGAACTTGTTGATATCACAATATGTGTTTTGCTTTGGTTTTGTTACGTTGGGCGGCGTAATGGTGCCGCCCTGAATGTAGCATTTTGTAATAAATGGGCTCCGCCAAGCGAATTTGTGTCTTCGAGCATTCCGTCATGACAGATTTAAACTGCGCATGCCCAGCCATTCAGAGGGGCCAGGGATATGGCTTTCTGTCTGAAGGGTCCTCTTGATTCACTGCTTGTATGAGCGAGCAGCGAAGGTTCTGGCGAGACTGCGCGGATACGCGGCTCGCCTGAACCTTCGCTGCTCGCATAGGCGATAAGTACCAAAATCGCTTGACGGGGCCCGTTAATGATGAGCCAGCATCGCGTCATTGCTAAGAATGTTCTGGACTAGGGCCATGTTGGTTTTACGGTCGCAATTGATGTGATTTTATAGATTTTTGGTGTTTCAGTGCATTTTGCCTTATGCAAGAATAGCGAGCATCCATGGACATTTTGTTAAACTTACATTTGCCGGGTCTCTCGCGAGATATTTGAACTATAGCCCTAGCGGTCTCGTGTTCAAACATCTTCATCCGGACCCGCCAAAGGTAATCGATCTTTTGGTTTTGGTTTTATGGCCCTTTCAAAATTATTTCACTTATATCGAGCCCATTGCAATCCGAGGTGTACAAAACCGGAGTGCCCGGAGGAAAACCATATGACCCTCCGTTGTAATGTGACCTATTTACAGCTTAAAACATTCTGCGATTTATTGTCAATCCATTATTTGCTTTTCTAAAGCATATTCTGATACTGTGTCGAACCATGATCGAGCACTGGATAGCGCGTCAGGTTTTCAATAATCTGATTATACGAGGATCGTGTAGGATCGAGTCCCTGCCCGGTCACTTTTGTCGTCGAGAGTCGGGAATAGATACTTTTTCTGCGGTAATTCTCTTATTTCCGCTCATTGAATTAAGTCCTGGCACAGGTTGGTGAATGGGCACGTGAAATTTCCGTTTACAATGACCATGTACTCAACTGATTTCACATGGGCCCCGTCAAGCGATTTTGGTACTTATCGCCTATGCGAACAGCGAAGGTTCAGGCGAGCCTGTGCATCCGCGCAGTCTCGTCAGAACCTTCGCTGCTCGCTCATACAAGCAGTGAATCAAGAAGAACCTTCAGACAGAAAGCCATATCCCTGGCCCCTCTGAATGGCTGGGCATGCGCAATTAAATTTTGTCTATCTATCTATCTATCTTCTGATACTGCGTCGGTCACATTTGACCATTACCGCAGGTGTATATTACATACAGTCCAGGTCGAAAGCTTACACAGTAATCATGTAATTAGGGTAGGGATCTTTAACCTGCACAGGGGATGGTTCTCCCTGCACAGGGGGCCTCCAGTTAACGTCCCGATCCGAAGGACGGTGCACTTTATGACATTCATCCCTGCAAATGATGCCAATGGAGCGTGTTTTGACACCGAAATTTTATCGCCGCTGCCCGGTATCGAACCCGGGACCTCTAGCATCAGAGGCAAGTGCACTAACCACTCAGCTATCACGCTCCGACGGAATGCTCGAAGACACAAATTCGCTTGGCGGGGCTCATATGGGACACACAAAGATATTCAGAGTACATTGGGCTTTCATTATCTCAAACTACTGCTCCAGACAAAACTAGATTTTTAACTTTTTCGGTTTAAGGGGAATAGGGACACCTTCAGGGGAGGCAACTCCTGCAAAAGTATCCTTGTCTCCGATGTCAATAGGGATCAACTCTTGAAGGAAAAAATTTGCTCCTCAGAAGCAAATTCTTTCCTTTAAGAGTAGACCCCTATTTCAGTGGGACAGCGCTTATAGAAAAGCGTAGAGGAAGTCCCGTAAGGTGTCTCCCTTTGAAAATGGCGGAAAAATCTGCCAGGTGTTCCCATTCCCCTTAAGTTGTGTCATATGTGCATAAGATTAAAATTCCCATAACGAAAACACGCCTATTCAAATATATTGTAAACTTTACCGCCGAAAAATCCACAACTTTATGATGAAAAATTGTGATAATTTTCTTATTTCTGCTCAAAATATAAATTGTGGGAACACGTAAGATCCGCCTCAACGAGGCAGTTCTAATGAGTAGCCACAATCAATATTTCATAGCATAAATAAGAAAAATAAAGTCTACCCCGTTCCGTTGAAAACCAATCTGAAATCATTGAAGCCTTTAGCTCGACTTCTAGATATTTGGATGATTTATTAAATATTGACAGCCTTCACCCCCGCCCATTGGGGCTTGAAGAAATATATGGGCTGCATGATGCTTCCACCCAGAGCTGAAACCGACTCGCAAACGAGTACTGGTAAACCGCTTAAAGGATCTAAGCCTGCCCAGCCAAAGCAGTGTGAGTCGGCCCGTCCGTGCTTATAAACCCTATTGGTTTCATTGGGCGGCAGGGCTTGAGATGTCATTGCATCTCAATGTCGGGTAACAGTCCCTGAAAATTGGAAGCAACGTCTCCAAAATGAGATTTACAGTGTTCATTCTGTGTGAGAGAGTAAAAGTCTGGAATTAACACGTCTGAAATTGTCTGGGTTTCAGAGGTGAAATGTAACAGACATTACAAAAAAAAAAAAAAAAAAAAGAGATTTACAGTGTTGACGGGAACGTTAAACCTCTATTCAAACAAACAAACAAACAAAATTGACAATACCTATTTCGATGGTTTGATCAGTCAAATTTATCCCTCTGAACTTCACTTAAATAAAGCAAATTCTTCTGATTCGGAGTCCCCGTTGTTTGGATTTACATAAACATTGTATCTGTTGTAGATGGATTTGTTTCTTGCAAAATTTATAATAAACGCGATGATTTTGATTTTGATATTGTAAATTTTCCTTTCTTGGATGGTGATTTTCCTCCTGCGGCTTTGTTTTTTTTTTTTTTTTTTTGTTTTGTTTGATTAGAGGTTTAACGTCCCCGTCAACACTGTATATGTTATTTTGGAGACGCTGCTTCCTATTTTGTGGGACCTTTACCCGACATTGAGATAAAATGACATCTCAAGCCCTGCCGCCCAGTTTAACTAATAGAGTATATATGCATGGACTCCTGCGGCATCCTTTGGCGTTTATAGTTTGAAATTAATTCGATTTGCTAGAGTGTCTAGTCTTGTAACTGACTTCAACACTCGTAATGAATTGTTACCTGCTAACTTCCTAATCAGGGTTATCGGTATTACTAACTTCGCAAAACTTTTTCAAAATGTTACAGACGTCATTCCGATTTCATTCTAAAATTCAATATTGGACTTAAATCTTTTCTGCAACAAGGTTTATCGGAGCCCGGCTTTTATGGTGACTTAGTAAATTAATTCAGAAAAATATATACTTGCAAGGATTTCAGTACCAAATTTAGTA
This sequence comes from Lucinisca nassula, assembly GCA_963580285.1. Classification (NCBI taxonomy): domain Eukaryota; kingdom Metazoa; phylum Mollusca; class Bivalvia; order Lucinida; family Lucinidae; genus Lucinisca; species Lucinisca nassula. Next base: position 23,526,327 of record OY757010.1, on the reverse strand, counting down.
AAATCATTCTTCAATATTAAATGATTTTGGTACAATATAAATGTTATGCGACAGACTGCATGCGTGGTAGTTAACCCAATCATGGAGGATTGTGGCCACGTAAAATCGATTTAAGGCCCCCAGTGGAATTCGTTTCAGTGACCGTTCCAAGGCGGTACTTCTGTCGCGGTTTATTTTCGTTAAGGCTTGTCTTTGAGTGTGTGTATCGCTTATATTATTTTGTTTTGGATAGCCAACCGGCCATTTTGTGGGAAAGTGACTGTCCCTTTGGCTTTCCGCTGTTGATGTTGCCATTAGGGTCTAGTTGTTTCATGTTTATGTTTCGTTCCCTTTGGTGTCTCTGGTGGCAGCTGTTGGTTAATTGTATCGATTGCTGATCATTGCTATCACTTCTAATTTTAATGGGATCAAAATTATAAAGGCGAGTTTTCTTGATGTTTTAGCAAAAAAGCTACTGTAAATTAAAACACAAAAATTTCCGTTTTGTTGGAGTTTGACATAGCGAGAGGGGACTGTACATGGTTACATGTTTTTGTGTGTATGTTTTTTTTTTTTTTTTTTTTTTTGGCGAATAATGCTTTGAAATGAGCGGCGCCCTTCGCTTTCACGTCCAGGACAATAGGCATGAGAAATTTGTATTTGCCACCACGTGATACTGTCAAGAAACTTCTCTTAAATTGCCTGATCTATGTTCTTTGTTAAACTGAAGCAACCTTTAACCTGGCCAAATCGACCAATACTCACAGCATGTCTCCGACCATTTGGTTCATGTATGCTTTTATCCTTGTTTTTTATTGATTTGAGGTTTAACATCCCCATGAACACTGAAAAGGTCATTTTGGAGACGCTGCTACCAATTTGCGGGGCATTTGCCCGACATTAAGCTGAATTGCACTTGTAGAATGCAAGACGTAAGTTAAAGCTGTTGGTGGAGGCATTCGGTATGTAAAGCCATAGCTTCTTGTACAATTGCTTGTTAGCAGCAAATTGCATGGCTTAGATAACAACATCTTGTTGTGGCTAACTTACTGATATAAACACCATTTATCGGAATTGGATTAGGTTGGAAATGTTTAATAGCACGATGTATCGTGTATTTCATGTGCGAAATGTTTTTTTTTTTTTTTTGTTTTGTTTTGTTTTTGTTTTTGTCTACCTTATAAACATGATGCATACGCTTCAAACGTTGTATGAATATAATTGATCTGCATGATATCTGCTGTGCATGTTCTTGGAAAAATAGGATTTTAAAATACTGCTACCCTTTTATAAGGAAAATTCTGAGGTATTTACACCGAAATTCAGTAATGTTTTTACGTCAAAATTGAAAAAGCTATAGGCGTTCCATACAGTCGCAACTTCTGTAATGTCGTGTAAACCTTGAATGACAATATTCGTTTCGGCATCTATACTTAAAAATTGCAGATAGAGATGCACAAAACATTTTAGAGCCAAGTCAACCCGTCTGATAATCCCGTGTGCAGCTGATTTATTAATATGAACTTTGTCGCAAACTGCTGGAAACAGCCGCTCGTCAGCAAGGGTCTGTATTTCGGCTGAAATCGCACACTTTCGCCGCGCAGGATGTAGCAAGAGCACCTCTTAAGGCAGTGTTCCTCATCAATATTACCTGTTATTCCAAAATTGACCCAAAGTCAAAGCATAGAAGTATTTTCGCCCCCGCCCATCGAAGCTTGGAGAAATCGATTGGGCTGCATGATGATTCCACGCAAAGTGGTGCCAATCGTGTATATAAACCCTATTAGTTTCACTGAGCGGCTTGGTATGAGATGTCATTTAATCTCAATGTCGGTTAAAAATCCCATAAAATAGGATGCAACGTCTCGAAAATGAACTAAATAGTGTTGATTGGGACGTTAAATATCAATTCAAACAAACAAAGCAGTGCTAAAGTCCACGTGCCCATCACCGATTTCAAAACGATAACTCACCCGTGCGACATTGTGCATTTTCCCATCTCCTAACTGGGTACTTTTCTGATGAAAATCCTTGATATTTTTCTTATAAGTGCTCTCAACATAGGTTGAGGATGCTCGTTAGAACCGCCTCAGTGAGGCGGTTCTAACGAGTACCCACAACCTATGTCTTGGAGTAAAAATAAGAACAATAATGTTTACCCCGTAAACCCCAGTTTTCTCTTTACAAAGTGGGGTGTAAGGGGTGTTCATTTCACGGACTTGTTCACGTGATTTGTAGGCAATCCGGGTAACCGTCAGTTATAGAAAATTGACGCGCTATTCTTATTGATGCGTAAGATGGTTATCTATAGAATCTGGAAACACGCCTATACAAATACATTGTGCACTTTACCGCCGAAAAAAGAATAAAAAATTTTGATGAAAAATTGTGATATTTTTCTTATTTCTGCTCAAAATATAGATTGTTGGTACTCGTTAGAACCGCCTCATCGAGGCGGTTCTAACGAGTACCCACAATCTATATTTTAGAGCAGAAATAAGAAAAATAATGTTTACCCATATAAACCCCAATTTCACTATATAAAAGTGGGGTTCAAGGGGGTCAAAATTATAAAGCCGTGTTTTCGTGATGGTAGACCAAGATCAGATACCGCAGAACGCGACGTCTGATCAGGGTCTACATTTTGTTCTGAAAAAAACGCCAAAGTACATGTAAGCATGAAACGAAAAAGTTTAAATCTGTGCTCAGAGTTAGGCTTGAGTTTGTTTCCCTTCGGTGTCTCTGATGGGAGGTGTGGGTCAATTGTATCGATTCCTGATCATTGCCTTTACTTCTATTCCATTTTATTTTTGAGCTTAAGATAAAATCTTTACAAATAAGCAGTTATGTCCCCGACGGACGCATATCGGGATTTTTATATGGGCGTTGGTATTTTGAAGCTCTGTATCTTCTAAACCTACAGATGGATTCCCAAACTTGCATTTCTTCATCCCTAGGATGGGGTAAAGTGCGGCAAGGTTTAAATGGCCGTGATCTTTTTCTTTAAGGCCAAATGCATCAAAACAGCTCATACATTTGGCCCAGAATAGCTCACCTGCACTCTTTGTCCTGAACAAATCACATTTGTGCCAGTTCAACATACCAAGTACTTGATTATTTTTTTGTAACCTTGGCCTCATTTTCATGGTTACAATAATTTAAAGACTGCCAACTTTGGGCCAAAATTAGCTTATCTGAACCACGCCCATCCAATGAAACTACGAATCCTTGTCAAACGTGGTACAATAATATTATAAAGATAAAAAGATAAGATAATTTTATTAATACAATAAGCCATATGGCCCATGAGCATATATACAATAAACAAACATACACTGATATGCAGGATAGCAGCACAGTTCGTTGAAACGTATTCTCATGTATTCCTTTAAGGCCACAAAAATTACACTTTTAATCGCCAATAAATCTTCAGTGAACATAGGTTGTGGGTACCCGCAAGAACCGCTCAAATGAGGCGGCTCTGAAGGGCATCCACAACCGCGTTCGCATCCTTGTAGCTCCTAACAATCATTTGCCTTAGGGAGAGGTGCTGAAATCTTTCGTCGATGATAACATTACAAAAATACTATCCGTCGGGGAATAGTTGACAGTGACGTCACGACTTGTTTTTGTTCTGAACACTGCAAAGCTTATGGGGCTAACGGTAAAATAGCTCAAATAGTCAGCTACGTCACTGCCAGCTATTTGTTGGCGAACTATACATCCGTGTGTTGTTTTTCATATCTACAAAATGGCGACTTCTATGAAAAAAAAAAAAAAATCTTATTTGTACCACATAGCGTAACAGAAATTTATTTTTAATATATATGAATAAAAAAAAAAATAATTAATTAATACCTTATGTGAACAGAGAACAACCATACCAATACTCCAGTACTTAGTTGAACTGTCCGTTCATTAATAATACTAGAAAAGCGTAAAAAGCGTAAAAAGCACGTGGAAAATAGTAAAGCATGTTCCGCACGAGCTTATGCAGCATGATACATGTTTAGGCGAGTCCTCTCCACACCAAAGAAAATAATTGGAAATTATTTACTACTGAGTGGTAAGTGGGGATGAGTGTTTGAGTTTTACATCCCAACAACAACTAAGGTCATACGGAGATGGGACCATCCGAAAGTCTGGCGAAGCCCGGGATCGATCCTGCGACCCCTTGTTTACAAGGCAAGTAGCGTAATCACTACACCACAGAGGCTTCTGAGTGGTACATGTAAGTGGTATATACAACTTAATATTTCTACAGGCCTCTCTCTCTCTCTCTCTCTCTCTCTCTCTCTCTCTCTCTCTCTCTCTCTCTATAACAATGAAATATATAACAAACGGACAGATATTTTAACCCCTTTTGTACCGGAAACAACAAAGCGGGTACCCTGGCAGACAGTGCAGGCCCAGACCAGACGTCACAGAACGCGACGCCCGACCAGGGCCCACACTATTTGCAAAACGTTCAACCACTCTCAAAATAGATCCGAACAAAAAAGAAAAAAAAAAAAAAAAAACAGCCCGGCACCCCGCAATCTTGAAATTGACTCGTGCTATCTTTGAGATGGAAAATTCCATTTGGTACAAAAAGGGGTCAAAGGGAAGTCTACATATAGTAACAGATTTATTTGAATAAGTTCCGTAGTAATACTGTATCTTATCCGAATGAACAAGTAATTTAGACACACCAATTCCTGACTTTTAACCAATCGGATTACTTGCTATTATTTATTCCTAAAGAAAGAAAGAAAAAGGTAATAATAATAATGACAATGGACTTCAAAATGATGTAGATCCTGATCGGATGTCCTTTCAAGAAGCCACCCGATAAGGAACTACCTGTTTGCAAAGGTCGGTATTGTCGTGGATTAAGATTGGTTACAACTTGAAGACTTTGTCATTTGACTTTTATAAAATTCGTTAATTTCATAGCAATTTATTTATTTATTTATCACTTGAGGCCTACTGACCAATGCTGGTGCGACCTGACCTTATTATGTCAACAAGGTCACCGGCGACACCAGTCATTTAAGCTATTGTACCTGTACATGACCCCATGATTCTGCCTTGTCGAAACGAAACACAAGGCAAGAACTGAAGGATGATGTACAGGTGTTAAGAGTTTCTGATGGTGCTTTAATAACATAACACAGACCGTGGGCGCCCATAAGAACCGCCTCTTTTCGGCGATTCTAATGAGCACCCACAACCCATGTTATGCAACAAGTATAAAAATGGTGTATATCGCCGCAAACCCAAGTTTTGTCTGTATGAAGTGGGGTTTGGCAGGGTTTTCATTACATGGACCTGTTAACCTGATGTGTGTGTGTGTGTGTGTGTGTGTGTGTGTGTGTGTGTGTGTGTGTGTGTGTGTGTGTGTGTGTGTGTGTGTGTGTGTGTGTGTTTTAAATATTAATTTCAACATTTTCCAAAACAAATATTGTAAACATCTAAACAACATCTTCACTACTAGCCTATAAGTGATCTCATTTTAAAAGCCCTTTCTATAAAATTACTGAGATTTTTAATAGTATTACTGTTTTCTGTAGTAAGTAGTTCAATGAATTTTTGCATGTTCGGTCTCCGCCAGTAGTATTGCTTAATATACGTTTTTCGAAGATCATTATAACTGGAGCATTCCAAAATGAAGTGATACTCGTCTTCGAGTACTTCACAAACCCTACATTTTCTGTTGTCTAGCGGTATTTTATTCGGTTTTGCCCATCTGCCCCTCTCTACTTCGAGCCTATGTGAAGATACCCTTAACCTGCATAGACTTCTACGATACTTTTCTACTTTTAATAATTCTAAATATTGCTGATGCTTGAAGTTAGCTATATTTATATAAAATCTAGCTCTAGAAGAGTTTTCCAGTCTTGCATGCCAATCCTGGATAAATATATCTTTGACTCTAGTTCTGAAGGTATACAAAAAATCTTTATATTACCCACCCCTTGGGCGTTCCAAACCTCCAAAAATCCTAATCGACTCAATAAATGTTTAACGGAGGATGCCCAATTTTGCTTATTTGGATGTAACTCGAGGTCGTTTAACATCATATTATATGTACATTTCACATATTTTTGTTCGTCAGTATACACGATTTTCAACCAAAACTTAACAATACTAATGTACCGACGCGCTTGATAGTCGATACGACCTAGCTCACCATATATAAAATCGTTCTGCGTTGACTGCTTTACACCTAACATTCTTTTGCAAAACTGCATATGAACTGTTTCTATAGCTTTTGCAGTATGAAACCCCCAGACCTCAGAAGCGTAATTTAAAATAGGAGTGATTAGTTTGTCGAATAGATCTAAAATATGAGCCGTGCTCAGCGTAGTAAAGTTGTATAAATATTTATTAAGTGTAAATATTGCTTTTAATGCTAGTCCGGAAAGGGTTTTTTGTGTTTCAAATGAAGAACCTCCAGATGTAAAAACTATTCCTAGGTAGCAAAATTTATTAACAATTTCAAGTATCTTTCCATTATATTTAAATTGCAAATTTCCGGGCAGTCTGCCCCCTTTTCTGAAAACAAGGACCTTAGTTTTATTAATATTGACATCCAATCGCCACCTGCGACAATATTCTTCGAGTACACTCAAAGATTTCTGTAATTCCTCAGGTGTAGCTCCAAAAAGAACGATATCGTCTGCATATAGAAGCAGTAAAAGTTTAATCATGCCTAGGTCGATTCCATTTATCCCATTTTCTTCTAACTAGTGTTCTAAATCGTTTATATACATAGCAAACAGAAATGGTGAGAGACACTCGCCCTGTCGCACCCCTATATTACATGAAAAAGCTTCGCTGAGTGTGTTTTTATTTTTGACCCTTGATTTAACATTGCTATAAATTGATCTTATTATATCTAGCATCTGTCCTCTTACCCCAATTTTAATTAACTTGTACCACAAAATGTCCCTATCGACGTAATCAAATGCTTTAGTGAAGTCCACGAAACAACAGTATAGATATCTATTTTCGTTTAAGCAATGCGTAATTAGACCGTTTAAAACAAAAATGTTATCAACTGTGCCCATATGTTTTCTGAAGCCCGCTTGTGCTTCTATGTAAACTTTATAATTTTCAGCCCATTTATTAAGCCTGTTGTTCAATATTCGTGTAAATAATTTGCCTAAAGTACTTAACAGTGTTATGCCCCTGTAGTTAGATACTTCATTAATGTCCCCTTTTTTGAAAATTGGGACAATGAATCCCTCAGACCATTCTTTTGGGAAGTAACCTATTTGAAATAATCTGTTGAAAAGAACATGCAAGTAATTAATCAATGTAACCGATCCATGTTTGAAAAATTCATTTAACATTAAGTCCGGTCCTGAGCTTGCGCCATTGCGTAATTGTTTAATCGCAGTTAATAACTCATCTTTTAATATCTCTGAGTTCAATTCGTCGAACATGATTTGAAATTCTCCTCTTACATAACGTTCATTATAATACAAAATATCATCATCTACTTGAAAAAATCTATCTTCGGGATCATTTATCGCTTTAAAATAGTCGGCAAACTGTTTTGATTTAATGGAATGTTTGCTATTTAAATTTGCTGTTTGTTTCAACAGACGCCAATATGCTTTTGCATTTTCATATTTGGAAGAAATAAGTTTCTCCGTTTTCGATTTATCATATATATAACGCTTTTTTCTTATCATGTTTTTAAAATTTGATCTGGCATTTATCATCTCTGCTTCCGTAACATTATTTTTGTCCTGTCTGTATTTATTTAATTTTTTGTAAAATATATTTCGTAAATTCTGACAATCTTCGTCAAACCATGGTTTATTTTTATTTTCAGTATATATATTGTCTGAGTTATCTGTCGGTACATTTATTTTTACTGCAAAAAGCGGGTCACAGACATTTTCCATAATTTTTAAAAAGCTGTTTATATTTCTGTCAATGTTTTCCGGTTCTCGAGCCTGAATCAAATTATCCGTTAAACCTGAAAGTTTATTTTCTACCCCATTTAAATTAAATATGTATTGTTCTTTTTTAGTATCAACCCATGTATACTTCTTATGCAAGTGTTCACCGCGTTCCTCATTTTCTCCGCTTTGCGCAGTGAAGATATTTTTGTTCCTGTATATAGAGAATTCTAGTATGCAATGATCGGAGAGAATGTTTGGATCGCAGACATTAAATTTCATAAATGAATCAAACATTGTTGGATTTGTTATTACATAATCTACTACGCTCTTGCCCGTACTTCCCGTAAAAGTAAATTTCCCAATATTTCTATCGTCTCCTTCTCTCCCGTTACAAATTCGAAGCTCATTTTGCCTACAAAAATCTAATAATTTTCTTCCGTTTAAATTTATTGTTTTATCTTCTGAGTTTCTGGGGAAAAAATCGTCTGGAATGTAATCTTCTGGCAAAACGTCGTTTCTGGAGTTATCTAATATTACGAAATCGGGCTCAATACCCACTCTGGAATTTAGGTCCCCACAAATCAGGATATTGTAACAATTTTCCGTGTCATTTGCGATTTTGACAATAAAATCTGAAATTCTGTCTAGGACACTGATTTCCGCTAACGCTTCCCTACTTGACCCTGTTGGTATTATATAGCAAAGACACAGATAGAGATCATGTGCCAAATTAAGTAATGACCTATCGATTTTTAACCAGATAATATCATCACTATCCTTTTTAAGGAGTTCACAATACTTTTTAAAGTCATTTTTAACATATAAGACGATGCCACCCGAATCGCGCTTGGCGTTATAGTTTTTATCTACCCTATTTACCTGAAAATGTGAAAATCCGTCGACTGATAAATCACATAGGTCATTTGACCATATTTCCGTAAATAATAAAATGTCATTCTTTTGAAATAATTCACTTAGTTCGTCTGAGTGTAGTTTATTTGTGCGTTTTGTCACTAATCCTTGCACGTTCAGTAAAGAAAAGTTCAATGGCACACTCTCCCGTATGTCCTACAAATTTGTATAAGATGGCTGTTCACGTGACCTAATACCGTTATCACCCACGCCAGTGTTTGTATATTGAGTTCCTAATGAATGACTCGTAGTAACCGTAGTAGTGGTACACGTAGTCATAGTACACGCTGTAGTATTTGTCAGGAATGAATTTGCCGTTGTGTATCGCGGCATATTTGTTCGAGAAAGTCCGTTTTCTTGACCCTGGTTGTTCGATGAGACTATCTCCGCATAAGTAAGAACAGGACGGGGTTGACGTTGTTGCTGTTGTTGTTGAGACAGCTGTTGTTGTTGTTGTTGTTGTTGTTGTTGTCGTTGTTGTTGTTGTTGCTGCTGTTGTTGTTGTTGTTGTTGTTGTTGTTGACGCAACAGTTGTTGTTCTTGGACATGTTGTTGTTGATCAGGTTCTTTTTCGTGTTCTTGTCGTTGTTGTTGTTCAAACAGCAGTTGTTGTTGTTGCTGCTGAAAATGTTGTTGTCGTTGTCGAAAATCACGTTGTTGTTGCTGCTGCTGTTGTGCTTGATCAGTAAACGGTTCACCGTTAGCTAACTTATATCTGTCCTGGCTTAACATAGAGTACCAGTCCGGAAATTCATCGGCAATTACCCTACCATTCACAATCAACTTAGCTGGGTACTCAATAGTCACTTTATTAGCCCTGTTTTGACGTTCTGTTTTAAACTGGGGCATTAACCGTTTCCTTGCTGACACAATCTCTTTTGGATAGTCCCTTGACACTGAAAAACTTGTGTTTCTCAACATATACGCCGCGTCAAGAACTATATTTGTATGTCTATATTCATAGAAAGCAGCAATAATAGGCCTTCTCGGCGGGTCACTCTTAAGCCTAGCTTTCTGCAGAGAACCAAGCCTGTGAATTCGTTCAATGCCCACATCGTCAATGTCAATACCCATTTCGTCCCACAAAAAATCCCGTAATACCTCGAAACAGTTCTCCGATCTGTTTTCTGCCAGACCGTGAAATATAAGGTTCTTTCTGCGCGACCTAGCTTCTATATCTATAGATTTATACGCTAGAACCTTGAGAAATCTACTTTGTTCAATGTTTTGACTTTCAATACACGTAACTTTCGACTGAACAATGTTCAAATTCTGAACTATGGCCACCAATGACTGGTTAGCTCTTTCTAAGTTATCAAGTTTGTCACAAATGATAGAAAGTTTGTCCTCTAAATTGGGATTGGGAAGACATGACTGACCGTTTCCAGTGTTAAATCTCCTCCGTTTATTCCGCACATCCACATCCATCTGTTCAGAATCAATGTTCATTGAATACCCCACCCACTCGGCCACTTGGGGTAATGGCGCGAATCTATTGTGTGTCGGAATCGCATACAAATCGCTCTGATTCTGTCCATTTCCGACACTGAAATCACTTTGATCTGGCGGCTGGCAATATTGATAACTCTGCATCCCGCCGATATAAATTTCCAAGTAAATAAAAAAGCATAAACACCACTTTTTAACAATTTTAACAATTTTTTTGGAGCAAATTTTAATGTTTGTTGCTATCCCGCGCATGCGCATTATACATATCACTGCAACCTACCAAAGACTGTAGCTGGTGTTGTGCCGTGTGGCGGCCGTAAAACGTCTCCCCGTACATCATCATAGTGCAGATTATATTTTCTGGTCCTTTGGGGTCATTGAGTTCATTTGGTATCATTTTGAAAATAGAGTTCTGCTCAAGCCGGTGCTAGAGGGCGTGACCGGTGTTGCACATTTCAGTACTGGTCATGAACAGACACAATAAAACCGAGCCTGCCATTTTCGTTTATTTGGTGTATTCCTTACTTCCAAAGGATCTTACTTCAGAACTTATTTAATAGATTTTGGGGATCATGACCCAGTTTTCAAACTCACAGTCTCCCAAAGACCATAAAAAATGGACCAATGTAGCTTGTCCACACCTATCTCCTGAAAGGAAATGAACTGTGCTCAATCTTGTAACAACACTTTAGTTCATCCTGTTAAAATTGGCCTTATTATCAAGGTCATTGACTTTCAAAAACTGTCAAATTGGGGCCAAATTTTGCTTTCCTGCAACATACCGCCTAAATGATTCTCTACATTGTGGTCAGACTTGTTACGATATATCATTAAATATGTTCTATAAAAGGGTTATCCTTTGAAAGCAAGGAATACACCACAGAAGTGAAAAATATGGAGTGTACATGTTTTCTGGGCCAGACTAGCTAGTTTCGGCCAACTAGGCCTCATCAGTGACCCTCAGATATTTTCAAAAATCCACAATGGAATCAATGATCCCAAAGGACAAGAAAATATAATCTACACTATGATGTAGGGCAGGGAGACGTTTTACCGCCACCACACATTCCCACACACCAGCTGTAGTGAAGTTAAATATGTTCTATAAAAGGGTTATCCTTTGAAAGCAAGGAATACACCACAGAAGTGAAAAATATGGAGTGTACATGTTTTCTGGGCCAGACTAGCTAGTTTCGGCCAACTAGGCCTCATCAGTGACCCTCAGATATTTTAAAAAATCCACAATGGAATCAATGATCCCAAAGGACAAGAAAATATAATCTACACTATGATGTAGGGCAGGGAGACGTTTTACCGCCACCACACATTCCCACACACCAGCTGTAGTGAAGTTAAATATGTTCTATAAAAGGGTTATCCTTTGAAAGCCACAGAAGTGAAAAATATGGAGTGTACATGTTTTCTGGGCCAGACTAGCTAGTTTCGGCCAACTAGGCCTCATCAGTGACCCTCAGATATTTTCAAAAATCCACAATGGAATCAATGATCCCAAAGGACAAGAAAATATAATCTACACTATGATGTAGCTAAAGGCAGGTTTGAGTTTGGTGACCTTGGTCTACTTTTAACCTTGATCTACTTTTAAGGTCACAGGGGTGCAAAGAATTTCATTACTCATTTAACCATGTTTGAACTATATCTCTCAAGCCAACTGTTGAATTCCAACCTGACTTCTTTGAATGTATCAGTTCAACAAACAGAAGACATAGAATTCAGTGATGACCTTTACTTCACTTTTCAAGGTCACCCTGTATAAAAGATTGTTCATTATTTGAATGTTTGCAACAGTTTATTTAACAGATTGAAACTTCTGGCCAAACTTGGTATATTATATCATGTTACACAACAATTTAGCGACCATGACCCCTTCACGGTCAAATAATTTTGGGCCATATATTTTATGGTGAGGCACATAGTTTTTCTTCTGAAAATCGTTCTAGTTTTGTAATGTTTTTATTTCTGTTAAGCTAGATGTCTTTGAATTTATTTTACAGCGCGTTAGAAAATGCTCAAAAACATACAAGGGGTATAACGGCCGAAGTAATCCATTGATATTTCTGTGACTAGCAAGTCAGTGAATAGCTGGTGTAAAGTCGTATAATAAATGCAAATAAAAGGTTACATCAAACCTAATGGAAATATTAGTAAATGGTGTAATGTTTCGTAAATGGCGTTGGTGTATTGTACCCCAAATTGTTTGAGAAGGTCAGCTAATTTGTGGTGCAACCTTTTTTGAAAACACATGGTTGAAACGATACCCCAAAACTGCTGGAAATGTTAGTAATAAGCAATATGTTTCCCTCATAAATTTTGTGTAGGTTTGCACCATATTCCCTGGAAAGCCCAGCAGATTTTTGGAGTTACTTTATCTGAAAAATTGTAACTGAAACATTACAGCAATTTTCCAGGGGAACTTTCTGATTGGTGTAATCATGCCAGAACTAGAACGGTGCTTTCTTACACCAAATATTAGGCTCCTTTACCTGGAATTTGCTTTAAACATACCTTCAAAACACTGGGGAAATGTTACACCAAAACAGGTGGCAGCTCAGCTGCCACCTTTTTTGGTGTAACCTTTCTTCAGACTTTTTACAGTGTATTTATGGTGAGGCACATAGTTTTCTTCTGAAAATCGTTCTAGTTTTGTAATTTTTTTATTTCTGTTAAGCTAGTTGTCTTTGAATTTATTTTACAGCGCGTTAGAAAATGCTCAAAAACATACAAGGGATATAACGGTCGAAGTAATCCATTGATATTTCTGTGACTAGCAAGTCCTATACCATGTTGATTGAAAAACTCTTGTAAGCAAACTTTACTAAGCGTGCACTTATAAATGCAAAGTTTGCAAATATGCAAACAGAGATTGCACTTGGTCCCGCCAAGTGCAAAAGTAATACAGTAAAGTTTGCACACATGAGTAACAACGAAAACTGCGCCAGTTGGCATACGTAAGTATTTGCGTATACACAAATAAATACTCATATGAGCAAATATGTCCATGTCTAGGGGGCTTTAGTAGATCAACTGCATACAGGATTATCAGACGAATTGTTTTGGCTCTTCTGCATCGCTATGTGCCATTTCCAAGTACAGCTGCCCAAATAGATATAATCTTCCATTTGTATTTGAGTTCATACATTGTCTTTTGATGCTTTATAGTCGAATTTACAGCACATTATACTGCCTCCCATGTTTGCTTTTTCAATTCTGACGTCGACATATTACTGAAATTTTAGTTTAAATACCTCATCATTTTCCTTATAAAGGGCCAACATTCTAAAAATTTCATTTTCCTCGTGTTTTTTTTTTTTTTTTTTTTTTTTTTTGCTTTTTATCTGGCAGACATATTCCCAGAACATGCACAGCAGATGTGTTCTTCACAAATTTCTTTCATACATCGCTTGAAGCCTGTATATCGTATGTATTTAGCCGAAAAATCAGTTCGCACATGACCTACAGGATACATCATACTATTATGGCTACCCCGGTCGCAACCAAGTCCGACGTACGTCCGCTTTATGCACGCCTGCGCAAACTTCGCCTCCTTTGTGCACTCGGTCCAAGGACGGAGCTCATCAATTAATTCAAGCAATATGTGGTGAGGTTAACCTAGCTCAGTATTATTATAAATATCCATAGGATTGGTCCTGTCTCTAAATATCCGAATATAAATGATTCTATATATTGTGGTTATATATATTTCTATAAATCCAACCTGGTGTAATGCTTTCTTTTATAGCTATGAAAAACACATTTTTTTTTTTACAAGAAATTGTCATATTTTCGTTAGAACCGCTTCAGTGATGTGGTTCTAACGAATATCGTAGACAATGTTTTTGAGCAAGAATAGGAAATAATGTATTTAAGAAATGAATTTTATTTTTCTGCTGTTCATGGAAGTATGAACGCAGTGGGTCGGGTGCAAAGTAAGGGGTTCATGTAAACTTTGATGGCGACCCGCTGTCGTTCACACTCTCATGAAAAACAGAAAAATTATGTTTATTTCATATATTTACATTCTTTGCCCTTCATCAGTGGGCGTAAAATGCTTATAGGGCAAACCTTTAAAGCTAAAAAGCGAAACAGCGTTGACGTCAACAACGCCCGAAAACCGTGGTTTTTACTGAAGTCACTTGACGTCACTGAAAATCACGTGACTCGTTGCGTTCATGGAAGTATGAACTAAATTGTTTTCTATATGTTTACATTAGACTTTACACTGAAAATGTAAATATACTCCAATGAACTCCACTTTCTTCTCGATAAATGGGGTTTTCAGGGGTATTCATTTCACGGAGATGTTAACGTGGTGCATAACCCAAACAAGTGAATTTGCTGAACATTATTTTTTTTATGAACACATTCTGTTTAAATAAATGATCATGATTAATTCATTTCTGATGAACACAACCGTGTCACATAGTGCAATTTTTCCTAGATTCTTCATTTTAAAAAAAAGAAATAGATCAGCTCTTACTGTGATTTGTTGAGTAACAAATCACAGTTTATAGGTCATCTATAAAGTAGACACGTAGCGCGCGTGATTTGTCTGCTTATAACTGACCGACAAACTGTGATTTATTAATCAACCAATCACAGACTAGAGCTGATCTATTTCGATTCTAACACGCTGAAAATCCGCAATAATGTTGTTGTTTCCTTCAAATTCTCACAGCCTTTCGCCATTATTAGAAGAAATCCCATAAAAAAATATTGACTTGTGTGATATTTTTGATACGAGAAAATAACGTTTCACCTTCTCAAGTCAAGAAATCTACTAGTGACGTCATCAAACGGCAGCTTTTAATGACGTCACTCGTAACGCCCTTTCGAATGGTGATTTGTTGCATAATAAAACACAGTTATAAGAATTATGATAAGTACCACTTTTAAACCCTGAGGTTCTCCTTACTACGTGGAATTCATTACGATAACACACCCGTGCGACACAGTACATTCTTTCATATCTCCAAAATGACTGCTTTTCCGATGAAAATTTGTGACATTTTTTCTGATTTATACTCAAAACATAGATTGTGGATACTCGTTAGAACCGCCTTGGCGAGGCGGTTCTAACGAGTACCCAAAACCTATGTCTAGGATCTTAAATAAGTAAAATAATGTACATCCCCGAAAACCCCAGTTTTCTCTATATAAAGTGGGGATTAGGGGGTGTTCGTTTCATGGGCTTACTCATGTGATGTTACAGGGTGTTCATACCATGGACTTGTTAACATGATGGTTACACAGCAATAGCCACGAACGCAGAATATAATCATATCATGACAATGCTTAGCGGCATGAAAGTACACACGAACGTACACCAAAACACAATGCCAATAGCAAAGGAAAAACTGCCTAATGGCAGTAAACATAAACATACCATATCAACAAATGGTCTAGAACTCGGTTGTTTCATTTAACCCTTACATTGCAGTGTATACCATGATCAAACACCGTTTTCTGTGGTGTCTGATCTGGGCCTACACCTTGTGCATAAATTCCTTTATGGAACCCTAGGCAAGATGTTAACATGTATCAATTCAATGTTAAAACACAGTCAGGTGTCTGCAGGTCCCTCATTACGACAATACGATTACACGAAACCTTTAATTAGCGCGTTGGACAGTGACACTCCCAACTTTGGGTCGACTGACAAACAACCAAAACAAAAATAAATAGATGCCCAACGTATCAGTCTAGGACAGCTTGTCTAATGCTCTTGTATGTAACGTGCCGACTGATTGGTGTATTGTGGTTTAACGGCCCATACAACACTAGTTAGGTCATTTTTGAGCAGCTCAGGTTACTTACCCACACTTTTCCTGGACAGGCTTATATGAGGCAGCGTTTTACTATTTAATCCGTATTTATTGATATCCATAATTCGAATTATGGATATCCATAATTCGAATTACGGATATCCATTATTATTTATGGTTATCCGTAATTATTTATGGATATCCATAATTCGAATTACGGATATCCATAATTCGAATTATGGATATCCATAAATCGATCTGAATTAATGATATCCTTAAATCGAATAATGGATATCCATAATTCGATTTATTGATATCCATAAATCGAATTATGGATATCCATTATTCGGCTGATTTATGGATATCCATAAATCAAATTATGGATATCCATAAATCGAATTATGGATATCCATAAATTGATTTATGGATATCATTAATTTAGAACGAAATATGGATATCCATAAATCGAATTATGGATATCCTTAATTCGAATTATGGATATCCATTATTCGGCTGATTTATCGATATCCATAAATCGAATTATGGATATCCATAATTCTCCTCTGCAAATAAACCTAATGAATAATGACTGCTCCCTTTACAAGAAAAAAAAAACTCGAATATTCGCGTCAGGTGTCCGATTTAGGTGTGTTATAAAAGCCGGGATTGAAGTGGAGGTAATTTAGGGTAGGCTTAGTTGTGGCCTATGGTGAGGGAGAGATATGTTTTATTTTATTTTCGGTTTAACGCCCCCTTCAATACTATTTAGGTCATTTTTGCGACGTTAGTTCCAGTTATGTGGGGCATTAAGCCTTCATTGAGATGAAATGACATCTCAATCCCTGTCGCCCTTTGACTCGCACCCCTTTATTTGGACAGGCTTAGACCTTCTAAACGGTTTACCAGTACTCTCAGCTCATGCAGCCAAACCTATTTCTCCAAGCCCCAATGGGCGGGGGCCAGGGGGTATATTTGAATCTGCTTGGTACTCCATACACCTCAAGTAGAGTATTATATGGATATATGTTAACACTATATAAAAACCATGTGCATTTTTTCTCCTGCCGGTCTAGGTAGCTCAGTCGGATGCGCGCCTGACTGATGATCGGGAGGATGCGGGTTCGATACCTGCCGGGGTCGGCAACATTCTTTCGTGGAGATTTATCATGAAATCGTTTCTACGGTCATTCTCTCCCTTCCGCTGATTCAAGAAGGGCAGTTGTCAGTTTCTGGCGAAAGAATGTGCATTGTACCGGTTAGCCGCTTACGTATAAGCCTGCCCAGGAAAGTGTTGATAGGTTAACTGGCCGGCTCAAAAATGATCTAAATAGTGTTGACTGGGCCGTTAAACTCAAATAAAAACCAGAAAGAATGCATGGATTGCCCGTTTGGATCATTATAGTCTTACGTCCGACTTTCAGTGTCCTTAGGTGCGCAGTCCTCGTAGAGGTGATTCCAGAGGGACCGGATCCGTTGGCCGGAATTTCCAGATCTTACGGCTGGTTCCGATATTTAACTGCACACATTACATCTTGAAAACAATCACGTGTCTCAGGGAGAAATCATTAAACCAAAAGCGTTGGTGGTGATTTATGGATATCCATAAATCAAATTATGGATATCCATAATTCGAATTATGAATATTCATAAATCAGAGGAATAATGGTTATCTATAAATCGAATTATGGATATCCATAAATCGAATTATGGATATCCATAAATCGATCTGAATTAATGATATCCATTAATACGAATTATGGATATCCATTATTCGATTTATGGATATCCATAATTCGAATTATGGATATCAATTATTCGGTTGATTTATGGATATCCATAAATCGAATCATGGATATCCATAATTCGATTTATGGATATCTATAAATACGGATTAAATAGTGAAACGGCGCCCCATAGGCTTATACGTAAGCGGTTATCCAGTACAGTGCACATTCTTCCGCCAGAAAGCGACGACCGATTGGATAACATCAGAAATTCCACGATATAATATCGGCTCATTAAATAGCATCGCTTTAATTTAGCTGACATTTTGGTAGCGCTTGTCGCTTTGTCCGTTGGGTACTTTAAAAAAGAAAAAAAAAATAACTGCATGAGAAATGGTAAAACTGTCATCATCGTTTTACAATCCGCAAACAAGAACACTTTATTTTGCGCAAGTAAATCCCTGGGTTCAATAGGAATGTTTCCTATATGTATCATTTTGGTCTACAGACACAGATGCTTAGGTCGCAGCATGACGAATATGGGCCCCGTCAAGCGATTTCGGTACTTATCGCCTATGCGAGCAGCGAAGGTTTAGGCGAGCCTGCGCATCCGCGCAGTCTCGCCAGAACCCTCGCTGCTCGCTCATACAAGCAGTGAATCAAGAGGAACCTTCAGACAGAAAGCCATATCCCTGGCCCCTCTGAATGGCTGGGCATGCGCAGTTAAAATTTGTCATGACGGAATGCTCGAAGACACAAATTCGCTTGGCGGGGCTCATATGGTCTTCTTGTGATGAAGCTCATATTATTTTCACATGTTAACCCTAAAGCTATGCCCTGCTCATTGGCTTGTAGAAATAAATCGGGCTGCATGGTACTTCTGCGCTGAGCTGAAACTGGCCGAGCATTTAAGTACTGATAAACTGCTTAGAAGTTCTAATATGTTCTAGAAAGGCTTATCCTTTGGAAGCAATGAATACACATAGAATTGGAAAATATGGAGTGTACATATTTTCTGGGCCAGACTAGCTAGTTTATGCCAAGCCTGCTCAGGCAAAGTGGTGCGAATTGGTCTGACCCTTAAACCATAGTGGTTTCTTTGCACAAACAAATTACCCTAAAGCTATACCTGGACGTTCATGAGAATATGACATCACTTTAGCAAACCTACTTCTGGAGGTATGGCCATTGGAACATTGAAAACAAAAATAGATTTTTGTAATATATTTGTTCCTTCTTTGTATCTTGAAAACTGCTTGAGATATTTTCTTAAAAAATTATACAATGTACATGTACATCGCCTTGATATAATATGCAGAACACGAGAACCATAACACTTTATTTATTGTTTTTGGAGTTACCGCCTTTTGAAATTGTATTCAGTGATCCTAGACAAACACTTGTGTCCTTTCTATAACGTGAAAATGGTTCCAGAGATTTTCTTGAAACCTTGCAAAGATGTAAAGCAACATAAGATGACACTTAGAACACAAGAACCATAAGTCTTGCTTTTCAAATTTTTTAGTTTTGGCTGTTTGAAACGGCATCGAAAATTGCGATTTCTGTGATATACCTGTTTCTAGGCTGTTAGTAGCAAACGGTAAGGGCGAGGATTGTAGCCACGTAACCACCACCCCCCCCCCCCCCCCCCCCAGTGAAATTCGTGTCACTGACCGTTCCAAGGCGGTTTTCTTTCGCGGTTAATTTTTGTAATATTTTTGTTTTGAGTGTTTGTATCGCTTATATTATTTTGATTTGGATAGCCAGTTGGCTATTTTGTGGGAGGGTAACTGTTCTTTTTTGGCTTTCCACTGTGTATGTTTCCATTAGTGTCTGTTGTTTCATGTTTGTGTTGCTTTCCTTTGGTGTCTCTGATGGGAGCTGCGGGTTAATTCCTGATCATTTCGTTCAGTTCTATTTTGAGAGATTTTGAGTTAACTTCACACGAATGTGAAGCATCATGAAGTAATCTGCAGAATATGAGACCTGTAATTCTGGTTTACTTACTTTTGGAGCTATGGCCCTTTGAATACTCAGTCATGTATTCATGTCAACTTATTTTAAATAAAGGCCTATCATTACGATAACACACCCGTATGATATACTGCATTTTTCATACCTAAAAAATGAGTATTTTGTCTGATGAAAAATTGTGATATTTTTCTTATTTATACTCCAAACATAGGTTTTGGGTGCTCGTTAGAACCGCCTCAATGAGGCGGTTCTAACGAGTACCCACAACCTATGTCTTGGAGCATAAATAAGGAAAATGCTGTTTACACCCGTAAACCCCAGTTGTCTATATATAATGTGGGGTTTAGGGGGTCTTTATTTCACGGACTTGTTCACTTGATGACACTTTCACTTTGAAATAATTTGGCACTTGCTTGGTGTAAGTGTAAAGGCAGGGAATGATACAGTGCTTGCAGCAGTCTTATATTGGATATGGTACTAGAATAGTTAACATTTTGACCAATTATGAGCTCATCTGGAAAATATTTTCGAAGAGTCAAAAAAGACAATATTATAATAAAATGTTATTCAATTGCAAATGTAAATCCACATTCATCTCATATGTATAGTAATGCAAATATATAAACAGGCTGACGTCTTGTGGGTTTCAGTCCCGAAAAAACACACAACTTGAGCTGTCTCTTCGATAAAGGCTCTGTGCATATTCCGGAGATAATAGAACACTTAAGCAAACAACGAAGACTCTGATCGGACTGAGCTATGCAAAGGCTGATCAAAATCTTCTCTGGTCATTAAGGTTTTTATTCACGTTTTTGATGTCATCACGAAAACACGCCTATATAATTTTGACCCCCTTGAACCCCATTTTTAAAAAATAAACCTGGAGTTACAGGGGTACACGTATTTGTCTTATTTTTGCTCTAAAACATAGATTGTGGGTACTCGTTAGAACCGCCTCGATGAGGCGGTTCTAACGAGTACCCACAATATATGTTTTTAGCATAAATAAGAAAAATATCGCATTTTTTCATCTTGTCTTTTTGGTGTGTTTTTTTTTCGGCAGTAAAATTTACACTAAATTTGTATTGGCGTGTTTTCCTAATGTATTCAGGTCCATATTACATGCATTGATCTAACATGTCGACCTTTCCATTAGTCATTTGAGCGTGATCAGGTAATTAACTGTCAATTAATCGATTGCTAATGATCAAATCGAAACAATGGTGTATTATTCTTCAACTTTTTCATCAAAAAACGACGGCCTTAGACACCAACATTAGCATTAAAAGTAATGATGGCTGGGACCGTGATTGTGTGGAGTGCCTTACTTTGTATAGCATGTGCAGGTAAGTGTAAAATTGTTATTATTATTATTATTATTATTATTATTATTATTATTATTATTATTGAAAATAAAGCAATATGTGTCTGTGATATTCCATTGTGTCAGTCTCCTGTATCGCATACTATATGTCTCATTTTATTTATATTTTTTTCTTCTTTTTATGTGTGATTTTCTTTAAAAAATACGAAAAAGTCTTGTTATCACATTTTCGACATCAATAAATTATAATCACAATCAGTATATACATGTACCTTTGAAACAAAGATTTACTGAACAATCTAATACTTTTTCTCTAATAACGTCTTTCTATCTCTAGAAGTGGCATTCTTCAGAGGAAAATATTTTGTATATTTCTTTTTAAATTTTCTAGCCCAAATAAAGATTGCGCGCACCCGTACCAAACCGCGAGCTCTTGATCTTCAGTCAGAAGCGCAACCGCCTGAGCCTCCGCTCAGGAGCAAATTCATTACGATAACACACCCGTGCGTCATAATGCACTTTTTACATCTCCAAAATGGCTACTTTTCTGGTGAAAATCTGTGATATTTTTGTTATTTTTACTTCAAACATAGGTTGCGGGTGCTCGTTAGAACCGCCTCATTGAGGCGGTTCTAACGAGTACCCACAACCTATTTCTTGGAGCAAAAATAAGAAAACTATTAAATACCCCCGTAAACCCCAGTTTTCCCTGTATAAAGTGGGGTTTAAGGGGGGGGGGTTCATTTCACGGACTTGTTAACGTGATGAGAAGCGCAACCGCCTGAGCCTCCGCTCACGAGCAAATTCCTTTCCTTCAGAGCAGACCATTATTGACCACAGAGACAACATTGTTTTAAACAGTTGCCAAGCATTACACATCATAAATTCTTTCATGACTCCAAAATTAACATTTATCTGATGACGAATTGTAAATATTTTCTTATATCTCCCATTAACATAGGTTGTGGATGCTCATTAGAACCTTCGCCTTGAAGCGGTTCTAACGAGTACCCACAATCTATGTTTTTGAGCAAAGAAAGACAGGGAAATAATCTGTACCTCTTTATAAACCCTATTTCCATCAGGAAAAACACACCTATTTAAATTGGACCCCCTTAAACCCCAGTATTATATAGTAAAACTAGGGTTCGCAGAGGTATACATTATTTTTCTTATTTCTGATCAAAAAAATAAATTATGATACTCATTAAAACCGCCTCGTCGCGGCGGTTCTAACGAGTACCTACAATCTATATTTTGAGCAGAAAGAAGACAAATACCACAATTTTGCATCTTAAAATTTTAGTGTTTTTTTTTTTTTTCTGCGGTAAAGTTTACGATGTATTTGAATACGCGTGTTTTCGTAATGTCTATATTAAGTGGAGTTTTCTGGGGAGCTCGTTACACGGATGGTCTGTCTAAAAAGAACAAGTTAGAAATTGAGCCCGCGCACGATAAACCTTCAATCAATCCTGTGCAAACATGGAAGACGCAGCCAGTGAAACCAGTTAGTCTGGCCAGAAATTTCGCTGCAGTAGGAATCGTGCGATCAGGGAATACTCTGATCTGACTGTGCGGATGCGCAGGCTGATCTAACTCTTCGCTGAGCACACAAGTCTTACTGTAGGTTTTGTCGTACTCCTGCTCAATTATTGCTCATCTCGTTAACAATTAATTACGAAAACACGCCTATACAAATACGTCGTAAAATCACCGAAAAATGAAAAAAAATCCGATGAAAAATTTCGATATTTTTCTTATTTTTGCTTAAGAAATAGCTTGTGGATACTCGTTAGAACCGCCTCGACGAGGCGGTTCTAACGAGTACCCACAGTCTATGTTTTTGAGCAGAAATAAGTAAAATATGGTTTACCCCTATAAACCCCAGTTTTACCATATAAAAGTGGGGTTCAAGGGGGGTTAAAATTATATAGGCGTGTTTTCCTGATGCAACATACAGCGACAAGAAATAAGGGGATCTTTACGCAACATGCGAACAAGTCCGTGAAACTGGGGTTTAGGGGGGTATAAATTATTTTTCTTATTTCTGCTCCAAGGCATGGGTTGTGGGTACTCGTTAGAACGGTTCTACCGAGCACCCAAAATCTATGTGTTCTAACGCGCACCCACAACCTATGTTTGCAGGATAAATAAGAAAAATATCATGGATTTTCACCAGAAAAAGTAGCCATTTCGGAGATGTGAAAAAATGCACTTTGTCGAATGGGTGTGTTATCGAAATAGAAGTGTGCTCAGCGAAGACCAAAATCAGTCTGCACACAAACTTAAAATACAACTTCCCCTCACTGCATTAAGAAGCTTAGTTTTTGTCAATCGACTCATAAGACTCTTATCAGACTGCGTGGACTTCACCGGCCGTACACGCTGAAAGATCAATTTTCGCTTAACATGATCCATATCTTTAAAATCACTGTTAAATCCACGTTATGTTGAGAAAAATGGGTTTACGCCGATATGCATTTTATATTTATTTTTTGCTAAAATGTACTCGTTAGAAGCGCCGTGATGAGGTACGGGGCGCAAACGCCATTGTTCGCAATATTGCATATGTGTCCGTTGTCCAAATTCAGCTCAAAATGACGCTTCCCAGCACGCACTCCACGTTGCATAAACAGTGAATCAGCGTTTAACAATTAAATGTTGAATCAATGTTGTGATAACGTCATTTCTGTGATGGCGCTGAAAGTTTCACGGACTTTCATTGGGTTTACCATTTTCTTATTGGTGCTTTTAACGAGTACCCACTGTCAACTTAGCATGATAAGAGCATCACAAAATTCACCAGATCTATTTTCTTTGTGTTGATGTTTAAAGTCTCCGTCAACACTATTTAGGTAATTCTGGAGACGTTGCTTCCAATATTGTGGGACTTTTACCCGACATCGCGATGAAATGACATCTCAAGCCCTCCGCCCAAACAAACCAGTAGAGTTTATATGCAGGGACTGACAGGCTCGCACTACTTTGGTTGTAGAGAAACGGTTTACCCATCACGAAAACACGCCTATATAATTTTGACCTCCTTGAACCCCACTTTTATACAGTAAAACTGGGGTTTGCAGGGGTAAACCTTATTTTTCTTATTTCTGCTCTAAAATATATTAAATATAATAAGAAAAATATCACCATTTTTTTTCATATTAAAATTTTCGATCATTTTCGGCGGTAAAATTTACAGTGTATTTGTATAGGAGTGTTTTCGTAATGCGTACTTCAGTTAGGTCGGTTTCAGCTCAGCGCCATTACGATAACACCCGTGTTACATAGTGCATATTTCTCATCTCCAAAATGGCTACTTTTCTAATGAAAATCCTTGATATTTTTCTTATAAATACTGCAAACATAGTTTGTGGGTGCTCGTTAGAACCGCCTCGTTGAGGCGATTCTAACGAGTA
Source organism: Lucinisca nassula (assembly GCA_963580285.1). NCBI lineage: Eukaryota > Metazoa > Mollusca > Bivalvia > Lucinida > Lucinidae > Lucinisca > Lucinisca nassula. The sequence goes on along the minus strand of OY757010.1, from coordinate 23,501,868 downwards.
CCCACAACCTATGTCTTGGAGCAGAAATAAGGAAAATAATGTTTACCCCCGTAAACCCCAGTTTTCTCTATAAAAAGTGGGGTTTAGGGGGTCTTCATTTCATGGACTTGTTCACGTGTTGGCTAAAGCACCATGTAGCCCAGTCTGTTTCTCGACGTCCCGGTGGGCAGGGAAAAGGGCCGTGACAGAAAATATTACTTCACATCAGTGTGGTTTTCCATATGAACAGAAATTATAGGAAATAATTATTTAAAATTAAATTTTCTTTTCGAAGTAGGCTTGAAAACAAGACAATTGTTCTTTTCCACTGCCCTGGGGCACGTCTACTGTGGTCTCTTAATGTTCTACGACATTGGGTGTAGAAAATTCAAAGAAAGAAAAACTAAAACTTTTAAATATGTTTTAAAAAGAAGAATTAGGGGATAACTGTTTTCAAAATTGTGATTTGGGGAGGTAAATCGGAGGTTTTACGGTCGGAAATTTCGTTTTACGGCGACGCTCAGATCAGTGTGGTTTCCATATGAACAGAAATTATAGGAAATAATTATTTGAAATTAAATTTTCTTTTCGAAGTAGGCTTGAAAGCAAGACAATTGTTCTTTTCCACTGCCCTGGGGCACGTCTACTGTCTGTCTACAAATGTAACAATCGATCATTTACCTATACATTTCTTAATAAAAGGTAACATAATTGACATGTTAAATTAAAATATATACAGTGAATTCCTATATTAAGACCACCTTTGGGACTGTTTAAAAGTGGTCTTAAGACCACTTTTGAACAGTTCCAATAGTGGTCTCTTAATATTCTACGATATTGGGTGTAGAAAATTCAAAGAAAGAAAAACTAAAACTTTTAAATATGTTTTAAAAAGAAGAATTAGGGGATAACTGTTTTCAATATTGTGATTTGGGGAGGTAAATCGGAGGTTTTACGGTCGGAAATTTCGTTTTACGGCGACGCGTCAGCGGAGCCGTAAAACGTAATTTGCGACCGTAAAACCGACGAGTTACCTCCCAAATCATAATTTTGCAATACAGTTATCCCCATTCTAATGCACTTCTACGGTTGTTTTGTTAACAACTGTATTATTTTGCACAAAACGGCTAGCGCTGTGAGCAGTGTAAAACCAAATGCCAGCCAATGAAAAGCGACGTTACGCGATGCCGTCGGATTTCCGACAGTATATCGCAGATTCTAACACAGCGCGACTATATAGGCAATGGAAAACAACAGTGTTTTATTCTACAACAAATCACAGCAAGGGAGAGCGTGACGAGTGCCGTCATTAAAAACTGCAAATTTATGACGTCACTAGTCCATTCCCTTGACGTTAGACGGTGTAACGTCATTTTCTCGCATCGAAAACGTTAGAATAGGATATAAATGCATGTGTTTCAGTCGATAATTTTAGCGGGATTTCTTCTAACAATGGCGAACAGTTGTGAGATTTTGACGGAAACAACAGCATTATTGCCGATTTTCAGCCTGTTAGAATCGAAATAGATCAGCTCTAGTTTGTGATTTGTTGAGTAATAAATCACAGATTGTCGGTCAGTTGTAAGTAGACAAATCACGCGCGCTACGCGCTTGTGATTTGTCTACTTTACAACTGACCTCCAAATTGTGATTTATTACTCAACAAATCACAGTTAGAGCTGATCTATTTCTTAAATATACTGTCGCAAATTTTTTACGTTATCCAATCAGGCGTCGCGTTACATACGCAAGTGCATTAGAATAAGTTTTAATTTTTGCTGGTCTTAATAGTGTAATTCCATTATATTTCCAAGCATGGCAAACATGGTGAAAGACTGAAAGCTGGATAATTACTATAGTATCGTGGAACAAAAATATTAAACAGTGTATTTGCCGTCAAAACAAATCGATCGCGGGTCGTGTACTGACATCACAGACAGATTCTGAACATGTAGTATAGTTTCAAACTTCGACTATGAAAGGATTTTAGACGGGCCTCCGTGGCCTAGTGGATAAGAGCGCTGACTCTTAGTCACTAGGTCTCTCACCGCCGTAGGTTCGAGCCTCGCTCGGGCCACGTGTGAGACGCCAAGTTCTGCAACGGAAGGTCAGGTGGTTTTCCTCCGGGTACTCCGGTTTTCGCCCACCTATGATTAACGATCGGCTCGATATGAGTGAAATAATCTTGAAAGGGCCGTAAAATCCAAACCAAAAGAAAAAAAAATGAAAGGATTTTAAGGTAAAACTGATGAAGCTGACCTACAATTTTATCATTTTGTTATTAAAATTTTCAACCTGAAGAAATATTGGAAAAATATAACTACGCGTTGTTCCGATACTTTGGAGTTAGCTCCCACGCTATCAAGCTAATGCCAATGATTGATTGGATCTGTAGTTGTAAACACTTCAGTCTTTCAATGGTTTACATTTTGCGTCAAATCCATGATTTTTTTAATACTCTATTTTTCTCAATTTCGCGCTCTTTCGTTTATTGAACATTTGTTTTCTGGATGTATTAAAAGACCTAAATTTCAATACAGTGTTCATTCTTATTATGCAAACAACCTAACTGGAATGTATTTTAGTTTGTGTAAGTCTTCTATAGATGTTATGTCAGATATGTACCGGGGCTTTTGAAATGCTGTAGACCTTTTGGATAAATTTAGGGATTTACAGGTTTGTTTATTTGTTTTTTCACATGCAGATTTTTTATTTTTGAATTAGGCGTGGTTCAAACTTAGTTCGCGGACGCTGGGTTTCCACCAAGAAAAAGCAGCTTCTATTGAATGTCTAGAGGCATTGAAACGAGAATAAGAAACTCGGTCTCATTGATTCACTATGATGTATGAGCTTTTATTCAGCAGTTTGTCACAATTCACACTTGATGAAGAGAGTTTACGTACAACTCAACTCAACTCAACTCAACATAACTTTATTTTCACTCAGGCCACACATGGTGGCAACATGAGACAAGTAACAAACATTTTCAAACATACATGGCGTAGTGTATAGATGCCAAAATGTATAACAGGAGTGGACAGATAAAGTGGGGGGTGGGGGGAAGCATCAGTATTGATAGTAGTAGTAGTAGTAGCAAGTAATAGTAGTAGTAATATTAGTAGTAGTAGTAGTAGTAGTAGTAGTAGTAGTAGTAGTAAAGTAGTTGTTATAACATTAATATAGTGGTTATAGCAGTAATAGTATGTATAAGCATTGCGTGCACAACGGATCATTCATTATTATTAATTCTAACACAGCGCGCCTATATAGGCAATGGAAAACAACTGTGAATTATTATGCAACAAATCACACCTCAGAAGAGCGTGATAGGTGACGTCATTAAAAACTCCAAATTTATTACGTCACTAGTCGATTTCCTTGACGTTAGACGGTGTAACGTCATTTTCTCGCATCGAAAACGTTAGAAAAGGATATAAATGTATGTGTTCCAGTCGACAATTTTAGCGGGATTTCTTCTAACAATGGCGAAAAGTTGTAAGATTTTGAAGGAAACAACAACATTATTGCCGATTTTCAGCCTGTTAGAATCGAAATAGATCAGCTCTAGCCAGTGATTTGTTGGGTAATAAATCACAGTTTGTCGGTCAGTTGTAAGTAGACAAATCACGCGCGCTACGCGCTTGTGATTTGTCTACTTTACAACTGACCTCCAAACTGTGATTTATTACACAACAAATCACAGCTAGAGCTGATCTATTTCTTAAACATAGAATTGCGTTTTTTTTTTTTTTTTTTTTGTTTTTTTTTCTCTAAATAACGCCTTTATCATAACACTGTATAATAATGGTTGCCCATCCTTCGCCCTCATCATCATTAGGGGAAGTAGGGCACCATCACTGGGTCGAAGCCAAGAACGAGGCTTTAGGTACAAGCTTAAATATGTAGCCGGTTTGGATTTGTTAAAACATTTACATCCCGGTTGGCACGCAACGTCAAAACGACGTCATATCAACGTCGACCCGTCACCACACCGCGTCGACGCCGATACGACGCCACTCCGACGCCGCGTGCCTTCCGGGACTACTTGAAGAAGAAGAAGAAGAAGAAGAAGAAGAAGAAGAAGAAGAAGAAGAAGAAGATCATTTGACTTTTATCGACTTGTGTTTGCTTTCAAATGCATTCCGTCGACGCCACAGTAAAAGAGCTGTAGTAATGTGAGATTCACAAACTTAGTTTCAATTACTTTGACCTTTTTCGTGCTGGTCAAACATAGTGTAATCCATGCATGAAAAGTGTACAGTTTTCCAATAATGCGTTCACGGAAGTGGGTTATACATGAACCTCCATCTGTCTATGAGTTTTACAGTCACTCATTTTGCGGAATTTTGACTTTCTAGAAAATGAAAAATTGCCATTTATTTTTTAAAGTGTGAAAACCGGTTACTAGTCATGCAGTGTGACTAACTTCCAGAGTGGTTCCTTATCTTAGCTTTTTGATTTGAAAAAAAAACAACAACATCAAAAACAAAAAAAAACAAAAACTCTAGTTTTGCATACTTGTAGTAAACGCGTTGGAACAACAGCGCTAGTATAAGAGCTACCTGGGTAGTCTGGGAACACCACAGCTTATTTTGTTTTCACAATAATGCTTTTCATTGAAAAGGGACATTTACATTTATATCTCATAGTAACAAAGTGTAGGTCAGGATCACCAAGGTTTGCATCAAATCCGTTCCCACTCGTTGAAAATCGAAACTATCTGCGAAAATGCAGACCCGCCGTCGATGGTTTTGACACCGTTAAATGTTTTGTTCTGCCTGAATAGATAATTAAATCTTATATCTACATGGAACAGCATTGCCAAAATTCTGAGTGATTCGCTTTTTCTTCTAAACACACATCAAACATGATAGAGCACCTACCTATGTATTTCAAAAACTTGATGTTACCATTACCTCGAGAGGTCCCGGATATGGTGTCCGAACAAAATCATATTAACACATTTTCGAGGTTGTTACCCTGATTTCCACCCATGTTTTATTTCGAATATTTTCCATACGTTATGTGACAAAGAATTCTGGTATGAGGTCAAAAATTGTTGTACAAGAAAACAAATTCATGCAGCGGAAGAGCACCGTTGACATCATAATGTCACCGTCATCCATTCATATTGGAAAGAACCATTGTCCATTTTGAAGTCATTTAATGATCATGTGACGTCGCGTGAGTCAGTGTTTTTATTGAGGTATGGACGACATTGCATTCCAATAGTTAACAATAGGGGTTTTCTGTTATCAGTATACACAGAAATCAGCTTCGGTTAAGAAGAATATTGTCCCCTGTTTGCCCAGGTAATTAGTCACGCTCAGTAAAACGAAGTGTTTTCCCTTGCAATTTCTTATTGATCTTGTTAAGTTGACACTGCGAATTTACTCAGGGGGGAACACAGATAAGGCCATACAGGGAGCGATTTCACCATTTCTTATTTTTATAACTCACAACATGGTTGTTGTGGGGTATTATGATGTAACTTCCGCTGTATGTCCGTCCGTCCGCAGAATTTCCAATCGAAAACCTGAGTATTTTTTCATGTTTTTTTTTTTTTTTTTAATTTTGCATACATGTTTATACCGGGATAGGCAATGTGCATCAATTTTTGGCAGAGTTCTGTCCATTATCGGTTCGTAATAAGTGGTTTGGGGGCGTTTCCGGTCGATAACTTGAGTATTTTTCTACAGATTTTCTTTAAAGTATGCATATACATTGGTATTGGGGGTGTGAGGTTTAGGATTTGTGAATGGGCAAAATCCTGTTAACATTTGAAGGAAGTAGAAGTAAAACAAAGATCAGAAATTGATAGAATTAACTTACTCCACCCATAAAAGACACCAAAAGGAAAGAAATACAAACATTAAGCGACCAGACCATAATGGAAACCTAAACAAAGGAAGGCCATAAGGACAGTTACTTTCCCACAAAATGGCCATATGGCCATCCAAAATTAAAAGACACAAGTGATACACACAGTAAGTAACAAACAACAACATAAATAAATCGCCACAGAAGAGCCGCCTTGGAACGGTCAGTGGAAGATTTCCACTGGGGGGCTTAAATCGATTTTACGTGGCCACAATCCTCGCCCTTACTTCTGTCGCGATTTAGACAAATAATTTGTTCAGTCCGCATGAAGGCCTCCTAACTCATCAGTGCAACATCTGGAAGTCTGGTCATTACAAATTCCCATTTAATGGTTATGGACTCTATTTTTCTTAAATATATAGAATGCATGGATGAAACGTTACAAATACAGGTCGCGGTTTATTATTGTTATAGTTTGTCTTTGAGTGTTTGTATCGCTTATATTATTTTGATTTGGATAGCCAACTGGCCATTTTGTGGGAAAGTAACTGTCATTTTGGCATTCCGCTATTGATGTTTCCATACGAGTCTGTTGTTTCATGTTTGTGTTTCTTTCCCTTTGGTGTCTCTGATGGGAGCTGTGGGTTATTTGTATCGATTCCTGATCATTGCCTTCACTTCTATTTTTTATATAAAGTAGGAAAGTCGTCTACTTAACTTCTCCAACAGTGGTCCATCTGATAAGGTGTTACTCGTACAAGCATACTGAATTTGCACATGTGCCTCTTTACAAATGTAAAAGTACTTTTTGACATAATTATAGCAATTGCAACTTTTACATTTCAGACATTATCCTCTGTGGGCAGGATCTTGGGTACAATTAGAATATTGCCAAAAACTGTTAATTGATAAACCGCATTCCTTGGATATAATACTAGACATTCATATTTAATATGTGCTAAGCGTAGACCTAGCTTTTAGTAAAAGCTATACTTGATTTCTGTAGTTATGGAACAGCTTGATGAAAACTTTACAGATAAAGCTTGCCTATTGTGGGCTAGAGCATTAACCCTCACCAGGTTGAATAATTCAGTCCCCGGTCTTCCGCTTTTGTGTTGCATGATTTTGATATTTACCATGGTTCAAGAAGCAGTATGGAAACAGTACATCTGGTCTGGATCTTCACTGCTTTCAGAAAAATCCGAATTCAGCATTATGAGTGTTGAGTTCTTCAGTTATCTGGCTTTGGCGTATCTGAAAAATGGTTCGTTTTTGCCTGTAGTTTGTGTACCAGAGATATAGAAAAATTAATGACACGGAATTAATTAGTCGTTTGGATACTGGCTGTATTATTTTTCAAAGGTCGTATGCTCTAGAAAAAGCTGGAAAATGAATGTTATTGTCCAGCAGTTGCATGGTATCATGAAGTGTTAGCGATGCGTTACGGTGAAAGACATCACGATAACAAGTCCGTGAAACGAAGACCCCCCTAAACCCCACTTTATATAGGGAAAAGTGGGGTGTAAGGGGGTAAACATTATCTGCCTAATTTTTGCTCCAAACCATAGATTGTGGGTACTCGTTAGAACCGCCTCATTGAGGCGGTTATAACGAGTACCCACCATCTATGCCGAAAGCAGAAATTAGAAAGATGTTATCATTTTTATCTAATATATGTAACTTCTGACACCATGTTGGACGCCATTATTTCACACGGCCATGTTTTCCTAATGGATATACTAGTGTAAGGTCTGTAATGTAGTCTACATAAAATATATACAATAAAAACTTGTAAAGTTGTGACATAAAATGATTCGCATTAATGGTATGAAAATTTAATTCTGTGCTTTGCGCATCAATTTATCTTATATTTATGCAGAAATATACAATTGAAAATCTTAAAAACCAGAGAAGCAACAAACATTATTCACAATTAATTAATTATTATGCCGTCTTGAAGGACAAGGATGTGAGTGAGTGAGTTTTAGTTTTACGTCCCACCAACAGCTAAGGTCATAGGAGACGGGACCTCGGTTTAAAGACTCATCCGAAAGTCTGGAGAAGCCCGGGATCGATCCTGCGATCCCTGGTTTACAAGGCGAGTAGCGTAACCACTGCACCACGGAGGCTTCTGAAGGACAAGGATGTAGGTTTAATTTAAACACATATATTTTTCTACCTTTTGAAGAAACAATTTCATATTAAATCATATGTAAATGTAGTAAGTACATTTTTGTCTAGTCCTCAAGACTCAGGGTTTTTTAGGATGATTTCAAGCGCTTGTTTCATAGCTATAAAAAGTACAGTTTTGTCAAAATGGTCAATGTACATGCCTAAGTACTTGTTGACCCGTTGGAAGTACACATAAAATTGTGTTTATACCCAAAGGCATTTCTGTCTCACCGTTTTTGAAATTCTTTTCAAGCTGTGGATATTATTTATTTTTATTTCTGATAAGCGTATGCGATATTTTTTTTATTTTATCTTTAAATATAGATTGACGGCCATCGTTACGGTTGGTTTAATCAGAATATATTGAATCTAAATGAGACATTGCAGTACCCGGATTTGACTGCATGCAGCTTTAATTTAAGTCATCTCCTGAGAGGGTTCTAAGGAGTTCCCACAATCTATTGTTTTTAGGAATATAAGTAATGTAAATCTTTGTGCGCCCCACTTTTCTATATCTTAAGTGAGGATTTCAGGTGTTCATTGCATTGACTAATTATCATGATGTGTTGGTGTTGTCTTTCCTCTTGTATCTTTCAGCAACGCTTGCAGGTGCTGACTGTGATATCAACAACTGTACAAAGAACCGGTCACCGTTCATACCAGTGTCATGCGTGTAAGTTTGTCTTAGCGACGTCAGAGAACAGCCATTGAAGCCTTGCACATTACGTGTTTGCTGTGAATAATATCCCAGACGTCCCTCAAAAATGAATCAAGGTTGAAACAACATTGAAAACGTTTCAAAGTTGATTCAATTTTAATCAACGCTGTGTGCCTGCATAGATATTATAAAATTACCATAAGGATAGGCGGTAACGATACATGTAGCTCAGCCGGATGCGCGTCTGAGTGACGATCAGGAGGTGGCGGGATTGATACCTGCTGTGTCTGCAACATTCTTTCGCGGAGACTGATCAGGGAATCTTTTCTACGGCCATGCTCTCCCTTCTTGTGATTTAACCCTTGTCCTGCTGAATATTTAAATATGCCACACCCACTACTTATTATCAACCAATCAGATTACTTGATGCCAATCATTGCAACAAATTCATAAACTGAATGGCAAACACTGTAGATCCTGATCAGATGGCTTCTTCAGAAGCCATCTGGTCTGGATCTACATTGTTTGAAAGACGAGGCATATCCGGGATCAGCAGGACAAGGGTTAAGAAGGAAGTTGTAATTTTCTGGCAGAATGTGCACCTTACTTGTTACCACTCATGTATAAGCCTGCCCAGGAAAAGTGTGGTTAGGTAAACTGACCGGGTCGACTTGACCAAAATAATGTTGTTTTGGCCATTCGACTCCAAATACAGTAGAACTTCGATGGCTCGAACACCGATGGATCGTTTACCATGGATGTGTCGAACCCATTCTTGAGCCCCTAGCGAAATCCTTTACATAAGAAATAGTGGGGATAATTAAGGAGATTTTAGTCTTTAATCTTGCAAATGTATGCTGTGTGTACTCATTAGAATCGCCTCGATGAGGCGATTCTAATGAGTACACACAGCATACATTTTCATTATAGAACACCGAAAAGATGTCTAAAAGTATCTCGTTATGCCTCCTGACAGTAACCTCAGTGGCTCGAACTACCCCTGTCTCGAACACATTTTCGTGGTCCCAAAGGTGTTCGAGCCATTGAAGTTCGACTGTAAACAAACCGTTAGGATAACACACCATTGTAATGCTACCAGCCAGGGTATTTGAGTGACTAACTGGTCACCATCGAAATTAGTATTTCGGTGGTATCAGAGAAAAGTTCTGCACTGAAATGATCCGTCTTCAACTCTGACTTTCAGTAATGTCAGATAAAATTGCTGGATATTTAAAGTCATGTACATAAAACATATTCAAAGTGATATCACTGAAAATTACTGGGATGTACTCAGAAGGGTCTTCTTCAAACTTGTACACTTTACCGATCTACCTTCAACCCAATCAACTACACCGATCTCCCTCAAGTTTAAACCAGTCAAACCAGTGTACTAAACCTATCTCTGCCCCAAACACTTTTTTTCCGTGAGGGCACCTATCCGTTCTTTTCTTAGTGACGCAAAAGAAACTTATTGCCTTTAGTGATGCCAGAGGAAGCGGACATTTTACATCATCTTCATAGAGGATCTTACATGAGTGTTCCTGTATTTTTGAATTTATTAAACGAGTTGAGGAAAAAGGATAAAATGCGAGGCTTTGCGGCGCTTTGTGTCCCTTTTATTCAACGAGTTTAATAAATTCAATAATACATGAGCACAAATGCAAGATTCTATTTATCATATGACATTTAAAACACATTTTATTCACGCCTGTTTTTGCAAAAATATCAACATTCCGCTATTAGTAAACACGACGTCGTTAAGGACGTCGTACATGTAACGTTACGGATCTAATCTAGCTAATTTGCATATTTAATCCACTAGTGGATTATCGAAAATATTACATGGCGTTATTACACTCTCAGACGCGACGTCATGTGATGATTATATTTTCTCTACTTTGTAACAGGAAATCAGTGGGTCATGTGGGCATTTCTTTTTCGACGGCCGGTACACTTTGAGCCACAAAACTGGAATCACGTACAGTAGATTTATGTATTTTGTTTTTCAGTTCGAACATATATATTTTCATGGCGATCTTTCATGAAACATTGCCTTTATGAGCTCATAAATGATTGGGACCATTTATTTACATGTAATCACGATTTTCTTTTTCACAGAGAATACACAGATTATCTGAATTGCGTGAAGGCAGAATATGATAGTTGTATCGACGACGCTAGCAGATCACGTGTCATGATGGACATCTATTACTCTGGTGCTGGCGGTGTACCTTACTGTGGATATAACTTGACACAAATTCATAAGTTGATGGCGGCCCATACTGGGTTGATGACCTCCGTTTTCAACACGTCTGGTCCTGCTGTTATGATGATGGGTGACGATGGCCCTTATGGTAAGTTCATCATTCCGGGATGACCTTATTTATTTATTTTTATGACCTCGCCATTCGAAGAATGATGGAAGGGCATATAGCGTCGCCCCTGTCCGTCCGTCCGTTCGTTCGTCCGTCCGTTCGTCCGAAACTTAAACGCAATCATTAACTTTCTTATTTCTTGATGGATTTTGACATTACTTTGTAGAAATGTTAACCACCATGAGACCATGTGTCACATGCAAAACCCCGGTTCGTACCTTCAAGGTCAAGGTCATATTTAGGGGTCAAAGGTAAAATATTATATATATAATATTTGTGGTTCCCTATCAAAATAATCAAATCAGGCAAATAGAAACAAAAACATCACCGGGCATCCAACCCGATCTCCTATTGAAGTGGGAGCCCAGTGAGAAGCAAAGTAGGGCCGAAGTGTCTAGGTATATGGGGCCGATGTGTCTAGGGGCCGAGGTGTCCAGGGGCCGACTCGTCTAGGGTTTCGATTTTATGTGGGGCCGAGGTGGTTTTGGGGCCGAGGTGTCTAGGGGCCGAAGTGTCTAGGAACCGAGGTGGTTTTGGGGCCGAAGTGTCCTGTTACCCATGAGACGGTGTGTCACGTGCAAAATCCAGGTCCGTACCTCCAAGGTCAAGGTCATTTATTAGAGGTCAAATGACAAAAAAGGGTTTGAAACTTAAACACAGTCAATAACTTTCTTATTTCTGGATGGATTTTGAAATTACTTTGTAGAAATGTTAATCATCATGAGCCAATGTGGCACTTGCAAAACCCAGGTCCGTACCTTCAAGGTCAAGGTCATACTTAGAGGTCAAAGGTAAAAAAAGGGTCCGAAACTTAAACGCAGTCAATAAATTTCTTATTTCTGGATGGATTTTGAAATTACTTGGTGAAAATGTGGGCCATCATGAGACAATCTACCTTACACAAAACCAAGGTCCTTACCTCCAAGGTCAAGGTCATTTATTAGAGGTCAAATGTAAAACAAAAGGTCCAAAACTTACACCGTCAATAACTTTCTATGGATTAATACGAACATAGACATATTTTCAGGCGTGGGAATCCGTGTCCTATGGACGAATTTCTAGTTCTTTTCATTTATTTGTTCTTTTTATTTATTTAGTTTGAGCTGACACCTGAGACAAAATGCAAACGTTTATAATTCAAAAGTGCCCATGTAGTCAACTGGTAGACTTCTTTTGTTTGTTTGTTTGATATGAGGTTTAACGACCCAGTCAACACCGTATAGGTCATTTTGGAGACGTTGCTTCTATTTTTTGGGGACTTTTATCCAACAATGAGATGGAATGACACCTCAAGCCCTGTCGCCCATAAAACCGATAGGGTTTATAAGCATGGACGGTCCGACTTGCATCGCTTTGCCTGGGCAGGCTTAGATTCTCTAAGCGGTTTATCAGTGTGCGGTCGGTTTCAGCTCTGCGTGGAAGCATCATGCAGCCCATCTATTTCTTCAAGCTCCGACGGGCGGGGGCCGGGTAGACTTCTTTTGGAAACGTTAGTTTCCATAACATCTCCTGTATACACGAGTGCATTTGCTGTTGTTCGCCGCTCATGCGATACGGTTCTCCTATCTCATGACCTCGCTGGTTAATTATGCCTCTGGAAACAAATAAAATATAATAAACAGAAAATGAGGGTCCCGGTTTAATAAAGGTTCTTCTTTTGGCGGTTCTAACGGGTACCCACAATCTATGGTTTTGAGAAATAAGAAAATAATGTATACCCCTATAAACCCAAGTTTTACTATATAAAAGTGGTGTTTAAAGGAGGGGGGAGGGGCAACATTATATAGGAGTGTTTTCGTGATGCTTAGCTTTTATGAGGATGATTCTATGTGTCTTGGACTGGTTAATAATTGCAGAAATCGTCTATGTATATCTTTTACGTGAGAAATGTGTTGAGTCAATGTGCCGTGTGGGGGCCTTGCCTTTAGAACCAATACAAAGCTATATGAATCTATGATACTGGAAATAGTACATTACGGTGCCGCAATTTCGGGAACGAGAGAGTTCAGGTGCATTAACTCTGTTCAGCTAAAAGCAGTCAGATTCTTTTTAGGCGTCGGACGTTATACACCAAACGCCGGAGTTCTTGGAGACATTGGCTTGGATCCCGTGCTAGCTAAACAGTGGAAAACAGTAATAAACCAATGGACTCGTATGAGATCAATGAATGAGCAAGGGTTAGATTATACGATAGTTGTATGCTCTGAACAAATCTCTGGCAGAAATTTTAAAAACTGGCACTACAGGATAAATAATATGTTCGAGGACTCGGGTATTGACATTAACCTGGCTAGAAATAGCTCAACAAATATATAGTGTAGCGATAATATATAACTATGTCATAAACGAGTGTAAAACAAAATGGAATGCGGATGTGACACGAGAAAACGCTATACAAGGAAATGGCAAAGACAAACTCCGTCTATACAGACGTTTTAAGAGCGAGTATCAAACCAAAATGTATGTTAAATGCCACGTGACATCGCAGTGCTAACTCCAAATGTCGATGCGGAGTAGCACCCATTCGCATCGAGACCGGTAGATATGAACGCCTTGCACCAGACGATAGACGTTGTTTCAACTGTACAAACAAGGTTGAGGATGAGGAACACGTTCTTCTGCATTGTCCGCTGTATCAGGAACTTAGAGAAAACGTCCACTGGGATTTAATGACAACATTTATCATGAGGGTAATATTTCCAGAATGCCGGACTTTGATATTTTCTCACTCCTGGAATGTCGAAAACGCAGAACTAGATCTCACGGCACCAGGAAAAACGGTAACTTTAAACGTAAATCACGTGCGTTTAAACGAAACAATACTAGACTGAAGTGACTGTCAATTATATTATTAAATCATGGACGCCACTCTATGCTTTCATTTTTAAGTTCATTACCCGTTTCTGTTTTACGTCTTCTGGACACCGAGGCGAATAAATTCTACGATAGTTCTCATCAGTTATATGATGCGGCTCTCTTAACTAGAGGCTATACTCAGCATACTCTCCGTCCTTACATTGATTCTGAAATTAATCATAAACGTCATTTCTTCAAAATATCCTTCATTAATAAGGGTATGGATTTTATAGATTTGCCCAGTATCTTCCGTGAGAGATCGGTGCTTTCTTCCATTCCTGCTTATTTTCAAAATACTGAAACACCTATAATTTGCTATAAATATAACAAACCTGTTAGATCTATCATTTTTAATTTCAATAAACTTGTTTCAGATCTTGATATTGATACTAATACTCCTGATTCATGTGATTGTAAAAACTCAAAGTATTGCTATCCTGCTGCTGGTCATGTAATTACTGGCAATTTGAAAATTATTCCTGATTCTAGGATAAGGAATATAATTTCTAAAGGACCGAAATATCGGTTTCCTTCTAAAATTGATTTCAGTAAATGTAGAGATGAAATCGCTGCTTCCTTGAATGAATTCGGTAATCGATGGTGTAAGCGAGAGTATGTTGAGTATAAAGCCCTAAAGGACTGGAAACTTAGCATTTTAAGACTAGTGAATAAACGCATTTCTTTCTATTCTCAAAATACTAACTTATTACCTCCTAAGCCCAAGACGTCTTTACGTCATCTTAAACTAGGTATTCAAGAATTTCATAAGAAGTTTGTTTTGGCCCCTGCAGACAAGGCCGCTAACAACGTCGTCGTTGTGTGACGGCTCCACTATGTTAACACGCTTAAGAAGGAGCTTGGTGGTACTAAGGCCTATGAACTTCAGCCTTTGGCTGAAGAGAGAGCTATAGTAGATAAACATGTTTGTCTTTCAGCCACCAAGTTTGCTGTGTGTGTTAACGAAGGCCAAGACAAGCTTCCTACGCTATACTGGTTACCAAAACTTCATAAAAAACCTTACAAAGCACGGTTTATTGCAAATTCTAGTTCTTGCACTACCACTGAACTTTCTAAATTATTAACTTCCTGTCTTACTGCTATTAAAACGCATGTAATTAAATATTGTGATAAAGTCTTTGAAAGATCAGGAAGAAATCTGTTTTGGTCTATAAAAAATTCGAATGAGGTTTTAAATAAATTGAAATCTAGACAGTTTCGTGCTTCTAGTCTGTCTACCTACGATTTTTCCACTCTTTACACTACACTTCCTCATAATCTTATAAAAGAAAAGCTTAATGATTTAATTGAATGGGCTTTTCACAGAGAAGATTCTCTCTATCTTGCATGTAATGTCAGAAATGCATTTTTCACTTCTAAAGAGCATAAGAAGTATACACTTTGGTCATGTCAGAAAGTGTGTGATGCCCTCACCTTTCTACTTGACAATATTTATATTAGATTCGGTACTAAGTTATTTAGACAAATTGTGGGTATTCCGATGGGTACTAATTGCGCACCTCTTGTGGCTGATCTGTTCTTGTATTGTTATGAAAGAGACTTCATTTTGTCGCTTTCCATTGATAACCAATCTGAAGTTATTGAAGCTTTTAGCTCTACTTCTAGATATTTAGATGATTTATTAAATATTGATACTACCTATTTTGATGGTTTGATCAGTCAGATTTACCCCCTAGAACTTCAGTTAAATAAAGCAAATTCTTCTGATACCGAGGCCCCGTTTTTGGATTTACATCTATCTATTGTAGATGGATTTGTTTCGTGCAAAATTTATGATAAACGCGATGACTTTGATTTTGAGATTGTAAATTTTCCTTTTTTGGATGGTGATGTTCCTCGTGCGCCATCCTATGGCGTTTATATTTCGCAATTAATTCGATTTGCTAGAGTGTGTAGTCATGTAACTGACTTCAACACTCGTAATAAATTATTAACGGCTAAACTTCTTAATCAGGGTTATCGGTACCATAAACTACGCAAAGCCTTTTCAAAATTTTATAGACGCCATTCTGATTTAATTTCAAAATTCAATATTGGACTTAAATCTCTTCTGCAACAAGGTCTATCGGAACCCGAATTTTATGGTGACTTAGTATATAAATTCAGAAAAATATATAACCGCAATGACTTCAGCACCCAATTTCGTAAAATCATTATTCGATATAAAAAGATTGGGTACAACATGGATATTATACGACAGACTGCATGCATGGTGGTTAACCCAATAGCGGTTGGCAACTTTGCTTCCCTCTTTAATTGCACGCCGGTGGGTCAGGCCTCAGATTCTATGACGGCTCCAACGTAAAGGCTTATTGAAAATTAAAGAGATAATGTTGGTTGGTGCCTGATGCTCTGTCTCTGGTCGGGCTCATCGGAGTCTAACTGTTGGTTTTCTTTTGCTCCAGCATTTCAGTGGTTTCTTGCTGTCGAGTCCTCACCGTTGTCTCACCTCTGTGGTTCTTTGATTTCTGTGTTCACGGAGATGTTGCACTGATGAGTTAGGAGGCCTTCATGCGGACTGAACAAATTATTTGTCTAAATCGCGACGGAAGTAAGGGCGAGGATTGTGGCCACGTAAAATCGATTTAAGCCCCCCAGTGGAAATCTTCCACTGACCGTTCCAAGGCGGCTCTTCTGTGGCGATTTATTTATGTTGTTGTTTGTTACTTACTGTGTGTATCACTTGTGTCTTTTAATTTTGGATGGCCATATGGCCATTTTGTGGGAAAGTAACTGTCCATATGGCCTTCCTTTGTTTAGGTTTCCATTATGGTCTGGTCGCTTAATGTTTGTATTTCTTTCCCTTTGGTGTCTTTGATGGATGGAGTAAGTTAATTGTATCAATTCCTGATCTTTGTTTTACTTCTACTTTGAAAAAATGTGTGCATATAGTGATGTCTTTAGTCAGAAATCATGCTCTGAAAAGTTAAGTTTCCTGCTGGGAAATACTGATAACTATATTATAAGGATGGCAGTCAAATTTTGTTCTGATATTTTAAGTATTAGAAGAAATATTTTATATAAATAAGCAAGCAAATCGAATTGGTTTCGTTAAACTTAAGCACAGTGCTTTTTTATTATATGGATATTAATGCGCCAAAACCCAATCACGGAACTTGATTGTAACATACGTAACCGGCGTCTACCAATGATACACGTTTTCAATTTTAGAATGTAAATAGTGGGTTATTTTACATTACGATAACACATCCGTGCGAAATAATGCATTCTTTCATATCTCCTAAATGGTTAAATTTCTCATGAAAAATTGTGGTATTTTTCTTATTTTTACTCCAAACATAGGTTGTGAGTGCTCGTTAGAACCGCCTCATTGAGGCGGTTCTAACGAGTACCCACAACCTATGTCTTGGAGCAAAAATAACAAAAATACTGTAAACCCCCGAAAACCCCAGTTTTCTCTCAATAAAGTGGGGTTTAGAGGGGTGTTCATTTCACGGACTTGTTCACGTGATGATAATGTATATACATGTACAGGTGTAGATCAAGTTTTAGCATTAAGTAACCAAGTCTTTAAATTGCTTTTACAGTATGTACAGTCTCTCATAGCTATGTATAGAGCATCTCTTTAATCATTTTACTAAATGTATGTTATGTTTCTAAAATGTATAGAGGTGAGACTTAAATAAAACCTATGTATGTGTGTATGTTAACAAATCTTTGAAATTAACACGCCTGTACTTTGTTTGTTTGATTTGAGGTTTAACGTCCCCGTCAACACCGTAAACGTTATTATGGAGACGTTGCTTCCAATTGTTTGCGACTTTTACCCGACATTGAGATGAAATGACATCTCAAGCCCTGTCGCCCGCCTAACGAAACGAATAGGGTTTATAAGCATGGTCGGTCCGACTCGCACCGCTTTGCCTTTGCAGGCTTAGTTGCTTTAAACGGCTTACCAGTACTCATGTGTGGTGGGTTTCAACTTGCTATTGCTTCAAGCCCCGATGGGTTGGGGGGGGGGACACCTGTAAACCAAACTTTGATCGTTAAAATGGGTTTACTATGACATGAATTATATTTCGTACTTTTCCGTAAATCATAGATCGTAAGTATCCGTTGGAACACCAAAACCTGTGGTGCATAAATAAAATTTAAAAGCAAAATTGTGTGTAATGGGTGTAATATAGTGATATCTCTGTTGCCAGATGATGGTCCTTTTGACGACGGTCCCTTTGACGATGGCCCATACGACGATGGCCCCTATGACGATGGACCCTTCGACGATGGACCCTTCGACGATGGACCCTTCGACGACATGGGAGAAAGGGGATTTGTCGATCCTGGTAAGTTTATACACAATACATGTACGATAACACCCGTGCGATATAATGCATTTTTAACATTTTCACAATGGGTATTTTTCTGATGAAATATTTTTCTTATCATCACGTGAACAAGTCCGTGAAATGAACACCCCTTTAAACCCCACTTTATATAGAGAAAACTGGGGTTTAGGGGGGTAAACATTATTTTCCTTATTTCTGCTCCAAAACATAGGTTGTGGGTACTCGTTAGAACCGCCTCATTGAGGCGGTTCTAACGAGCACCAACAACCTATGTTTGCAGTATTTATAAGCAAAATATCACATATTTTCATCAGAAAAGTAGCCATTTTGGAGATGTGAAAAAATGCACTATGTCGCACGGGTGTGTTATCGTAATGTTATACTGCAAACAAAGTTTGTGCGTGCTCGTTAGAGGATGTTCTAACGGGTACCCACAACCTATGTTTTGGAGCAGAAATAAGAAAAATAAAGTAACCCCCTTAAACCCCAGTTTTCTCTATATAAGGTGTGGTTTAAGGGATGTTTATATGCTTTATTTCGAATACGCAGGATTGGCAGAATTCGACATAGATTGACAATACATGTACCTGAACTGCCCTGCCGGCCTCGGTAGCTCAGTCTGATGCGCGTCTGACTGGTGATCAGGAGGACGCGGGTTCGGAGTCGGCAACATTCTTTCGTGGAGATTGATCATGAAATCTTTTCTACGGTCACTCTCCCGTTCCGCTGATTCAAGAAGGACAGTTGTCAGTTTCTGCCGAAAGAATGTGCACTGTACTGGTTAACCGCTTACGTATAAGCCTGTCCAGGAAAAGAGTGGATAGGTAAACTGACCGGCTCAAAAATGACCTAAAATAGTGTTGTCCGGGCCGTTGAAATCTAAACAAACAAACAAACAAACAAACAAAACCAGACTGCCCCGTTCAGGTGTTGGCAATCCATGCCAAATTCTGTAGAATCCCTTTTCATATACGGCATACTTTTGTTTGTGTTATAGTTGCATTTACTAAATGTGACTTGTTTTACCTTTTGTCAATAAAATATCCCACACCTTAAATGAAACGACTGTACACTTACAAAAACATGGGTATTCACTTGTTCTTTCATGACATCACGAAAACACGCCTATATAAGTTTGACCCCCTTGAACCCCACCTTTATATAGTAAAACTGGGGTTTACATGGGTTAACCTTGTTTTTCTTATTTCTGCTCTAAATTATAGATTGTGGGTACTCGTTAGAACCGCCTCGATGAGGCGGATCGAACGAGTGCCCATAATCTATATTTTGAGCAGAAATAAGAAAAATATCGCAATTTTTAATCTTAATTTTTTTTTTTTTTTTTTTTTTTTCTTCGGTGGTAAAATTTACATTGTATTAGTATAGGCGTGTTTTCGTAATGCGCTGTATACGAAGATGTTAAAGAAATATCAGTATGGTTTTTTCAGAAGCTATCTGTTGAAAAGACAGCAAAATTTCCTTTTGTTTTCCCATCCATATACAGTCAGATAACAACGCATGTATTACATTAAGAAATAACGCCTACTGAAATATTGAAAATTTTAGTACCAAACAAAACCGAAAATTTTCAGATAAAAAAATCTGATATTTTTATATTTCTACACAAAACAGATTGTGGGTACTCGTTAGGACCGCCTCTTCCCAAGCTATGTTTTGAGCAGAAATAAAAAACAAACAATGAAAACACCTGTAAACCCCAGTTTTACTATATGAAAGAGTCAATGATGAGGTAAATTGGCCGAAACTAGCTAATATGGCCAAAACACGTGTACACTCCATACTTTTCAGTTCTACGGTGTATTCCTTGCTTTCAAAGGCTAACCCTTTTATAGAAAATATTTAACGTCACTACAGCTAATGTTTAGCAAATGTGTGGCGGTCGTAAAAAGTCTCCTTGCCTTTCATCAATGGAGACTATGTTTTCATTTTCTTGAAGACAGCACCTGTTGCAAATCCTCTCTTTAATTTACTTTGAAATTGTGTTGATCAGACATCGGAAAGATCCAAACAAAAACACATCGGCATTTGCGCTCGATTGTTTCTGATGGGGTATTTCAAAGCCCAATCCCGAGAGGCTTCCAGTCGGATCTCCCAAATTACAAATGACCTAAGTTCTCGGTAAATTACCTTTTTTCTTGGTTTTTATGTTGTTTTGTTTTCCCTAGCGTTCATGAATCCAAGTGGAGTGTCTCCTGGAGAGGGTACAAATGTTATTTCGCAAGGTCAGCCACGTGATCAGCACCAAGGACAGACTCGCGGAAGGGTTCGTGGACAGACAAGGCAGCACCATTTACCAGAAGCACCAACGGTACAGCCAATAAACAGAGGAGGTGCCTTTAGTATGTATTTTCAAATATTTAATAATCCTAAGTAAGCCAGCGCGTGAGAAAAATTACATGCCTGTGAGTAGCAAAGGCTCTGGTGAGATTCCATTACATGCATATGAGTAGCAAAGGCTCTGGTGTGATTCCATTACATGCCTGTGAGTAGCAAAGGCTCTGGTGAGATTCCCCTACATGCCTGTGAGTAGCAAAGGCTCTGGTGAGATTCTATCACATGCCTGTGAGTAGCAAAGGCTCTGGTGAGATTCCATTACATGCCTGTGGGTAGCAAAGGCTCTGGTGAGATTCCATTACATTCTTGTGAGTAGCAAAGGCTCTGGTGGGATTCCATTAAATGCCTGTGAGTAGCAAAGGCTCTGGTGATATCCCATGTGAGTAGCAAAGGCTCTGATGAGATTCCAATACACGCCTGTGAGTAGCAAAGGCTCTGGTGAGACTGCGCGCATGCGCAGACTCCCCAGAGCCGTTGCTACTCGCATAAGCCAAAAGTATCAATAGCTTGCCAAAATGAGCATTATCCTGGCAAACTGAAAAGTAAAATTTTCTTGACTTAAAATCATTTTACAATGCTATGAGCATGCCCTCATGCTATTGATCATGTGACGTTTTTGACGTTGGTAAACATTGCAAATCCAGATCCGACGCCGAGGTCCTTCCGATGGGATCAAGTTGCACACACCCCAATGAATGTCAGTTGATCATAAGCATAGGTCACAACAAACGAGCCTTTTGACTGTTCAACGTAATGTTCGATTGAAATTATGGCGACGGCTGTTTAACGTTAAGACAAAGAATATTTTTCCGCAGCGTATTTCGCACTGCTTTAACCTAGATTTAATAAACATTACACTTAAAGTGTAACTATAAAAACGTGACAATTGATTTTCCAAGTTTACGATGACTTAGGGATATGTCGGAAAGATCCACAATGGAAGCAACTTCTTGAAGATGGAAGTTTCTTTCCAACTAATTGAATCCTTTTCTCTGACTGATTCCTTTTGAATGGCAATTTTGCCAGTGGAAGGTAATAATACATCTCGAAACAGTAAATGAGTACATTTCACCATGAGGAATATCAGGATCTTACATGTTGTGAGGATTGGATAGAAAAATCCGTCCCCTGGCCACTTGCCGGCATCTCGAGGCTTGCTGAGTGATGTCAGACTGTGGTCTCGAGGGAAGGAGTTTACTATGTACCCTTCACACCAATGTAAGATTCTTTCTTGCTTACCTTTCATTTATGAGCGTGGATTTTAATAATACTGTCACTTCACTGCCGACGTCCGCCAAATATTTTGATGGCAAATTATGGCATTTACTCAAGTCACGTTACAACTGGTGACGTCGATCTTAACCACAGGAATTTGACGTATGAGAATCAAAGGACTTTTCACTACGATTCTATGTAATAGAAACAAAGAACGGACTCTGGTTCAGAGATCCATTGGTTCTCGGGCGAAACTTTAAAAAAGCTACAGAGTGCTCAGTCGAAGTACAATGTTACTCACGTTTATAAACGTACCTTCTATCATCCGTCGCGTCTTATTGAAGTGCGTTGTCGTCTATTACACCGCAGATAGTATGTTTCTTAAAAAAATTCTCATCGCACAGTTGCTGGTTACGCCACCATGTTGTATCCGCGAGGAGAACTCATTGATTTTTAGAGCGATTTGATTGGTCGCCAAGCACGCGACAATTGTAAACAAAGAACAGCTGACCGGCGATTTTCAAGGTCTAGTTCGTTTCACAGACCTTTTAAGATTTGTCTTTACATGTTTGCAGAATTTTTCCGTAGTTTACTTTTCTTCCCTATTCAATTGCACGACGGATCAGGCCTCAAATTTTATGATGGTTCCAGCGTAAAGGCTTTCTTAAGTAATGTAGGTTGGAACCTGATGCTTTGTCTCTGGTTGGGCCCATCGGAGTTTAGCTGTTGGTCTGCTTTTGCTCCAGTATTTCAGCGGTTTCTTGCCCTCGAGTCCTCACCGTTGTTTCATCTCTGTGGTTGTTTGATTTTTGTGTTCTCGGAGATGTTGCACTGATGAGTTAGGAAGGCTTCATGCGGACGGAACGAATTATTTGTCTAAATCGCGACGGAAGGACGAGAATTGCGGCCGCGTAAAATCGATTTAAGCGCCCCTACGGCGGTTCTCCTGTCAGGTTTATTTTCGTTATGGTTTGTTTTTGAGTGTGTGTATCGCTTATATATTTTCCTTTTAGCCAATTTGTGGGAAAGTAACTGCCCTTTCGGCTCTCTGCTATGGAGTTTGATGTTTCCGTTAGGGTACAGTTGTCCCTCGACGTTTGTCCGTCAGTCCATCCGAAGACACGATCTGGTGTCCGAAACTTCTCCTGCAGTTTTCAAAGGATTTTGTTGAAACTGGCCAGTTATTGTTCTCATGACCTGAAAATGATTATATTTTATCGAGGTCATGCTCGACTGATTTTTACGGCGTAGCCGTTATGGTTTTGCTTTTGTCCTACATTTAAGTTATTCCATTGGTCAATAAAACCACATGTCCAAGGAGATGACCATTTCATTGGTCAATGATTTGCATAAATAAATCTACTCAAAAGTACGACAGTTTACTAAAGTTTTAACCTAGGAAATGTTTCGTTTTTTATGTGAGACATGAATGAAAAATATACACAGTTTCGACTTGCTCACCGTCTTGTCCTTTGATGACCATACGTCATATGTATAATTGTGTTTCTAGTGAATTCTGTAACTGCTGCGGTGAATAGCTATTTTGACCTTATTTCACGTGGTTGGTCTATATAGCGAAAGGAACCATTTCGCGAAAGGAAGGTTCCTTTCGCGAAAGGAAGAATTTTCTGCGAAAGGAATTGTTTGTTTGATTTGAGGTTTAACGTCCCCATCAACACTGTGTAGGTCATTTTGGAGACGTTGCTTCCAAGTTTGTGGGACTTTTACCCGACATTGAGATGAAATGACACCCAAGCCCTGTTGCCCAATGAAACCAATAAAGAGATATAGCATGACAAAAACATGTAATAATCGCATTACAAATTGACAGATGCTTAATTTACAATATATGCTAAATAAAAGTTGCAGTGTATCATTTGTCTTCAGCATACTTTATGTCTTCCATTTTAACACAAAATGGACATTTTCGAATATCATTAATGTTATATAAATTCTGAAAAGGAATAAGTGTAATTTGAGTTTTAATTAGGTGCACATAAGATCAAGTTTCCGTCCGTTTGTCTGCTCGTCCGTTTGTTTGTCCGCCTATGCGTTTACGTTCACCATAGCGACAACCCGAAATGTTAACCCTAGAATTTGTGTTCAAAAACAGTAAATGATAACGTTTTCTTATTTGTTGTGCATATACTTTAGATCATATGCTCTTGAAATGAGGTCATGTTTTTAACCTTGACCTTTTACATTGACCTTAGCTCAAACAGGCGGGACACCGCCCTCTGCAAAGCTATTTTTCCTCGCGTGACATCTGAATTGTTTGAATACAGTAAACCAGTTCATAGCTAGACAATTGTTGCTGTCACTATTGTAGCTCATATTGCACGACCCGCAGAAAAAGCGACCGACTGAAGTCGGTTCATTTTCTAAGAGTGCCCTAAAATCACCGTGTCATTCTGTCAGTCTGTCTGTCCGTCTGTAACCCGTTTGTGAAAATTGGTGATAGTGACTTAACCGCTTGGAATATTTAAACAATTTTTGGCATACTGATAGATATCAATGAGATCTGACCAATGAACTTACGAAATATTATATTCCATTTAGTATAGGCTCGCCGAGGCGAAAAAATGTGAAAATTTTCGAACTGCTTCTCCTCGGAAACCGTTGGGCCGATTGAAGTCAAATTTCATCTGGAGCCTCTATGGGATGGGGGAAACCAAAATTTGCTCATGGGGTCCAGGTCACATGACCCAAATGGCCGCCAAGCCATATATGGTCTGTCTGTCTGTCCGTCCGTAACCCGTTTGTGAAAATTGGTGATAGTGACTTAACCGCTTGGAACATTTAAACAAATTTTGGCATACTGATAGTATCAATGAGGTCTAACCAATGAACTTGCGAAATATTACATTCCATTTAGTATAGCCTCGCCGAGGCGAAAATGTGAAAATTTTCGAACTGCTTCTCCTCGGAAACCGTTGGGCCGATTAAGGTCAAATTTAATATGGAGCCTCTATTGGATGGAGGAAACCAAAATTTGCTCATGGGGTCCAGGTCACATGACCAAAATGGCCGCCAAGCCATATATGGTAAAAACCCTTCAAAATAGTCTTCTCCAGAACCACTTGGCAGATTTCCACGAAACTTGATAAATAACATCTGGGACGTAGGCCCATCATAAATTGCTAAAATGGTGACCCTGGGTTGACTTTGACCTTCTTTGTGCCTAGGTCAAACTTTGACACATATGCTTTTGTATTGGAAAAGTAAGAATTCATTTTATCCTGCAAACGATTCAGAATACAGTACTAAAGTATTAGATATATTTTTGCTCCTTACGATAAGGCGCATTTATTGGGGGAACCGTTTTAGGTCCAGGTCACATGACCAAAATGGCCACCATACCTTTATATGTTAACACTCATCAAGCTAAAAGCTTCCGGCGGGTCGTGCACTTCAGCTGAAGCACTGGTTTCTAAACAACCTTCCAATTAAATCTACGCCACATATCTTTTTTAAAGATATTTCTTGTTACCTCAGTAATGGCCCTTGGTCACATTTAGGCATTTTATCAACGGACTTTCTTGTCTCCGCAACTCCTTCTACAGTTTTCAAGGGGTTTAGATGAAACTTTCCAGTTGTTGTTCCCGTGACCTGAAGATGATCATATTTTATCAAGGTCATGCTCGACTGATTTTTACCAGAGTTATGGTCTTTTGCCAGTTTCGACAATTTTATCAACAGATGTTCTTGTCTCGGCAACTCCTCCTACACTTTCTCTCTGGGCGTCCCTGATGGTGTGGGTTAATTTATCGATTTCTGATCATTGCCTTCATGTCTATTTAGAAAAAAAGTAGCCAAACGCTGCGCGCTATCTGTCAAATTATTTATTTACTTTCCATTTTTGACCAATGGTTGATGACCAATTTCAGAGAGACTCACTCCGAGTAAAAAAAAAAATAACATGGCTGCGTAGCCAGCAACTGTGCAAACGGCAAATGTTAAAGAAACAAACGGATTGTCGCAGATCAAAAAGCAGCTAAGTTTTATAAGATGCGGCGGAAAATAAATGCTACATTAATTAACTTTGGTAACATAGCATTTCGACGGAGCACTGTGTAGTTGCTGAGATTCTCGCCTGAAACCCATCGGGTCTCTGAGATAGTGTCCGTCCTTGGTTTCTCTTAGACAAGCCCTTTAAGTTTTGTTACGTCAAACTCCTGTGATATTAACGACGGAGTTTATGACGTTCTGTTCAACCAGCGCACATTTAGCACGCGAGAATTGTCGATTTTCTCCTCTCCCTGGATAGAATAACCTGTTTATGATTAGAATTTCTGTCCTAGGTTAAAATCTGCTGTGCAGCAAATATTTTTTGTGTTTTACAGGACACATGGATGGCAAAAGTACAGGCACATGGACAAGAAGTCTTGGATGGCTTGTCCAAATATGCATAACAATTTTATCCTTGCAATTTTTCACAAAATAAAGTATATGTCATTCACAAATTTGCCCTTCATTTATTTCTGTACTATAGGTGTTCCAACACAGTGTTCAGTTGAGTCTCGCATTAGGAAAACATGTCCACGAGAAATAATGGCGTTCAACATTGTGTCAGAAATGACAAATATTAGGGTAAAATTGTAACATCGTTCTTATTTCTGCTTTCAACATAGATTGTGGGTGCTCGTTAGAACCGCTTCAATGTGGCGGTTCTAACCGAGTACCTACTATCTTTGTTTTTGAGCAGAAATAAGAAAATCAATATACCCCTGTAAATCCTGTATAAAAGGGAGGTTTCTGGGGGTCACAATTGTATAGGCGTGTTTTCATGATGTGCAGGGTGGATTACTGATATGGCTACGCGTCCGCGAAAGATTAAGTAAGAAATAGATCAGCTCTAGCAATGATTTGTTGAGTAAAAATCACAGTTTGGGGGTTCAGTTGTAAAGTTGATCAAATCGCCAGCGCATAGTGTGAGTATTTTGTCTATTTACAATTGACACACAAACTGTGATTTATTAATCAACAAATCATACACTAGAGCTGATCTATTTCGATTCTACCACACTATATTTCGACAAACCGTGTGTCGTTTCCTTCAAATTCTCCCAACCATTCGCTGTTGTTAGAAGAAATATCGCCAACATTATAACACCTATGTGTTGATGCGAGAAAAAAGTGACGTCATAAAACGGCGGCTGTTTATGACGTCACTCGCCACGCTCTTCCGCATTGTAGTGATTTGCAACAGAATAAATCACAGTTGCTTCTCATTGTCTACATAGTCGCGCTATGTAAAATAAAAGTTAACTTTTGACTCTGGTGCAGACGGAGAAAATCGAACCAGCGGTCAAACAGATTCTGTAAATATTAGGTTTTACCGAGTTGCCGACTCATCTGTTAACCTGGGGTTTTGTATTTCTGAGACTATTTGAGATCGACCTTTGATAACATATTTTACCCATACATAAAATGAATATAATAGTTCGTTGTCCCCTTTTAGGTATCGGAATTTTATTACAAGCAACATTGAGCGTTTAATATTGGCTAACATAACGTCATTTTAACATTAAAGTAAAAACATGACGCCATTCATAATACACGTGAGACAGAATTCGCTTACAAAAGTCATACGGGACAGATTTTGTTCTGTTTTTGGGTCGATTCTTTATCAATCACTCCAAAGTTACAAATTACAGAAGCTTCCAGCCTGCTGTTGTCCACGTGACAATCGCTGACCATATACAAAATCGAGGTTATTTATAATAGCGTTAACCTTCTCCCTGTGACGTAAGAACGTTGTTTGAAAAGTAAATTCTGGATTGGGCTCGTGTACTTGGACATTGTCAAACAGTGTAGACTCAAATCAGACGCCACATAACGTTTACACTGGTTGCTTACACTACAGGAATTTAAGGGTTAAACGAAACAGTCTACGTTCCCGTTCAGGACAATTTTTTTCAGCCTACACTCAAGGACAATATACCCACCAGTGCAGTCAGTGCTTTGATTTATATTGAGCGGTACCTGATATGGGGTTCTGTTGAAGATGCGTGTTTCCCACCCGAGGGATGACCGTGCTGAGCGGAACCGAGGCGTAGCCCAGCACGGTCATTCTGAGGGTTGGAAACGCCCATCTACAAGAGAACCCCATATTAGATTTTTTTCTTTCAAAACACCACGGTAAATTTTCATTTTACTTTATCTAACGTTTTATTTTTCGCTCACTATACTTACGTAGTTTGCCTGGGTAAGAACACCAGGGAAAGAAGAATATAAGAATCTTATATGGGCGTGAGGGGTGGATTGAAAAATCCGTCCCGAGGGACACTGTCCGGCATCACGAGGCTTGCCGAGTGATGCCGGACAGTGATCCCGAGGGAAGGATTTTTCTATCCACCCCTCACACCCATATTGGATTCTTTTTCTTGCATACCTTCCATTTCTATTGCGAATTTTTAATGCTGCTGTCACTTCGGTTACCGACGTCCGCCATTTTGTAATGACACAACAGGAATGTTTAGTGACGTCACGAATGACGACACCGCGCATGAGCTTGTAATCAACCAGTGCATTTATCAAACACGCGATTATATTCGATTTGGGGTCGGAACACCAGGGTCAGAACATAAATTTCTATCCCAGGGTAAAATCACGGATTTCCTTGTCTGGTGTGCAAGAATATAAGAATCTTCAATGGGAGTGAGGGGTGGATGGAAAAATCCGTCCCGAAGGGGTCACTGTCCGGCATCACGAGGTTTGCCGAGTGATGACGGACAGTGATCCCGAGGGGCGGATTTTTTTCCATCCACCGCTCACACCCATGTAGGATTCTTTTTCTTAGATACCTTGTCATGACCATGTTGGGATGTTAAGAGACGTCACATCACGTGCTGTGACGTCAACCTAAACGACGGCGCATATGTGGTCGTATTTAAGCAGTGCATTTATGAAACACGCGAGAATATTCGATGTTCGGTAAGGACACCATGGTCAGAACAGAATTTCTATCCCAAGCTAAATCTATGGATTTCCTTATCTGGTGTGCACGAACGGAGTTTCTATCCAGGGCTAAAAACCACAGATGTCCTTATCTGGTGTGCAAGAATATGGTGTGAGGGATGGATAGAAAATCCGTCACGAGGTTCTCGGCATCAGGAAGCTTGCCGAATGATGCCGGACTGTGATCCCGGGTGACAGATTTTTATAGCTACCCTTCACACGTATGATAGATATTTTTGCATACCTTTCATTGTATGAGCGTGGATTTTTCAGAATGCAGTCACTTCGATTGTCGATATCAGCCATATTGTGATGACATTATTTTAACAGTTTCATCACGAAAACACGCCTATATAATTTTGACCCCCTTGAACCCCACTTTTATATAGTAAAACTGGGGTTTAAGGCGGTATATATTATTTTTCTTATTTCTGCTCAAAAAGAAAAATATCACAATTTTTCATCATTAAATTTTCATGTAATGGCAATGGTGGCAGTGTATTTGTATAGGCGTGCTTACGTGATGAAGACATCATTACAGTCAGTGTCGTCAAACGTAACGGCGATGTGCAACCAGTGCACATTAAATACGTGATATTTCTTGATTTTTATCTTTTCCGTGGGTAGGATAGGACTTTGCGGATTGAAATAGATAGACCAACAGACGTTCGAGGTCATGTGGTTTTTCGAAAATTATACATTTGTCATGAAATTCACATTTTTGTTGCCCGAACATCTATCCCTTCCGAAAATGGGGAGAATAATGTTGTGTGCGCGTAAAGTGAATGATACGAACACTTAAATTCTGCTATTACTCAGTTAAAATTAATACTTATTCTTGTTTTAAACACATATTTAAAAGGTTTTGGTTATTATTTTTATTTGTGTTTTCTACTCCCAGTGTCGTCAAAGAGAGACAATTCAAACATAGACGTTATGACTATGAATTGATCCAAATGTGGTCTTTATGTTGCAGTTTTACTACATATGGGTATTCTGGACATTCGCCACATTTGCCTTACATCCATGATTGTTCTTCATTACTTGACCACAAAATAGCAAACGTTCTCATATACTGACAAAGAAAATCAGAAGTACGCCCGATTCTAATATAAAGATGAAAATTGAGCCAGCGCACGACAAAACCTACAATAAGACATGTGCTTCCACCGAAGACTTAGATCAGCCTGCGCATCCATTAGTCTATCCAGAGACTTCTCTTTCTGCATAAAGGAGCTTTGAGCCCTTAGCTTTCGTTAGAGCGCACAGCGAAGACTCTGATCAGACTGCGCGGATGCGCAGGCTGATCTGAGTCTTCGTTTGGCGCACGTCTTATTGTAGGTTTTGTCATACGCTGGCTCAAATTTAATAAGTTTTGTTCGTGCAGTATAACATTTCATCGTACCCGACCTCCTAACAGATATTTCAAACAGAGACCCGCGGATATTATCAAACATCATCAACTCTTTTCACGCACTGTCATTTTCAACAAATACATGAAAATATCCATCGTTGTCTCTAATTTTTCTCATTCTTCGTAGGAATTCTAAAATAATATATGTAGCTATACACACGTGAACGTCAGTTCATGTACATTGGTGTGAAGAACGTCTACATAACTGCCGTGCTGTCTAAAACCTATCAAATAAATTAATGGCACTACACATCACATCACTTCAATCAAAATTCTAGATCACGTGGAACTATATCCTACAGTGTAGGAATGTGTATAAATGGGCGGAAGAAAAGGAGTCGACAATGTTGTCTGATTGGCTGTCTCGTGCTGCTGAAGCATCTGCAGAATATTACAGGCAGCGTAACTCTCAGCCTTAGAGTCTCTTACTTCAGCCTCGCGCACTCTGTCTCGCTTGTACTTTGTCCTACGATTCTGAAACCATACTTTCACCTGTAAAGATATAAAGTAAATTCACTAAATATAGTATCGCTAGTTCAGCTCCTGTAACTTGTGCTATATAGATTAAACGTATGGCTGCGCTACAAGTTCTCACAATATCCCTTCGATACAGCCCTACCCCTACAATGAAAACAAAAAGCAACAAGATGGCAGATGAACACATGTGAGAATACAGAGAATGCGAAATAAGAGAAAGGAGAAAAGAGTGATAGAAATGTAAACTACATGTATGTGATTTACTACCCCTTATTTTCACTTTTGACTTAGCGGAGGAATATGTTAATATGTATAGTTTTTAGCGCGCCAAATTTAGAGCTTGGTGTCTGTCATAAGACTATGAATTGCACGAAACTGAAGAGAATTGCACGACCCGCAGAAAAGCGACCGACTGAAGTCTGTTGATTTTCTAAGAGTGCCCTAAAGCCACCGTGTCATTCTGTGTGTCCGTCCGTAACCCGTTTGTGAAAATTGGTGATAGTGACTTAACCGCTTGGAATATTTAAACAATTTTTGGCATACTGATAGATACCAATGAGATCTAACCAATGAACTTGCAAAATATTACATTCCATTTAGTATAGCCTCGCCGAGGCGAAAAATGTAAAATTTTTCGAACTGCTTCTCCTCGGAAACCGTTAGGCTGATTGAAGTCAAATTTCATATGGAGCCTCTATGGGATGGGGAAAACCAAAATTTGCTCATGGGGTCCAGGTCACATGACCAAAATGGCCGCCAAGCCATATATGGTGAAAACGCTTAGAAAATAGTCTTCTCCAGAACCACTGGGCAGATTTCCACGAAACTTGATAAATAGCATCTGGGACGTAGGCCCATCATAAATTGTTAAAATGGTGACCCTGGGTTGACCTTGACCTGGTTTGTGCCTAGGTCAAACTTTGACACATATGCTTTTGTATTGGAAAAGTGAGAATGCATTTTATCCTGCAAACGATTCAGAATACAGTACTAAAGTATAAGATATATTTTTGCTCCTTACAATAAGGCGCATTTATTGGGGGAACCGTTTTAGGTCCAGGTCACATAACCAAAATGGCCGCCATACCCATATATGGTAACACTCATAAAGCTAAAAGCATCCGGCGGGTCGTGCACTTCAGCTGAAGCACTGGTTTTGTTTATTGGTTAAACAGTGGTTACCATAGAGTAAAGTACCAAGACTAAGTGTGTGAACAGCGCGAGTTTGTCTGAACATATTTACCCTGCAGGAACAAAACGTTGACTCAACGTTGAACTAAAGTTAAAACACCGTTTTCAACGTTGTCTCAGCGTAAGTTTAACTTTGAGTGCCTGCATGGTATTCTCTGAATATCTTAATAATTACATTAAAAATAAGGAAGAGCATCTTCACTTTCACTTCCACATTGACATATTTTTGCGTTACTATAGTGATTATCAAAGAGATCATTTTTCGAATCACTGCAGTTATTATAAATTCGTGCATGGCAGACCCACCATTTTCCTTTTCTCTAGAACGGTTTTATTTTTTTAATTGTTCGCCTTATTTAAATGAAAACCTGAAAGACATATATGTATCCGAATTTCTAGATACAGGTAATTGTTATTTCTCAAACAGTGGGTGGAATAATATCAGTGATAGAACTTGTCGAAACGTTTTTAACAGCTTTGTACAGAAAACAAAACTTTTGAAAAAAAAAATGCCTTCTTACGCTAATGATTTCAATATTCTCACAACTACAAAATCTCACATTACTTGTGGATGAGCTCGAGAATAAAAGTGCTATTGCTAGAAGCCCGTCTTGGAAGTTCAGTCGGATGCGCGTCTTACTTATGATTAGGAGGTCGCCGGTTCGATACCCTCAAGGCCGGCAGAAGTCTTTTGTGGAGATTGACAATAAAATATTTTCTAAGATCATTCGATTCAAGAACGCCTGGCGAATGAATGTACACTGAACTAGTTAACCGCTCCGAAAAAAGTCTTAGGAGTTTAATTGACCGGCTCGATTCGATCAAAATATTGTTGACTAGGAAGTTAAACTCCAAACAAACCAAACAAACTATTGCTAGAACGAAACGTGTACTGCTGCAATGGCTTTTTGCGCTTAATTTGTATTTTTAACCATTGCTTGGGGCGCTTACAACAAGTACCCACAACCTATTTTTCCTGGAACAGAAATAAGGAAAAAGGTATACCCTGTAAATCTCAGTTTCTCAAACCAAAGTAGGGGTATACAGGGGTTATCGTTACACGGACTTGTTAACTTGATGTATTTTTATTCTATTGTTTGTCAACAGACAAAAAGTATATTGGAAATGACCACGTCAACTGCCCTTCTTGAACAAGTGGAAGGGAAAGAATAACCGTAGAGTGAGTGAGTGAGTTTTAGTTTTACGTCCCACCAACAGCTAAGGTCATACGGAGACGGGACCTCGGTTTAAAGACTCATCCGAAAGTCTGGAGAAGCCCGGGATCGATCCTGCGATCCCTGGTTTACAAGGCGAGTAGCGTAACCACTGCACCACGGAGGCTTCTAGAATAACCGTAGAAAAGATTTCATTATCAATCTCCACGAAAGAATGTTGCCGACCCGGGCAGGTATCGAAACCGCGTCCTCCTGATCACCAGTCAGACGCGCATCCGACTGAGCTTCCGAAGCCGGCTGTAAATATATTGCGATAACGCATCCGTGTCCTTAAGGGGAATAGAGTTACCTGGCAGATTTTCCGCCATTTTTTCAAAGGGAGACAGATTTCGGGACTTCCAGTTAGCTTTTCTATAAGCCCTGTCCCACTGAGAAAGGGGTCTACTCTAAAAGGGAAGAATGTTCTCCTCAGGAGTAAAACTTTTCTTTAAGAGTTGACCCCTATTAATATGGAAGACGAAAATAGTTTTGCAGGAGTTACCTCGCCTGAATTTGTATTCATTCGCCTAAAATGACGTCTGCCATATCTCCAGAGCTAGCGTTTTTAGAGATGAGTAAACGTGATATCTCTCTTATTTCTGGTCCACATGTAGATTGCAGGTGCTCGTTAGAAACGCATGATGAGGTGGTTCTGACCAGTACCCGCTCTCCATGTTTTGAGCAAAAGTAAACCGATAAAATAGACCCTTTAAATGCCCCGTTTTTCCCATACAAAGTGTGGTTTACAGGGAGTTCATTATACGGACGAAAGGGATGGTGCCGTATGAAATCCACGCCCTAGGGTAATAATCTTTTCTCATGCTCAACTCAACTGAGTATTAAATTTGTAGTGCTCTTAAAATTAAAATACAAATAAGTTGGGCTATTTTCCTTTCTCAGTTAACAGAGAATGTCATTTGTCCTGCTTACAAATTTTAAAATACCAACAATTGTTGGCACTTTAAAATTTGTGACTACGACAAATATCATGCTCAAGTGAGTTGAGCATGAATAAAGTTTTATAACATTGGGCCCTTGCAATGGTCATGTATAGCTGTGCCATTCTTGTCGTTGTGACGTTAGAATGCAATGCAAAGAAGGTTATCTGTTAAACCTGGTCTAGACATATATACGTGGTTAGGCAAACTCAGGTTCTACATTATTTACTTAAAAACAAATCTGAAAGGTTAAATGGAACAGTCTAACTCCCATTCAGAACGATTTTTGCCGCCTACTATCAATGACCACAGACCCACCAAAGCTGTCAGTGCATTATTTAAATTAATTCTGGCAATGGAACCATGCCATGCGTGTCAGATTCGTTTCTAGTAAAATGTCTAAAAATAAAATCTCTTGAAAAGCACCAACCTGTGTTTCTGATAGTCTCAAAGTTTTCGCCAGTTCTGTCCTCTCTTTCCCGACTAAATACTGGTTTCTGTGGAACTCCCGCTCCAGGTGATAGAGCTGTTCAGGAGAAAAAGTAGTCCGGGCTCTCTTAGGTCGGTCAAGGTCAAGTGCTTTGGGAAACACCAACTCTTTCACTGCACCATTGGCATCTATAAAACAGATGATAAAAGGGGCATAATAAATGCAGTAAAATTTGGATGGATCGTTTACCACGGTTATCCCTAACTCGTTCTTTAGTCACTATTTTTTTTTTCCATGGCGGTTAATATCAATACATTTGGGTTAGTTGTCGTATTTTAGCTTGAAATGTACTCATTAGAATTTGTTCGATGAGGCGATTCTAAGCCCCGACCTGGTGCTATACATTACGATAATACATCCGTGTGACAGAGAGCCCTCTTACATTTCTCCGAAACTGTACTATTTCTGATGAAAATCTGTGATATTTTTTTTTCTTATTTTAACGTCAATATAGGTTGTGGGTGCTCGTGAAAACCGCCTCATTGAGTATAAACAGGGTTCTCATAAGAGATTTAAAGTTTCATAAAAAAATCCGACAAATGGTGTAGGGGGTGTTGACACGATATTATTCACGGACGACGCACGCACAGACGCAGAAGCATGAACAAGAGTTGTCAGAAGACAACATAGCTCGCCTTTGTGGGCCTAAGATGGATGAGGGCATGTTATCAAAGAAAAAGATTCTTCTGTAAAACAGCCCAACAGACTGCAGCAAATGAAAGAGAACCAAAAAGTATCCCTAATCCTGTTTTCAAGCTTTTCCACTGTTAAAAAAATGAAAATGAAATCTATATTTGACAAATAAAAAATTCCACAAACTTCCAAGTAATAACAATGCATCACAGACAATACAAATCCCCTCGCGCAACACAAATTATAAAAAGTTTAGCCTAGCATTTGTGTAAGATTACATTATATCCATCAATAAATGTAGGTACTTAATAGTGATGACAAAGTTTTTCAAAAAAAGCCACAGTGACCTTGACCTTGAAAGTTGAACTGACCCAAGATATTATCAAACCCAACATTTGTATGAAGTTATCTTTAAATCAATCAATAAATGTGGACACTAGAACAATGATCATGTTTTTTTTTCTAAAAAATGGGTACAGTGACCTTGACCCTCAGCCCCTGACCCTGAAAGTCAAAGTCACTCGAGATATCATCATACCAAACATTTGTTTAAAGTTATATTAATATCCATCAATAAATGAAGGCGCAAGAGCAATGACAAAGTTTTTTTTCTAAAAATAGCCACAGTGACCTTGACCTTCAGCCCCGGACCCTGAAAGTCGACCTCGCTCGAGATATCATCACACCTAGCATTTATTTGAAGTTATATTAAAATCCATTCATAAATATAGGCAATAGAGCGATCACAAAGTTTTTTCTAAAAATAGCCACAGTGACCTTGACCTTCAGCTCCGGACCTGAAAGTCAAAGTCACTCAAGATATAATCATACCAAACATTTCAAACATTTGTGTGAAGTTATATTAAAATCAATCAGTAAATGAAAGCGCATGAGCGATGACAAAGTTTTTCTAAAAATAGCCACAGTGACCTTGACCTTCAGCCCTGGACCTTGAAAGTCGAACTCGCACGGGATATCATCATACCCAACATTTGTATGATGTTGTATTGAAATCCATCCATAAATGTAGACACTGAGAGCAATCACAAAGTTTTTCTAAAAATAGCCACAGTGACCTTGACCTTCAGCCCCGGAACCTGAAAGTCAAACTTGATCGAGATATCATCATACCCAACATTTGTGTGAAGCTATATTACAATCCGTCGATAAATTAAGGCATGAGAGCAATGGAAATGTTTTTCTAAAAGTAGCCACAGTGACCTTGACCCCGTGACCCTGAAAGCAATGACCTTGACCTTGATCGCCGGATCCTGAAAGTCAAAGTCACTTGAAATATTATCATACCATACATTTGTGTGAAGTTATATTAAAATCCATCAACAAATGAAGGCGCTAGAGCGATGACAATGTTTTTCTAAAAATAGCCATAGAGACCTTGACCTTGAGCCCCAGACTCGCTATGTTTTTAAAAAGAAAAAAAAAAAAAAAAAAAAAAACATTCTTCCGCCGGGATTCGAACTTACAACCTCTTGATCCAGAGTCCAAAGCCTTATCAACTGCACCACAAAGCTTGCAGGTAAACTTTAACACAGGGAAATAAGGGAGGTAATACAGAGGAAAATATGAATTTCTCAAAAAGTCCAATTTAAGCCCAAAAACCTAGGAAATGGTGTGAAAAACATTATGTAAAATATTGACTTTACCTATTGTTTATTTTATTTGAAAATGAATTTGTGACACATCACAAATAAGAGCTTGCAGGTATATTTTAACACAATGCGGACGCCGACGCTGACACCGGACGCCGGGGGTATAGCAATAGCACCCCCCCCCCCCCCCCTTACTTTCGAAAGGCGAGCTAAAAATAGAAGTGAAGGCAATGACAAGGAATCGATACAATTATTCCACAACTCCCAGGGAAAGAAACACAAACATGAAATAACTAGACCCTTATGAAAACGTCAATAATGAAACCTTTTCAAAATATCACTGTAACAAGTCTGTGTAATGAATACCCCCTAAATACCACAGTGACTTTATATAGATGAAACTGGAGTTTACTGGGGTATTCCTTCTTTCTTCTCCGGATACCCGAAAGAACCGCCTCTTTAAGGCGGTTCTAACGGGCACCGACAACCTATGTTCAGGGTTAGGAATAAAAACATATCAGAGATTTTTATATAAAAAGTAGCTATTTTGGAGATAGAAAAATGCACTTTGCCATACGGATGTGTTACCATCATGTCCCCTTTTCCTACGTTAGGTAACGAAAGTGAACAAGAACAGCAAACTCTTTTCTTTAAAGTCACTAGTCACTTTCTGATCGAGGTCTAAACTGTTTACCAAACTCTAAACATGATTCCGATCCAATCCAGATTCTATAGATAAACCCTTACGACACAGACTGATTGAATAGCGCGGCTATATTCTATAAATAAACGTTACCTGCGTGGACATCAGCAATGACGAGCTTCTGTGCTTAGTAACATTTGCCCGATTTACGAACAATCGATCCAAATCGACCAAAACAAGCAAATAAATAAATAAATAAAAGTAAAAATGAAACAGTCGATTTTCAGTGGCTCAAATACTTTTGGGACCATGTTAAGTTCATACTAATGCACTTGCGCATAAAACGCGACATCTGATTGTATAACGTCAAAATTGGCGACAGTATATTCTGCGATATAACGTTATCACATATCGTCGGCTTTCATTGGCTGGCATTTGGTGTTGAGAAGGCCACAGTGCTTGCCGTATTGTGCAAAATAGAACATTGCAAAATTGTCATTTGGGGAGGTTAATCGTCGGTTTTACGGACGCAAATTCCGTTTCAAAGCTGCGCTGACGCGTCAGCGTAAAACGACAATAGACGATTTACCTCCCCAAATGACAAGTGTGAATTCAGTTATCCTCTAATTCGATACAGGGATAGTTTGAGTCACCAAGTGATGAGGTATAATAGCGATAACTTTTCGATTTTGTTTTACATAAAGGTTTGTCGTTTGTACCCATGTTGCTCTTCAAGACGATTCTAATTGGTAACTTCTACACATACTGTTAGGGACGACCTTTTGAAATGTTGCTGCAGCAACATTTCAAAAGGTCGTCCCTCACACCCAGTGTCAACCAGTATAGCCCCCAAAAAATGCAAGTAACAAGACTCTACGTCGTGTGTACCCATTAGTCTCTTCGAGGCGATTCTCCGTAAGTTTTACCTTTTACTCGTACCGAAACACGCCTATACAAATGTATTGCAAATTTTACCACCAAAGAAAGCGAAAATTTACATATAAAAATCTGGTAGTTTTTTATATTTCTAATCAAAGCATAGATTGTGGGTACCACCGCCTCTTCGAAGCGGTTCTAATGAGTTTCTAATATGTTTTAGAACAGAAAAAAGAAAAATAATATCCCCAGTTTTACGATCTATAGGTGGGGTTCAACGGGGTTTGAATCATATAGGCGTGTTTTTGTGATGTGTGTGCTTCCAAAGGCCGCCCATTACGTAAACACGCCTATACAAATACATTGCCACTTTTATCGCCGAAAAAATGAATATTTTAAGATGAAAATTTGTGATATTTTTCTTATTTCTGCTCAAAATATAGATTGTGGGCACTCGTTAGAACCGCCTCATCGGTTCTAACGAGTACCCACAATCTATATTTTAGAGCAGAAATAAGAAAAATAAGGTATACCCCCTGAAACCCAAGTTTTACTATATTGAAGTGGGGTTCAAGGGGGTTAAAAGTATATAGGCATGTTTCCGTGATGTTTATAGACTTATCTAGCGTCTTTATTAATCTGGGCCTCGGGTTGCCAGTTCGAATAGTCAGTTTAAAATTCCCATAATTTCGCAGACAACGTCTCGAGATGACTGAAATATTGTTGAATGCGGTGCCATACATGTATCTCCAATAGATTATGTCCGTCATTAAAGGAATTGAATAAAAATTAAAGTTCACAAATGTATGCCACATTTTGAATGGAAGCAAATTTTGAATTAAATGTTGAAGAGCATCTTGAGACGACGGTTTAAATAAAAGTTAATTGCCTCAGATTCCTGTCACTCAAACATTCCACTAATATTCTAATTTAAATGGTAAATATTGACGAATATAAAACTAGCTATTTTTTAAACCGCGAAACAATATTGCCCAAAGACACTCCGATGGCCTTTGACCTCTAAAGCACACATAATGGGAGCTGAAGTGTTCTCGAAGTTAACATGGCGACGCAAGTATATAACAGTAAATGAAATTTCAATGCAGGTACTTGTTAAACCTTCTATATCAAACTTCAAATTATGATTCATGCTGATTTTGTTTTGTGTCTCTTTTTAAAATTGGTTTAAAATTTGATCCCATATTTGAGAGATACCTAAATCGCGTATTCTTATATATATCACACCCGTGCGACACAGTGCATCTTTCACATCTCCAAAATAGCTACTTTTCTGATGAAAATCCGTAATATTTTTCTTATTTAAACCGCAAACATAGGTTGTGGGTGCTCGTTAGAACTGTCTCATTAAGGCGGTTCTAAAGAGTACCCACAACCTATGTCTTTGAGCAGAAATACGAAAAACATTGTATCTGTATACCCCCGTAACCCCCCCCCCTTCCCTTTCTCTATATAAAGTGGGGTTTAGGGGGTGTTTATTTCCCGGACTTGTTCACGTGATGGAAGTTTGTATAATCTATTTTTATAATACAGTCGAACTTCAATGGCTCGAACACCTTTGGGACCATGAAAATCTGTTCGAGACAGGGGTAGTTCGAGCCACTGAGGGCTACTGCCAGGGGGCATAACGAGATACTTTTGGACATTTTTTCGGTGTTCTATAATGAAAATGTATGCTGTGTGTACTCATTAGAATCGCCTCATCGAGGCGATTCTAATGAGTACACACAGCATACATTTGCAAGATAAAAGACTAAAATCTCCTTAATTATCCCCCATTATTTCTTATGTAGAGGATTTCGCTAGGGCTCAAGAATGGGTTCGACACATCCATGGTAAACGAGCCATCGGTGTTCGAACCATCGAAGTTCTTCTGTAACACCTCACGCAGAAAAAACTTGGCGGAATGCGCATTACGAAGAGATAATGGCATTTTTGATAGATTGGGATTGATTATCTATCAATCGACCCGAATCATCACGAGAACAAGTCCGTGAAATAAAGACCACCCCCCACTTTATATAGAGAAAACTGGGGTTTACGGGGGTAAATATTATTTTCATTATTTCTACTCCAAGACATAGGTTGTGGGTACTCGTTAGAACCGCCTCAATGAGGCGGTTCTAACGAGCACCCACAACCTATGTTTGCAGTATTTATAAGAAAAATATCAGGGATTTTCATCAGAAAAGTAGCAATTTTGGAGATGAGATATAAGCACTACGTCGCACGGGTGTGTTATCGTAATGTTCTAAGCACAGAAGATCAGTGTCCAATCGACTATCACTAATTTGTAGGAAATCCAGGTAAAGGCTATTTATAGACAATAGACTCGCTATTCTTATCGCTGTCACGTGAGTGTTGCATACGATTGTTTTCTATAGAATCTGGACTGGAAGTATATGTCTTGCTTGGCAAACAGTGCAGATCCAGATCAGTCGCCGCAGAACGCGGCGTCTGATCAGGATCTATACTGTTTGCTCAATGTACAGGAATTTCAGGGTTAAATGAAACAGCCTGTTCCCTACACTCACAGACAATCGACCCGACAGTGCTTTGAGTTTGGATGTGAACACCAAGTCATTTCAAGGGCAAATATGTCTTTGGGCATGCGTATTCAAGGACAACTCGGATCAACTGAGAGTGTTTAGTTTTTGTGACATCCACATGTCCCGAACGTTGCAACGTATATTGTTTTTTTTTTTTTTTTTTTTTTTTTTGGGGGGGGGGGGGGGGGGTGAAATACATTGAAATGCATTGAACAATTAGTTCCTGTGATGCTAGATGATTCTTACCGGAACAGTTTGTTGCAAGGAGATGGTTGTTAGAAGTGAATGAAAAGGCCAGTTACTAAATTTGCATAGATTTAATGGGACTATATTTCTTGCAGTACATTGTTCAGGAATTGTTTACACATCAAAGATATTTCGAGGATCGTTACACTTTCACCCAGCATTGATAAGGCGCTTATTATGAGCACCCCAAATCTATGTTTGTAGTAGAAATTAGAAATAAGAAAATTATGTCATAATTGCATCTATCCAAAACGTGGCATTTTCTGAATGTGAAAGTATTCACATTATGCCATAATGTGCGTGTGTACTTAATGTTCGGCTCTCAATGTACAGTAAAATTTCTATATTAAGACCACCTTTGGGACTGTTCAAAAGTTGTCTTAAAGACCACTTTTGAACAGTCCCAAAGGTGGTCTCTGACCAGAGGATACTGTATGCAGAAAACAAAAAAGAAGAATAACTGCAACTTACTAAATAAGCTTTTTATAGTAGAACTAGTCTTAATTTTAGGTGGGCTTTATAGCGGAATTTTACTGTATATACAATTTACTCTATAGACCTTCATTATTGTTAGGTGTTCAGTTTAATTATATACAGCGAATCTTCAAGATGCCAATCGAGCTCTTTCGTCCTGGTGCTATGGTTAATGGGTTAATCCACAATGCCTGGAGAACATAATCATCACGTGAACAAGTCCGTGAAATAAAGACCCCCCCCCCCCCTAATTCCCAATTTATATAGAGAAAACTGGGGTATACGGGGGTAAACATTAATTTCCTTATTTCTGAACCAAGACATAGGTTGTGGGTGCTCGTTAGAACCGCCTCAATGAGGCGGTTCTAACAAGCACCCAAAACCTATGTTTGGAATATAAATAAGAAAAAATATCACAAATTTTCATCAGAAAAAAATACCTTTTTTGAGGTTTGAAAAATGCACTATATCATACGGATGTGTTATCGTAATGGGTCCCACCAGGCAGGATCGAAGTTTGAATGCATAGACGTTTTACGCTATGTTTAATAGCTACTGTTAAACGTATAGTTTACTAAAGTGTCTAAATCCGATTCTAAACAAAACATAACAATATTGAAAATTTAATTTTGCACTCCATGGGTAGCAAGAATGTCATTAAAAAAGAAATCCTATCATCTTTCATTAGTTCATAAAATGCTACCCATTCATTTAAATTTATCTGTAATCTAAATCCAGACTTGTTAAACTATATTAAAATTGGCATCTATGAAAATATTGTTTAGTCTTTGATCAATAAAGGGAGTCCATATAATCATGTCTGCCGGAAGGTAGTGTAGGGCTACAATGAAAACTAATTGCCGGTGATCTTATCTTAGCAAAGCGCTTTAGGAGTTTTGTTCTTTTATATAAAATAACATGTTTTTCAAATTAATCACAAAGAATAGGGTTTCACTGGAATAACATACCTATGCAATAGCGTGATATCTTACATTGAAGAAACTGGCCCCTCTACATTGCATTTATTTAAAATCTGCAAAATTAAAAATTGAATTAGAATAATTCTCAAGCTCCAGCTCTAGAATTTGCCACATAGCTTGAAGAGCTAAACCTATTAATATATAATTGCATTGGGTTTTGGCTACAGTTTGTCGCAATATTAAATACACTCCTTCCCCTAATAGAATACGCGTCGTTAAACACGAAATCATCATCATCATCCCCTAATAGAGTTTGATGCTTTTTATACTTAGAAACAGCGTGCTCTGCAAAAATAAAATAATTAATAATAATAATAATAATAATAATAATAATAATAAACACGTATTCTCCTGCATGTCCTATGGTTGGCGTATTTAATACTGCAACTGATGGTTATCACGTGACTATATTGCCCAAAACAGCTTAAGCAAAAGAGTATAGTTGGCTGTTCAGGTCTACGCTGTTTGCATAGGTCGTAGAATTGTCAAATCTGATGTTTAACATAAAGTGAAACATGCCAACTGTACTTCTTAGCTGGTTCCACTTTGCAACGAACTGCACGTGCATTAAAACAACGTAAATCTTTCCTAAATTAAAGTTTTGCACACGAAAATCAGGATAAAGATAAGATTCAACGGCGGATTGGAGGGGTTTTCTTTAACGTTTCTTGCGGCTAGATGTGCTGGCTTGAACATAAGGGTGGTCGCTGGGGTCGACGCAAAGGCTGACGGATCTGTTGACGGTAGCAGAAACAAACGGATAACCGAATCCCATTATCGCGCCAAAGCATGCGCGATAGAAACAAAATCATATTTTAGATCAAAATTGTGTCACATTTTGAAGACCTGTGTCGGTAAGCTACCCTGCTGGTTCTTTTAAATGCTTA
This sequence comes from Lucinisca nassula, assembly GCA_963580285.1. Classification (NCBI taxonomy): domain Eukaryota; kingdom Metazoa; phylum Mollusca; class Bivalvia; order Lucinida; family Lucinidae; genus Lucinisca; species Lucinisca nassula. Next base: position 23,458,513 of record OY757010.1, on the reverse strand, counting down.
AGTGATGTCTTAATTGACTTGTGATTGGGTTGGATAATAGTATTAGCAATCGTTTTAACGTTATAATGGAGGTTCACGGTGGTCTTTTATTTCCGATGATACCGAGAGAGAAGGGCTGAAAATAAGGCGTTAGAAGTACCTAATGTGCCAACACTTCTGTCTGCACCGACAGAAGGATGAAGTTGGTGAACAATGGCACAGCCTGCGGGAGGCTCACTCCTGAAGTGACTGAGTAGGGACAGGCGCAATATGAAAACCCATATATGCCTAGCGTCCCATTCTTGGTAACATGGGCAAACAATGAAGACCCAGATCTAAGAAGAACGCGGCGTCTGATCTGGGTCTACATTGTTTGCTTAAAGACTACATTTTGTGAACCTTGCCACAAACAAAACAGACATGATACCCCTATAATTGGCAATGGACCACGCCAAATTTGATAGGTGGAAGATTCCATTTTATATATGGGTAAATATGGATAAACTCATATATGAGCAGCTTCACGAGAAAATCTGTCGGGGTTTGTGAGCAGGTAAGCCACAAACAAGCCTGCTCAGCTACACAAACGAGCGGTTATCTAGACACTCGAAGTTTTGTACAAACTAGGCAGCGAATACTAGCCTAAAAGTGCTTATCAGACTTTATCATATGACGTCGCGTCTGAGAGTGTAATAACGCCATGTAATAAATTCGATAATCCGCTAGTGGATTAAATATGCAAATTACTTAGATACGTCCCGTAACGTTACACGCACGACGTCTTTAACGACGTCGCGTTTACTTAGGGCGGAATATTGACATTTTTGTAAAATAAACATGAATAAAAAGCGTTTTAAATGTCATATGATAAATAGAATCTTGCATTCGTGCTCATGTATTATTGAATTTATTAAACTCGTAGAGGAAAAGGGATAAAATGCTCGGCATAGCCTCGCATTTTATCCTTTTACCTCAACTCGTTTAATAAATTCAATAATGCATGAGCACACATGCAAGATCCTCAATGTAAAAAAGACACTTTCGCATGACTTGGTTCGTAATGACAATTATAACCTTCCATGTACGTATGTATCTTTGGTCCTGACCTTTCCAGTTGTAGGGAAGCAAGATTCGGTTTAGTTGTGAGTTTTACGTTAAATATTGCAAGCAAACAGTGTAGACCCTGATCAGATATCGCATTGTGTATTGTCTGAGCTTGGTCAGCACTGTTTACCAGGGACGGTTGATGGAAATGTAGAAATTCAGAGTATATTTCCTGATTTCGACCCTCCTCGATCTACATGTAACTGGTGCGTTCCCTGATGATTGAATTAATCTATACATGATCGTTTTATATTGTTTTTATCTTGTATTTATTATGAATCCGCACTGTTACGTTAGGAAGCGTCCTTTTATCTTGTATTTATTATGAATCCGCACTGTTACGTTTAGGAAGCGTCCAATATGGATCAGTTTGTTATTGTATACTCAGAGGCAATAAAAAGTATACCGTTTTTGATTTGAAATACCGGCTCTTGTATTGCAGTTTGTAATAAAATTTGCCTATGTCAGTTTTACCCAATCGTCTAAGTTTGTAAAACTCCAATTGTTTTCCTGTTACAGTCATCCATGATGGAGTTATTGCCCTTGATTGAAAATCAATATTTCCAATAACATCTAGTGATGCACATGACATTTAAGTCTATGCCCACGGCAAAAGGCATGTGCGACTATTCATCGATAAGACCACATCATTTCTTTGCCATTTAACCCCAAAAAAACAGCTTCAAACTCAATTGGAATTTCTGCCTGTTACGGATTATCTCCCTTTCAATTAAAACCATAGTGAATTAAATGAGTCTTTTTCTCAAATCGTGTAAGAGATTTTCATTCGAAACTTTCACATAATTATTGTTTTGCTCGCCATCATTATGCCTACTCCATAGTAAACCCTCTAAAATTGCTCAATGAAAAGTTGATCACCAATACAAATCCCATAGAAACATAATGCATCCAATCAAAGGAAGAACGCACAAAGGCGAAACTGCCATTTTCGTGGACAAAAGATGTTGCAGTTTACCTTGTGTTTAATTTCAATAAGCGACGTATTGTTGCCAATCAGTTGCCCTTCTTTGAATTTGTTGCATGAAAAATCATTTATTGAATAACACTTATTCGAAACACATGTTTAAAGGGAAGCTACTCAAGACAAAATATTGGATCAGATCCCCTTTCCATTTCAAGCGACGCAATTTCATAATTCTTAAATCAATTTTAACGGGAAATGCTGCAAATTATGCGGAAGTGGTCGTTCTCATTTATGATGCCTCATATGTATGGAGAAAGGGAGACATTGGAAAGCAAATCGGCATTCAGTAACCTGTATACTAACTTTTGCCTCTCAGTATAATTATGTTTGATACCGCTGTTACAACGCATAATGTAGTAATGTAATAATTACTACATTATGAAATTTTTACTACATTATGCGTTGGCATAGTCGACGCGAAATGAAATAAAATGTCGTTTTTACTACATTATGCGTCGATACTAAGAGGTTTGAGCAAAATGAAAGAATTATTACATTTTGCGGCGATGGGTGGCATACTTAATTTTACTTCATTATGCGTCAACAGTTTGTTTGTTTGATTTGAGGTTTAACGTTCCCGTCAAGACTATTTAGGTCATTTTGGAGACATTGCTTCAAATTTTATGGGACTTTTACCCGATATTGAGATGAAATGACATCTCAATCGCTGCCGTCCAATTAAAAGCAATAGGGTTTATATGCATGGATGGGTCGACTCGCAGCAGTTTTCCTGGACAGGCTTAGACCTTCTAAGCAGATTACGAGGACTCATGTACGGGCGGTATCAGCTCTGCGTGGAAGCATCGTGCAGCCCATCTATTTATACCCCCGGCATACGAAGTATGCAAGGGGGTATATAGTTTTTGTCCATTCTGTCTGTCTGTCTGTCTGTCTGCCTGTCTGTCTTTTGTTTGATTTGTTTGATTTGAGGTTTAACGTCCCCGTCAACACTATTTAGGTCATTTTGGAGACGTTGCTTCCAATTTCATGGGACTTTTACCCGACATTGAGATGCCGCCCAATAAACCTTTTTCTTTGTGATTTTGACCTTCAGTGTGCTTTTGTGGAAGACCGTCTTTTGGACTGTTCAACTGTGGTCTTAAAGACCACTTTTGAACCGTCTCAAATGTGGTCTAAATTGTAGGAATTTAACTGTATTGCTTCCTAAGTCTTTTCGAAGACAGCTATGTTCTACCATCATTACTTCATTATGCGTCGATATGGTGCATATCAACGCGAAATGAAATAATTTTTTTACTTCATTTCGCGTCGACTATGCCAACGCATAATGTAGTAAAAAAAATCAAAATGTAGTAATTACTACATTACTACATTATGCGTTGTAACATACCGCACTGGAACTGACTTTCATAAACTCTGTAGTTGAAGCCCCCACCCGCGCCCCAGTAGTTTTACGCCTTACCGTCCCAATTCAGTGTCTTATTTGTTTATTGGTTCATGTTTCATCTGATGTTTATGTGCGTGCCTTTCTTTAGGTCGCGTTCTTTGATTGTGGTGGTGACCTTTTCTTACCTAGCTATGGAAGACCGTTTACGCGTTTTTTCCATCTACAAATATCACGCCCACTGTCTCTCACACCGATATGGGCTGGAACCTCGCTGGAACCATATATCAGACGCCAATTTCTGCAATGTGTTGTTTTTCTTCGGGTTCTCTGGTATCCCCCACATCTGATTTACTATTCGCACAATATAAAAAGGTAAACCGAAACACGCCCAAAAGAAATTGTATATGGCTCTAAATTTCTTTATAGCTATGGGTGGCTGTTTCCTGATTAACTTCTCACTGGCTGTTTCTGACAGACTAAATAGCGTTGGTTGGTTGGTTGGTTGATTTTAGGTTTAACGTCCCTGTCAACACTTTATAGGTCATTCTAGAGACGTTGCTTCCAATTTTAGGGGATTTTTACTCGACATTGAGGTGAAATAACATCTCAAGCCCTGTCACCCAATAAAGCCAAAAAGGGTTTATAAGCATGGGCAGTCAGACTCGCACCACTTTGCCTGGGCAGGCTTAAATCCTCTAAGCGGTTTACCAGTACTCGTGTGCGGTCGGTTTCAGCTCTGCGTGGAAGTATCATGCAGCCCATCTATTTCTTCAAGCCCCGATGGGCGGGGCCGACTAAATAACGTACATGCATGTTAAAACTGCTACTATGCGGCAGGAACCTGATATTTCATTTCAGAACTTGGCTTCTCACATGTAACCCAAGCGAGGCTCGAACCCACAGCGAGGAGAGACCTGATTATTACGATAACACACCCGTGCGACATAGTGCATTTTCACATCTCCAAAATGGCTACGTGGGTGCTCGTACCCACAACCTATGTCTTGGAGAAGAAATAACAAAATATGGTATACCCCCGTAAACCCCTGTTTTCTCTATGTAAAGTGGGTTTAGGGGGTGTTTATTTCACGGACTTGTTCACGAGATGTCACCAAAATCTAATTAACGATTCGCTCGATATAAGAAAGTAAACCCAAAATAAATTTTACAGGTCTGGCTCTAAGTTTCTTTGTGGCTATGGGTGAGTGTTTCCCGACTAACTTCTCTCCCACTCTTAACACTGGATGTTTCTGGCAGACTACATAATGTACATGAATGTTAAAACTGCTGCTATGCGGCAGGAGCCTGACCTTTCAGAACTTTGCGTCTCACAAGTAACCTAAGCGAGGCTCGAACCCACAGCGGTGAGAGACCTAATGATCAAGAGACGGTGCCATGTTTTTGTTTGTTTGATTTGAGGTTTAACGTCCCCGTTAACACTGTAAGGGTCATTTTGCAGACGTTGCTTCCAATTTCGTGGGACTTTTACCCGACACTGAGATGAAATGGCATCTCAAGCCCTGCCGCCCAATGAAACCAATAGGGTTGATAAGCATGGACATTCCTACTCACACCGCTTTGCCTGGGCAGGCTTTGATCCTCTAAGCGGATTACCAATACGCGTGTGCGGTTGGTTTCAGCTCTGTGTGGAAGCATCATGCAGTCCATGTATTTCTTCAAGTCCCGATTGGTGGGGGCCGCAAGAGACGGTGTCATGTAGATAGACAAGGCATGAGTGGTCATTGTATAACGTAGACTGACATCTTTCTCAGTCTCACACATTAAGCCATAACATTTAACCATAACATTGTGAGGAAAATACTTTATCGCACAAGAAGTTGGTTAGTTAGACATCTGCGGTATGTCGCTTTGTTTGTACGTTATGGTACATATTGCGAATGTCATGATTTCCAACAAAAAAGTTCAAGCCTGCCAAAAACACTTTCCACTTCACACGTGACAATAGCCACTCAAAATCTACCTTATTATGAAGCACTTAATAGACACTTTCAAATAGTTACGTTTTAAAATGGGGAACAAGAATAAAAAGTTTTGGGTAATAAGAGAAGGGGGTACTGTGCTAATTGCTAGTTTCTTATAATTGATTTGTAAAACGATCGATAAAAATAAATCGGAAATCTGCAAAACGGTAAGATATGACGTGCGACCAGCAAAGACTCAGATCAGCCCGCGCATACGCGCAGTCTGATCAGAGCCTTCTCGATTCAACGAGCCTTCCATCACCCCAAGAAAAAACAAGCAATGACTCTCGTGGGCGTCGTATACAGTGGTACAGGCTGAGACGAATCCGTGTTGGTTGTACCCGCCGACTCCCGGCTCATTAGTCACGGTAGTTTACGTTTTAATCAGGTTGTACAAAACTTAATTAACTAGGATTTATTTACATTAGAATGTTTCAGATTTACCTATAATAGATACATTATTTCTGGATTTGATATAACAATTATACTACATATAAATGACAAACAAACCTTTTTCATTTTCTGTTTTAAAATCAAATAGAAAGGACTTGAGAAACACAGTTTTCAGCGTGTGTTTGGACGTCGCTGTAACGTGCAATCAACTCAGTGAGTTCCCCAGTCACGTTAGGATAAAACATTCTTCATGGCCGAAAAACTGAAATTTTCCCGATGAAAATTTGTGATATTTTCTAACTTCTGAGTCAACACAGATTGCGTGTATTTTGTACAGGCGGTTCTAACGAGTACCCGCAAAACTTTGAACATAGAAAATAACGGATATCCTTTAAAACCCCACTCAGTTTCTATAAATAAAATGGGTTGGCAAGTACTCGCGTTACACGGGATTGGTTTTTATAACAACAAAGCATATTTCGAAGCAATTTTTAGGATACCTTGCCGAATTGCAGGCCAAACTTTGCATGTGGCAAAAATATAATTTAACGCTTGCCGTGGTCTGAAATTTGAGCATTTTTAAGCGACTCTTTGATTTCTAAAACCTATCTCCCAATGATCTATTGGTACAATCTCTATTCTTCAAAGAATTATATCCCCGTTACCCGTGGTCAAACCCTTTTTCGGAATTTTTATTTATTTACCTGTACTCATTCATTTACTTGTTCAAACCCCATTTCATCCGATAACAAGTCCGTGAAATGAACACCCATCTAAACCCCACTTTATATAGAGCAAACTGGGGTTTGCGGGGGTATACATTATACATTATCCGCCTTATTTTATCAAAACCAGAGATTGTAGGTACTCGTTACAACCGCCTCATTGACGAGCAACACAATCTATGTTGAAAGTAGAAATTAGAAAGCTGTTACACTATTTACGTAATATTTGTCACTTCTGACACCATGTTGGACGGCATTATTTCATACGGACATGTTTTCCTGACAAGTAGGGATTACAAGGCAATACACTAATTTCCTTTTATTCATTTTAGACTTGTTCTCGCTCAAAAACATTCTGGACTGTTGGTATCCACGATAGCAGGACTAAGAAAAAAGATGAGAATGACATGAGAAAATGGACTCGTCTTCCGACAGTCTTTGGCTATTACAGACAGTGCCTTGCCTTGTTTACATTAGGTTAGAGCGAAGTAACGTTGTCGCCATGAACAAAGCATTTTAACGTTTTATTGACGTAGAGAACGTCATTGCGGAACAGGCGACATCGTTAACAATGTCTTGAACTATCCAAGGTGGTCGCCCCAAAAACGACAGTAAACCTTTGGGAAAGAAATTTCGAAAAATAAGAAAAAAGTATTCCTTTACAACAAAGGTTGATTGTGATCCATCTTAACACCCGAGATTTAAATTTTGTGAAGATTTCCAGAATTACACTATTGACGGAAAAGCAGTAAATAAGACTGTGGAGTACTCATGAACAACCCGCTTTACGTAGATAAAAGATATTTCACAAGGGTACTTGTTATTTTCCTATTTTTGCTCAAAACCTCAGTTTGAGGCTACTCGTGGCGGTTTTACAGAAACCCCACAATCTATGTTTCAAGCGAAAGTTTCAAGCATAAATGAGAAAAATGTTTTCGTTTTTTTTCTCTCACAAAAATACCATTTTTTCATGAAAAAGCATATCTCAAAGGGGAGTGTTACTCATGTAGAGGTCTACTATACCTTCCACAGAACATATTGACATGAAACAAAAAAACAACTTCCTTGTAAAAGTCTGCTAAACTGTGAACTGTATTGGGCGCCGTTTTACTATTAATCCGTGTTTGTAGATATCCATAAATCGAATTATGGTTATCCATAAATCAGCCGAATAACGGATATCAATAATTCGAATTATGGATATCCATAAATCGATTTATGGATACCCATAATTCGATTAATTGATATAATTAATTCAGATCGATTTATGGATATCCATAATTCGATTTATGGATATCCATTATTCCTCAGATTTATGGATATCCATAATTCGAATTATGAATATCCATAATTCGATTTATGGATATTCATAATTCAGATCGATTTATGGATATCCATAATTCGAATTATGGATATCCATAAATCACCGCCAAAGCGTTTGGTTTAATGATTTCTCTCTAAGACACGTGATTGTTTATTGTGAAAATCTTCAAAAATCATCGCTGGAAGATGATGACCAGTCAAAGGGACCTCTCTGCCGCGCAGCCTTTTCAGCCCGTAAGGATTCCAAAGCAACAGACGCCATTCGCTGAACACACGCCATGTGTGCAGATTAATATCGGAACCAGCCGTAAGATCTGGAAATTCCGGCAAACGCATCCGGTCCCTCTGGAATCACCTCTATGAGGACTGGGCACCTAAGGACACTGAAAGTCGGACGTAAGATTATAATGATCCAAACAGGCAATCCGTGCATGCTTTCTGGAGAAAAATGCACATGGTACTTATATATAGTATTAACAAATATCCATATAATACTCGACTTGCGGCCCCCGCCCATCGGGGCTTGAAGAAATAGACGGGATGCATGATGCTTCCACGCAGAGCTGAAACCGACCCGCACACGAGTACTGGTAAACCGCTTAGATGATCTAAGCCTGCCCAGACAAAGCGGTGCGCGACGGGCCGTCCATGCTTTTAAACCGTATTGGTTTCATTGGGCGGCAGGGCTTGAGATGTCATTTCATCTCAATGTCGGGTAAAAGTCCCATACAATTGGAAGCAACGTCTCCAAAATGACCTTTAAAGTGTTGGCGGGGACGTTAAACCTCAAATCAAACAAAAACAAATGCTCTACTTGAGATGTATTGAGAACCAGGCAGATTCAGATATATCTCCTGGCCCCCGTCCATTGGGGCTTGGAGAAATAGATTTGGCTGCATGAGCTGAGAGTACTGGTAAACCGTTTAGAAGGTCTAAGCCTGTCCAAAAAGTCGTGCGAGTCAATGGGTGACAGGGATTGAGATGTTTGTTTGTTTGTTTGTATTTGAGCTTAATGGCCCAGTCAACACTAATTTAGGTCATTTTGAGCCGGTCAGTTTACCTATCCACACTTTTCCTGAGCAGGCGTATGCGTAAGCAGTTAACCAGTACAATGCACATTCTTTCGCCGGAAACTGACAACTGCCCTTCTTGAATCAGCGGAAGGGAGAGAATGACCGTAGAAAAGATTTCATGATCAATCTCTACTAGTCTGATAATAAAATCATGTTCTGTAAAAGGTTTATCCTTTGGAAGCAAGGAATACACCACAGAAGTGGAAAATATGAAGTACATGTTTTCTGGTCAATTTTAGTATTCTTTATTATATTAAAAATTTATCACCTTGTTGGTAATGGCAAGTCTATTGGGTAGAAACTCCAAACTTAGTAATCTCAAAATTCAGCCAGAGAGACTAGACTAGCTAAACGTTTTTACACTATTCATTTTAATGCAAAAGATGATTTTAATTCCATATTATCCATTTTAACGCCTAGTGGCTAGGCTTGTTGTAAGTGGGTATTCATTTCACGGACTTGTGAAGTGAAGTGTAATTTTTTTGAAAACTCCAAAACAAAACTGCCCTCCGTAGAAACGATTTCATGATCAATCTCCACGAAAGAATGTTGCCGACCCTGGCAGGTATCGAACCCGCGTCCTCCTTATCACCAGTCTGACGCGCACCGACTGAGCTACCGTGGCCGGCGGGATTGAGTTGTCATTTCATCTCAAAGAAGGCCTAATGCCCAACATAATTGGAAGCAACGTCTCCAACATGACCTAAATAGTATTGAAGGGGACGTTAAACCTCAAATAAAACAAAACGTATCTATCCCACACCATAGGTCACAACTAAGCCTACCCTACGTTATCTTCACCTCGATCCCCTACCCTACATTACCTCCAACACCATCGCGGCTTTTATTAACCACTAAATCGGAAATCTGACGGGAATAGTCAGTTTGTTTTTTTTTTTTTTTTTTTTTTTGCAAAGGGAGCAGTCACTATTCATTAGGTTTATTTGCAGAGGAGAATTATGGATATCCATAATTCCATTTATGGACCATACATTAGCCGGATAATGGATATCCATAAATCGATCTAAATTAATGATATCCGTAATTCGATTTATGGATATCCATATTTCGATCAAAATTAATGATATCCATAAATCGATTTATGGATATCCATAATTCGATTTATTGATATCCCAATATTTTGATTTATGGATATCCATAAATCAGTCGAATAATGGATATCCATAATTCGATTTATGGATATCAATAAATCGAAAAATGAATATCTATTATTCGATTCATGGATATCATTAATTCAGTTCGATTTACCGATATCCATAATTCGAATTATGGATATCCATAATTCAAAAATAATTATGGATATCCATAAATAATTATGGATATCCATAAATAATGGATATCCATAATTCGAATTATGAATATCCATAATTCGAATTATGGATATCAATAAATAATTATGGGTATCTATAAATATGGATTAAAGAGTAAAACGGCGCCCCATAGAACTGTCAGGTTCTAGACAATAGCTTGTTTGTTTGATTTGAAGTTTAACGTCCCCGTCAACACTGTAAAGTTCATTTTGGAGACGTTGGTTCCAATTTTGTTGGACTTTTACCCGACATTGAGACGAAATGACATCCCAAGCCCTGTCTCCCAATGAAACCAAAATGTTTTATAAGCATGGACGTTCCGTCTCGCACCGCTTTACCTGGGCAGGCTAAGATCCTCTGAGCGGTTTACTTGTACTCGTGTGCGAACGGTTTCAGCTCTGCGTGGAAGCATCATGCAGCCCATCTATTTCTCCAAGCCCCGATGGGCGGGGCCGTAGCTCTAGACAATAGAACTTCGGTGAAGTTGATGTCGCACCACTCCCGCCTTCCCGCAAAAAGTAATGTCTATTTCAGGTAGAAGAAATGAATTAAGAATATCATCGAAGGCGCTTGCATATTGTCATAATATTGCTTAAGAAGTCACCCACTGTCTATATATATGAGGTCACAAAATGACCGTAATAATGTTAAAAAAATGACAAGAAATGAGCTTATAATTATATTCAAGCACATGCACTCCCTGATTGATTAACTGATCGATTGCTTTGGTTTAACACATCAACCCTTGTGGGGACATTTTGTCTTCTCCCAGAGAAAGGGAGAAAAAACAGAAGATATAGTAGATGAGATGAAAGTGAGGGACAGAGGAGAAAGAGGAAAATGAATGGAAGTGTAGAAACAGAAGAAATATAAACACCCCACCCCTTCTACCATTTATTCACGGAAACAGGTCTACATAATTTTGTTCCCCTTGAACCCCACTTTTATATAACAAAACTGGGGTTTACAGGGGTAAATGATTTCTGCTCTAAAATATAGATTAAGGGTACTCGTTAGAACTGCCTCGATGATATAGGCGTGTTTTCGTAATGACCTGCTGCAAGGATATCAGTTGGACGCCCCAGTGATGTAAGATACACAACACCATCGCCTCACCTAACCACCCCCAACACAACCTCATACCACTTTTGATAACACACTCGTGCTCTAAAATGGTGCTTTCGTATCTTTTTCAGATGAAAATGTTTGACATTTTTCTTATTTCTAGTCCTAACACAGATTGTGACTGTTCGTTAGAACCGCCTCAATCCACCTCAATATGACTGTTCTAAGAGTACAAACAAAGTGTTGAGCACAAATAAGGACATAAAGGAATACCCCGTAAAATCCTCTTTTCTCTTTATGAGGGGTTTTCATTTCATGGACATGTTAACCTGGTGACATACTAGGTTTGGAAACGATTGGGACAAATTAGAAAATGAAGTTGCGCCCAGAAGAGGTACCCACCGTCTACATGATGTGGGTGAAAAATGATTAAGTTTAGAATGCCGAAAACAAAAGTGACAAAAACTGTCCATGACGTTAACAAGTCCGTGAAATGAACACCCCCGTAAACCCCACTTTATATAGAGAAAACTGGGGTTTACGGGGGTGCACATTATTTTTCTTATTTCTGCTCCAGGACATAGGCTGTGGATGTTCGTTAGAACCGCCTTATGCACCCCCCCCCCAACAGCCTATGTTTGCAGCATAAATAAGAAAAATATCACGGATTTTCATCAATGTCAAAATAACATTTTATTTTATACTTTGAAGTGAAACCCATGGATATCTGAAACAATAAAGGATATTTTCGAACTGTGAATATATATATAATATTTTCACAGTGCGAAAAATAACATGGCCTTGTTATTTTCACAATTGCAGCCCCGACTACTTTTTTCCCCGAAGTCATATGTTATCGATAAAATGAGTCTGTAAAATATCTAAAAAAAACATTCTTTGAACTGTAAAGATGCTGTGTTCAAAATGGCAATCTGCCGAATGTTCGTTCATAAATTTCGTATGAAACTACCACTCGTGTCAGATCCTCTATTTAAACTGCCATGCAGTGAAAATATTTGCACACGTCATTTTCATTTGTTGTTCAGATCATCAAATGCGAATAGTCTGGGGAGACGATTCACATGAAATATCAAGCCTTAACTTATCCCCAGCTGACGACTCACATGTAATATCAAGTCCCTTTTTCTCTGAAAGTTTGTTTAAAAAATAAAACTAGAAATGTTTTCAGAGGAAAACAATGTCCCCATGCACCATAAATATTCCTTAAACACCATTTGACTACACTAACTAGGTTAAGGTCACCAAAATGTAAGCTGCAAACAAGCCATTTTTGGCCAAAAACTGACAGTTTTAGGAAGCATTCGGGAGCATGTGACCTTAAAAAAAGTCATTAGCAAGCTCAGATCGCCAGGCAAATTTGGTAGACTGTACTTAAATATTTTATCGATTTTGACCAATATTCATCAATTCTTAAATCATATAGGGTACAGATAAGCCATTTCTTGGTCCCAAAAGAACAGGTTTTGGAAATCCTTGACCTTAGCGTGCAGACAGGCCACTTCTGGCCCAAAATTGACATTTTTTTTTTTTTTTGGGGGGGGGGGGGGGCTGTGACCTTGGAAGAAAAGGTCAATGTCACCAAAATCTAATCAAATCTGCGTCATGTTGTAATGATATGAATAAAATAATCTGTTTTGTTTTGGGGGGGGGGGCGGGGGGGCTGTGACCTTGAAAAAAGGTCAAGGTCACCCAAATCCAATTAAATCTGTATCATGTTGTAATGATATATTGTACCAAGTTTGACTAAAATGAATAAATTCGTTAATGAGACAGAGTGCAAACAAGCATTTTTGGCCCAAACTTGACTGTTTTTGGGTTGGGGGCCTGTGACCTTGAAAAAAGGTCAATGTCACCAAAATCTAACCAAATCTGCAATATGTTGTAATGATATATTGTACCAAGTTTGACTAAAATTAATCAATTTGTTAATGAGACACAGTACAGACAGGCCTTTTTGGCCCCAAATTGACTGTTTTAGGGTCCTGTGACCTTGGAAAAAGGTCAAGATCACCAAAATCTAATCAGATCTGCGGTATATTGTAATGATATATTGTACCAAATTTGACTAAAAAATTAATCGATTTGTTAATGAGATAGAGTGCAGACAAGCTATTTTTGGCCCCAAAATGGCATTTTTTTTTTTTGGGGGGGGGGGGGGGGGGGCTGTGACCTTGAAAATGAGGTCAAGGTCATCACAACCTAATGACTGTTTTCCCATATCCTAGTGATGTAACTACGCACGTTTGGTGAAAATCCATCCATAGGTTCAGGAGATATAGTATTTCAAACAGGCTACGCCGACGCTGACGCAAACGGGATCCGCACTAAAAACAATATGTCCCCCTCCCCTCCGGTGGGGGACATAATTACCGCCTGCTCTAAAATGTTGTGGCATTTTAAGCATTTAGTATCGGCACTTATGGAAAGCCCTAGTACCACTACGATTTCACCCATTAAAGGCTATGCAATGTATAAAAAAGAACATTAAGAAAACACGCCTATACAAACACATTGTGAACTAAATCGCCGAAAAAAAAGAAGAAATTTTTAAGATGTAAAATGGTGATATTTTTCTTATTTCTGCTTAAAATATAGACTGTGAATACGCGTTAGAAACGCCTCATCGAGGCGGTTCTAACGAGTATCCACAATCTATATTTTAGAGCAGAAATAAGAAAAATAAGGTTTACCCTTGTAAACCCCAGTTTCACTATGTAAAAATGGGGTTCAAGGCGGTCAAAATTATATAGGCATGTTTTCGTGATGGTGGCGTTTTAAGCATTAAGCAAAGCTCTAGTACCCATAAAAAGCTATGCAACGGATAAATAAAAAGATTTTTTTTTTCAGACCACGTTAAGTCATATGAACTTACCTTTGACCGTTAACGTTCTACAATATTCGGGGTATTTCTGAGTTTTGTTTTCTTCTTCACTCGAGGAATCATAATAGTTTCTGAAACTATTTCCTCCGCAGTGGTCCGTAGTCATCATCATTATAACGTAGTTTGATTGTCAGCCAGACACAATTTACGGACTAAAACCTGATTGTTCAATATGCTCTTGTTTCTATTTCTCTTTTAATGTTTAATTAAAATTGTTCACTGTCAATAATATAAAATTGATGTTAATTTCACCACAGTTTCATTCGGAGAAATAATTACAACAGAATGTCTAACTTTGTCAAACATCATGAATAAGGCTTGAAAGTACATGCATTTGTTGTTCTTATTATTTATATGTCGATCTTCTTTGTTTCAATTATTTGTTTGTTGCTCCAAAGTATATTTACAACATTTGAGTCAAAATAAATAGTTTAAAACGTAAATTTGATTATGATTGAATGAAGCAACAATATTTCAAGTTCATAGGCTATCGTAGGGTTTTTTGTTTCCGGAAATGTTCTCGATATCTAAAATGAAGTAACAGTTCCGTGTTAATGAATGTATCACGTTAATTTATACAGTCCATTATGTTTAATCGTATTCAAGAATGATTGAAAAAGGAAACTTTTCTCAATATTTAAACTACTATGACTTCCCCGCCCCTATTTGTACAATACCGCGCATAACAATACAGGGTGCGCATCAATAATTATGAGTGACATGGGCCGCATCTTTTTCCAGTAAACAATAAGGGTGCAGATTAAACTGCGCATCAGCTACTTAATGGTCACTGTTTGAATAGTACGTCAATCTGACAACAATGGAGGGTCGAGTTTCATTGAGTGTAGGTTCGAAAATCATCACGAAAACACGCCTATATAATTTTGACCCCCTCCAACCCCACTTTTATATAGAAAAACTGGGGTTTACAGGGGTAAACCTTATTTTTCTTATTTCCGCTCTAAAATATAGATTGTGGTTACTCGTTAGAACCGCCTCAATGAGGCGGTTCTAACGAGTACCCGCAATCTATATTTTGAGCAAAAATAAGAAAACTATCACAATTTTTCATCTAAAAATTTTCATTTTTTCGGCGATTAAGGTAACACTGTATTTGTATAGGCATGTTTTCATAATGATGGCCCGCAACCGACATTTCTGTATTTTCTGAAAACATTTAAGACCCTGATCAGACACCACTTTTAATGCAACGTTTGCCAGTGTCCATGTTCATTTTTTACAGATAACCCCCTTTACCCAACGATCTGACTTTAGCGTCATTACCTGTATTACGTGCAAATGATGCATGATGCCACCGCCAATCGGGGCTTGGATGAATAGGTTTGGCTGCATGGGGCTTCCAAACAGAGTTGAAACCGACCGCACACGACTATTTGCACACTGTTTAGATGGTCTAAGCCTGCCCAGGAAAAGTGGTGCGAGTCGGACTGTCCCTTTCACCCATTGTATACTAGTTGTCTCTTCCATTGCTATATGTTGGACAAGTCCATTTGTCATATTAGGGGTGCTAGGCCTGGGCCTGCACTGTTTGCCTAGGTAGACGTTATTGTTTGGTAAATAGCCACAAAATCGGGAACGTCTCCAAAATGACCTTAATAGTGTTGACGGGGACGTAAAACCTCAATTCAAACAAAATTGCTGCATGAACATTTGCGCGGCCATTCATTGTCACGTGGGCAGTAGCAATAAGTCAGTTAGTTTGGGAGGATTGACAAACAATCGACCAATCAACCCTTGTCCTGCTGAATATTTTAATCTGCCACACCCATTACTGATTATCAACCAATTAGATTAGTTGATTCAAATTATTGCAACAAATTCACAAACCGAATGACAATGTAGATCATGATCAGATGGCTTTTTCAGAAGCCATTTGATCTGGATCTACATTGTTTCAAAGACAAGGCATATCCGGGCTCAGCACGGCAAGAGTTAAGTTTAGCCCTATTCGGTTGCAAACCGTGGAAACCGTTTTAAGCTACGGGGCTAAAAAAACCCACTAAGTAGTATTAGGAGTAGTAGTTGCCGACCCTAGCAAGTATCGCCCCCGCGTCCTCCTGACCACCTGTCAGACGCGCACCCGACTGAGCTACCGAGGCCGGCCAGTAGAAGTAGTAGTCACTAGTGGTGGTAGAAGTAGTAGAAGAAGTAGTGGTTGTAGTGGTGCTGATTTGATTTAAACATATTTTATGGCTTATGACATGACAAGATACAAGCAAATTGGTTGGGCCACAGGTTCCAGCTACATTAGTTACGACCCTACCCGATGTAGACCTTAGATAGTAGTGGTAGTTGTAGAAGGAATAATAGTAGTAGTGGTGGTGGTAGTAGAAGCAGTAGTAGTAGTGCTGGCAGTAGTTTGTTTGATTTAGGTTTAACGTCCCCATCAACACTTATAAAGGTCATTTTGGAGACACTGCTTCCAATTTTATGGGACTTTTCTCCGACACTGAGATAAAATGACACGACAAGCCCTGTCGTCCAAAGAAACCAATAAAGTTTATATGTATGGACGGTCCGACTGGCACCACTTTGCCTGGGCAGGCTTAGATCCTCCGTGGTAGCAGCAGTAGAAGCAGCTGTAGTAGTAGCAATAGTAGTATTGATATCAGTGGTAGTGGCAGAAGTAGTAGTAGTTGTAACAGTAGTAGCGGTAGTAGTAGCACTAGTAGTAAAAGGCAGTTCCCGTTAGTCGAAGCTCAGATAGGACTAAAGAAAATAATTGTAACACTTGACAAAAAATATTGGCGCCACACCCGAAACGATTTGCACTACTCACATCGTTTTTACCGGAAATTTATGTTTAAGAAATTACAGGACATCATATCCGGAAATGTGTATGCATAAAATTCTCAATGCATCACAAACAAGCCTATATAATTGTGATCCCTGAAACCACACCTTTATACGGTAAACTGGGGTACATGTATACAGGGTTATGCTGCTCCTAAACATAGGTCATGGGTACTCGTTGGAACTGCATCACCGAGACGGTTCAAACGAGTTCCCAAAAGCAATCGTTTGAGCAGAAATAAGAAAAATATCAGAATTTTTCATCTCAAATTCTTCATGTTTCAATATATTTGAATAGGCGTGTTTTCGTAATGGAAGGGCTGGTACTCTGCGAAAATTTATATGAATCTCCAAATGATACGAGCTGCGCCATCTCAAGAACTTACTCAAGGTCCTGTCACACTATAGCGTTTTAGACAACTTACTCAGACATACGAAAAATTTACCGAACAGGCTGGCGTACGCTGGAGTTGAGAAAAAAAAAAAACAACAACAACAGAAAAAAAACATCAATTGAAAGTCTCTTTTCAGACGTATGTAGAGCGTACTGCTAACGAGCTGAACCTATGTGTAACGTATGTGTATCTTATTCATAACTTATTCCTAGCGTATGCATATGTTCTACAAACGTATGACAGCGTCTACCCAGCGTTCCATTATTGAAATTTACATGGAACAAGTAACATGCCTCCAAAAGTAAAGAAAATTGGCGAGAAGGGGCCGACCAAAGCAAGCTTTACCTTCATCACCCTCGTCCCAATTATCACCTAACTGAGACGGGGATGACCGACGTCGCTCTCGTTCAGGCTCTAATGCCTCTCCAATGGCATCACGGGCGGTTTTTGTGGCGGCATCTGAAGCCTCAACCTCCTCTTAAGAGACAAAAAGACAAAAAGAAGCGGGCCCTGAAGACGTCATATTCTGTGAGTGCCGACAAGGACCTGTGCATGCTCGAGTTCCTACAGGATAAACCTTTGCTCTGGAACATCAAACTGACAGACTTCAGGATGACAGAAAAAAGAACAGTCTGTGGGCGGACCAGGCAGCAAAGTTGGGCAAGACAGCTGACTGTCTGGGAGACTGCTTCACGTCTCTCAGGGATATTTACACCCGGCTCGACAAAAAGAAAAGTGGAGATGATGCCCCGACCTGACAGAGACGGGGCAGTGGTTGAAGAACTTCAGTTTCTTGAAAGCGGCGACAAGACACCGACCTGAGCACTTATCCTTGGACCCACTGTCAAGCAGCTCTTCAAACATTTCTGGGGCATGCGAAGGAAGTTGATGAATGATGCAGAGACCTCATTACAAAAAAGGGGGGTGCACAAATTTTTTCGGCGTATATGGCGTATGACAACGTATATCAGCGTGCGCATAATTTGTTTAAAACGTACCTCTAACTTATTCAACGTATACCAGCGTTTTGCCAAATTACTCATATGTTACCATACGCTGGCGCTATACGACACATCGTAGTGTGACAGGGCCTTAAGGGGAATGGGAACACCTGGCTGATTTTTCGGCCATTTTTCAAAGGGGGACAACTTTCGGGACTTCCTGTTCGCTTTTCTATAAGCCCTGTCCACTGAAAAAGGGGTCAAGTCTTAAAGGAAAGAATTTGCTCCTCAGGAGAAAATTCTTTCCTTTAAGAGTTGACCCCTATTGACATGGGAGACAAAAATACTTTTGCAGGAGTTGCCTTCCCTGAAGGTGTTCCCATTCCCCTTAAATACCAGGTTTCAGCTTAATCGGATGTAAGCTATAAGGACGAGTTATACGGAAGTGAAAAAGTTTACGGAAGGACTCCAGCGCCATAACATGGTCAATTTTTTCGAACGAACGTATAAAAATAGGTTGAACGTGTTCGCTATTGGCGTGCTAAGGATTCCGAGTATGTCTCAAGCAAAACAACAGTAACATGTTTGATGGAAGCTTGTGATATTCTTCTTATGAACACTCCAAACATAGGCTATGGGTGCTTGATAGAACCGTCTAATTGAGGCGGTTCTACTGAGTACCAACAGCCTATGTGTTGGGGCAGAAATAAGCAAAGTAATGTATACCCCATTAAACCTACGTTTTTCTATATAAAGTGGGGTAAAGAGGGATATTTATTACACGTACTTGTTCACGCGATGGAAGAACAACAACAACAACAACAATAATAATGTTAATAATAAAGTATATAATGTGAAAAAGAATATACTGTACAGCCCTGTTAATAACAGGTTTCTGTATGAAATCTTGGGCTCGTCGGAAAGGCTGTTGTCTCGTTCTATGGACTTGGCAGGAAATTCAACCATTTTTGATATTGGAAATGAGACGCCTATCCGGTTGAGCATCTTAATTTCAATGTCGCACAAATTTCAAAGAAAATAAGGTCCACAATCCAAACATCGGATGTCTCCCACCAGGTATCAGCTCAATCTGATTTCCGGTTCGGGAGATGTCGAAAATGTGAAAAGTTAACGACGGACAGACGGACGACATACAAAAGGCCATGACATAAGCTTACCTGGAGCTTGAGCTAGAAGTCATTTTAAGGACTGTATATTTTTAAGTTCTGCTGAGTACCATGTTCAATTGAGCGAAAGGATTCTGAGCCTTTTTTCAGAGGCTCTCCCAAGCAAGGAACATTCCTTCAAAAATATTTCCTTTTTAGGATGAAGTCTTTCAAAAGTTCCCATTGACAATACAGGGCTGACTTGAATGTCACTATTTGCATAGTCTTGTGTGGACAGTGAGGGTTAGGTCCTAGTGCACCAGAGAGAGAGATGAATCGGCTCAGTCTAACTTACAGTGCTTCGTGTGGTGACAAGGGGATGGTGGTATGTGTGCGTATGTGGGTGGGGTGACATCTGTCTGAAGGTAGACTTATGAGTCAGCAGTTCCCTTTGACAACACATGATTGACGTACAAGTATACAGGTCAAGTCAAAATTTTGTATTAGTGCAAAGCCCTTGTCTCAAGAAACCTACACGCCAGAAACTATTATGATAAAGTATGTCACAGGTCAAAGTCAAGGTCACAGGTAAGAATGTTTTGTATGAGTTGTAAGCCACTGTCACCAGAAACCTACATGCCAAATATGAAGGCTCAATCTCAAACCGTTAAAAATGATAAAGTAGGTCACAGATCAAGGTCAGAGGTCAAACTTTTATATGAAGGCTCTATCTAAAATAGTTCAAAAGGTATGAAGGTCAAAGGTCATTTTTTTTCGTAAGTGAGGAGCCCTTGTCACAAGGAACCTAAAACAGTTAAAAAGTTATGACGAAATGGCATACTGACCTACGTTTGGACCCGACCTGACCTATATTCGAGTTTAATTGAGATATTGTTAAGATAATTACTCTGAGCAAATTTGATGATGATTGGACCAAAACTGTGGCATCATGCCGAATGTTCACAAAGTTTTTCTATGGTTTGACCTACTTAACTACTTTGTCTGACCTGACATGACCCATAGACGAACGTAACCGAGACATTGTCAAGATGATTATTCTGAATAAGTTTGAAGATGAGTGGACAAAAACTGTGGCATCTAGAGTGTTCACAGTGTTTTTCTATGATCTGGGCCAAGGATTACAATCGCTACTTAAGTTAAGGTCGACTTAACGGTTTAAGGAGGAATTCTTATCTTAGTAAAGTATTTCCTTAAAAAGTGCATTCGAAAGCCACCTATTTCATTTACTTAGCTAAGTATTTAACTTCGGAAGAAGTCGTAATTTTGACGGAAATTTTCACGAAGATTAGCACGTAAGTTTCAATTACACATTGATGTAGGCGGCCAACAACTTTCCCGCGATCTGTCAAAAATCTCTACTTCTGCTTGAATGGATGGAGACAATAGAAAATATGATTGTTTAGTTTCCATTTCACTGCATAAACCATGAAAAATGTTTTATATACTATAAAACCTGTGTAATTGAAGGATCAAACTCGATCTCAAATTGTGCGGGCAAACATTGGTCACAAAGTAGCACCACGACATATTCAAAACGCTGTTTCTTTGGGGTCTCTACAGAAACAAGAACTCATACAATATTTGAATATGCAAAGCTCGGTTTTATGGAGTCTTATTTGAATTGAGGTTTAACGTCCCTGTCAACACTATGCAGGCCATTTTGGAGACGTTGCTTCCAATTTTGTCGGAAGTTTACCGACTCTGAGATGAAATGAAACCTCAAACCCTGTCGCCCAATGAAACCAAAAGGCTTATATACAGTGGACGGTGTGACTCACACCACTTTGCCTGGGCAGGCTTAGTCCTTCCAAGCTGTTTACAAGTACTAGGGCATCGGGAAAATTCGCTTATATAATTCTGACCCCCTTGAACCCCACGTTTATATTGTAAAACAGGAGTTTAGGGGGAGGGGGGGTCGACTTTTATTTTAACTTATTTCCACTCTAAAATATAGAATGTGGGTACCGGTTAGAACCGCCTAACGTGTACCAAAAGCCTATATTTTGAGCAGAAATAAGAACTAGAGCTGCCACCTAACGGGCGCCAATTATACCCCCGCATGCGTTGTCAGACAAATTTTTACAAGTATTTGACCTTGAGGAAGGTCAACGTAAAGGTCAAGGTCAGGTTTGTGTATATCAATCTTAAGTACTGGTGGCAAGGTGTGTGGTGTGTGAATATTAAAGAAATCGGCCAAAGAATAAGGAAGTTATGAGCAATGTTAAAGTTTTTTTTTTGTAACGGACAGACGACGACGACAGACGACAAGCTGACTCCTATATACCCCCTTCAAACTTCGTTTGCGGGGGTATCTTAAGTACTAGTGGCAAGGTGTGTGGTGTGTGAATATTAAAGAAATCGGTCAAAGAATAAGGAAGTTATGAGCAATGTTAAAGTTTTTTGTAACGGACCGACGACGACGACAGACGACAAGCTGACTCCTATATACCCCCTTCAAACTTCGTTTGCGGGGGTATAAAAATACCACAATTTTTCATCTTAAAAATTTCCTTTTTTGGAGGTAAAATTTATAATGTATTTGTATAGGCGTGTTTACGTTATGTGTGGTCAGTTTCAGCTCTGCATGGAAGCACCATGCAGCCCAATCTGTTTCTTCAAGCCCCGAGGGGCGGGGGCGGAATCGGTTTCATGGAGTCTGTCCATGATTCAACCCTTCTCATGCTCTTAGTCGTATTGAATAATATTCAAAACAATCTGGTATGAGTCGATAATTAAGAAAATAAACATATTCTGCGCTATGGTGAAGAACATGGAAGACTCCGACACTTTACCCCAGCTACGATATTGTTTTCGGGTGTCATCATTACATGTATGTAGCTGATATAGTCATTAAGGACACGATCAAACATCATACAGACAAACACGGAAAAAACCGTAGCTCCAGTCGGAGTAAAAAAAACAAAAAAAAAAAACATGAATATAAAATCACTGTACATTCGATCTTGGATTTCCCCGTCTTTTTATGAGTGAGGTGAGACATAAAGCGCTCACTCACTCACAAACACACTTAATTACTCACATGCACGAGCTTACAAAAGGAGGTAAAACGCCTCAAACTCATTTTTATTGAGCATTTCCAGGCAGGGAGAAGAGGCAAATGATTGGTTGTGCAGAAACAGAAGAAATAAAAACATTCCCCTCTGCCATTACCTGCTGCTAGGAAAGCAGGCCTTGTCACAATCAGCTGGACGCCCCAGTGACGCAAGATACACGTCACCTTCGACTCACCCAACCAGTACACAACGACCACACGCGACCTCCAGTAACCGCTTAGAAGGTCTTAGCCTGCCAAGGCAAAGTGGTGCAAGTCGGGCCGTCCATGCATATAAATCTTGTTGGTTTCATTGGGCGACAGGGCTTGAGATGTAATTTCATCTCAATGTCGGGTAACAGTCCGACAAAATTGGAATCAACACTTCCAAAATCAAACCTAAATAGTGTTGCGATGACGTTAAATCTCAAATCAATCAATCAATCAATCAATAATAAAAAAACAACTTCTTTGTATTTCATTAATTTTGATATCGAGAATCTTACACAAATGGTCCTTTCATATGAAAGTTACGAAACGGGCCTTCGAATTGGATTTTAAATAGGATTTTATTGCCTTTACCTTGACCATTTGCCAAACAAATGTACATCGTTGACATACGTTACAGTTGTTCACGCCAAAATAGTTAATATTTACATTTCCATTGTAAAACCTATTGTAAACCTATACGCCTATTCATACTTCCATGAACGCATCGAATCACATGTTTTTCATTGACGTCAAGTGTCGCAAGTCTACACCCTAAACCATGGTTCTCTATGGTCTCAATGGGCGTTGACGACGACAAGGCTGTTCCGCTCTTTGTAGAAAAAAAACAGCGTGTAAATGTTTCCCAGCTTTAACAGTTTGCCTTATAAGAAATATTTCGCCGTTTGATGAGGAAAAAAGAATGTAAATATAAGAAATATTTGAAGATATGGACGACAGCGGGTCGCTAGCAAAGTTTATATGAATCCCCTCAGAGTTCATTTACTTTGCAGGCGACCCTGTTCGTTTATACTTTCACGAACAGCAGAAAAACAAGTCATTTCATAAATGCACGTGGCGTCATACTATTTCATGACAATGAATATAAAGACGGCATATGAACGTTGTGAACAGTCTATGCGTAAAACTAGCAGGGCATACGCGGAGGGACATGGACCCGATGTGCCACAGGATTAGTTTTTAACTAACAGACAAAAGTGATATGCGACGATCCCCACCCCCCGAACACACACACACACACACACACACACACACACACACACACACACACACACACACACACACACACACACACACCCTGACAAAAACAACAAAGTCATTTAGGATCCCCTCTCACGTATAATAACCTTCCCGCACCAAACAATTAATTATTGCCCTGTCACCAGTATTATATAGAGGGTCTTACACGAGTGGTCATTTCATATGAAATTTATGAAACGAGCCTTTGGCGAGTTTCATAAAATTCATATGAAGTGACCACGAGTGTAAGATTCTGTTTATCATATGGCCCCTTGAAATTAAATTTTATCGCCATCAAATTTGTCACTTTTCTTCACAGAAAATGCATGGTTGACATGGACGTCGTCATGACGTTACGTAATCCCACCAAAGTGTTATTACACGTGTGGTCATACAATTTTTATTACACGACATTATCCACTGCTTATCAATAACGTCATATGATAAACAGTATTATGTAAAAGGAAGTTTTTACACAGCTCTGTTCGTCGCACACTTTGACACATCAAGGGAGAAATACATCCCAGTACCTATATGGCAAGTAGACTTGCCCCAAAGGGAGGAAAAAAAAGGCCCGACCGGGACTCGAACCCAGGACCTCTCGCATATAAAAAAATACACTCTACCGTTTGAACTACCGAGCATCACTGGTGATCCCGGACAAATAAAAGCCCTAAGGTTTGCCGTTATTGATATATACATTCAGGTGTCAAGGTCAAATCTTAAAAGTTAAGGTACCTACCTGCGTTACCTTAAATATTTAAGTATTTTCTTTGGTTAAGTATCGACTTAAACGAACGAATTTCTTTGTAGTTCACTTTATACGCCAGTTAAGTAAATACTTAGTTTAAGTAGGTACTTAAAATTTAAGTACGCATTATAATCCTGGGCCCTGGGCCCAGGATTACAATCGTTACTTAAGTTAAGGTCGACTTAACGATTTAAGGAGGAATTCATACCTTAGTAAAGTATTTCCTTAAAAAGTGCATTCGAAAGCCACCTATTTCATTTACTTAGCTAAGTATTTAACTTCGGATAAAGTCGTAATTTTGACGGAAATTTTCTCGACGATTAGCACGTAAGTTTCAATTACACATTGATGTAGGCGGCCAACAATTTTCCCGCGATCTGTCAAAAGTCACTTCTTCTGTTTGATTGAATGGAGACAATAGAAAATATGATGGTTTAGTTTCCATTTCACTACATAAACCATGAAAAATGTTTTATACACTATAAAACGTGTTTCATTGAAGGATCACACTCGATCACGATTTGTGCGGAGAAACATTGGTCACAATGTTGCACCACGCCATATTCAAAACGCTGTTTCCACGGGGTCCCTTTAGAAACAAGAAATCATAAATATTTGAATATAGAAACCAAAAGGCTTATATGCAGTGAACGGTCAAACTCACATCGCTTTGCCTGGGTAGGCTTAGTCCTTTTAAGCTGTTTACCAGTGCTCGTGCCAGTGTGGTCAGTTTCAGCTCTGCATGGAAGCACCATGCAGCCAAATCTAAAGCCCCGAGGGGTGGGGGCGGAATCGGTTTTATAGAGTCTGTCCATGATTCAACCCTTCTCATGCCGTTAGGCGTATTGCATAATATTCAATACAATCTGGTACAGTAATAAATATATTCTGCACTATGGTGAAGAACAGGGAAGACGCCCGTAGAAACCACCCCAAACTTAACCCCGGCTATAATATTGTTTTCGGATGTCATTATTATACATGTATGTAGTTGATATAGTTATTAACGACTAGATCAAACATCGTGCAGACAAACACGGAGAAAAACCGTAGCTCCAGTCGGAGTACTAGTAAAACAAAGGAAAAAAATGGAATATAAAATCTCTGTACATTCCATCCGGGATTGCCCCGTCTTTTTTATGAATGAGGTCCTTATCTGCGTATTACCTTACAGTTGATGAGGCATAAAGCGCTCACTCACTCACTCTCCTCACAAACACACTCAATCACTCACATGCACAAGCTTACAAGGGAGGTGGACACCCCCGCCCATCGGGGCTTGAAGAAATAGAGGGGTTGCTTGATGCTGCCACGCAGAGCTGAAATCGACCCGCACACGAGTACTGGTAATCCGTTTAGAGGATCTTAGTCTGCCCAGGCAAAGCGTTGCGAGAATATAAACCCTATTGGTTTCATTGGGCGGCAGGGCTTGAGATGTCATTTCCTCTCGATGTCGGGTAAAAGTCCCACAAAATTGGAAGCAACGTCTCCAAAATGACATTTACAGTGTTGATGGGGATGTTAAAACTCAAATCAAACAAAACAAACAAGGGAGGTGGTACGCCTCAAACTTATTTTTATTTAGCATTTCAAGGCAAGGAGAAGAAGCATATACTTGGTTGTGGCCACTATCAGTTGGACACCCCTGTGACGGAAGATACACGTAACCTTGCCTCACCCAACCAGCACAAGCCGACCACACGCGACCTCAAGTAAACCACTTAGAAGGCGTAAGCCTGTCCAGGCAAAATGGTGCAAGTCGGGCCGTCCATGCATATCCGAGTTTGATTGGGCGACAGGGCTTGAGATGTAATTTCATCTCAATGTCGGGTAAAAGTCCGACAAATTGAAAGCAACACTTCCAAAATCAAACCTAAATAGTGTTGCGAGGACGAATCTCAAATCAACAAAAAAAAACTTCTTTGTATTTAATAAATTTTGATATCGCAAATCTTACACAAATGGTCCTTTCATATGAAAGTTACGAAACGGGCATTCGAATTGGATTTTAAATTGGTTTTATTGCCTTTACTATGACCATTTGCCCAGCAAATGTACATCGCTGATATACGTTACAGTTATTCATGCCAAAATAGTAATTATTTACATTTCAAGTGTAAAGACTAATGTAAACCTATAGAAAACAATGATGTTCATACTTCCATGAACGCATCGAGTCATATGATTTTCCATGACGTCAAGTGACGCTAGTCTAAACCATGGTTCTCTATGATCTCATTGGGCGTTCCGCTCTTAATAGAAAACTGCGTGTAAATGTTTTTCAGGTTTAACAGTTTGCCTTATAAGTGAGGAAAAAAGAATGTAAATATAAGAACTATTTTTTCGATGTTCATGAAGGTATGAACGACAGCGGGTCGCTAGCAAAGTTTATATGAACTCCTTCGGAGTTCATTTACTTTGCAGGCGACCCTGTTTGTTCATACTTTTATGAACAGTAAAAGCCATTTCTTAAATGCACGTGGCGTCATACTATTTCATAACACTGAATATAAGACGGCATATGATGGTTGTGAACATTATATGCATAAAAGTAGCAGGACATGCATAAGCGTAGGAACATGGACCCGCTGTGCCACAGGATCAGTTTTTAAATAACAGACAAAAGTGATATGCGCCAGCCTCCCTCCCAACCCCCCACCGACACATAAACCTGTCGGCCCCGCCCACCCATCGGGGCTTGAAGAAATAAATTGGCTGCATGACGCTTCCACGCAGAGCTGACTCCGACCGCACACGAGTACTGGTTACCCACTTAGAGGATCTAAGCCTGCCCATAGGGGCTTGAACCTTTTTTTTTCTTCTTTTTTTTATTTTAATGATTCAAGCCCCTATGGCATGCCCAGGAAAAGCGGCGCGAGTCGGACCGCCCATGCTTATAAACCCTATTGGTTTCATTAGGCGACAGGCTTGAGAAGTCATTTCATCTCAATGTCGGGTAAAAGTCCCACAAAATAGGAGCAACGTCTCCAAAATGACCTGTATATAGTTGACAGGGACGGTCGACATCAAATATTTACATTTCCAGTATAAAGTCTAATGTAAACCTATAGAAAACAATTGAGTTCATACTTCAATGAACGCATCGAATCACATGATTTTCAGTGACGTTCAGTGACGTCATTCTAAACCACTGTTCTCTACGGGCGTTGATGACGTCAACGCTGCTCCGCTCTTTGTAGAAAAACAGCACGCAAATGTTTTTCAGCTTTAAAAATTTGCCCTACAAGCATTCTTTTCGCCCAGTGATGAGGGGCTAATAATGTAAATATAAAAAATAAACTAATTTTTTCTGCTTTTCATGAAAGTATGAATGACAGTGGGTCGCTAGCAAAGTTAACATGAACCCCTTCGGGGTTCATTTACTTTGCACGCGACCCACTGCGTTCATACTTCCATGAACTGCAGAAAAATAAGTTTCATTTCTTAAATCAATCAATCAAACATACACACACCTACCCTGACAAAACAACCAAGTCGTTTAAGACCCCCTTTCGCTTGTAAGAACCTTCCTACAATAAACAATAAATTGTTACCCTGTTACCAGTATTATACAGTATTATGTAAAGAGAAGTTTTTATACAGCTCTGTCGGTCGAAAACTGTGACACACCAAGGGAGAAAAATCCCAGTTGTTTTATACCTCATCGCCAAGTCGACTTGCGCTACAAGGAGGAAAAAAAGTGACTCGACCGGGACCCGAACCCAGGGCCTCTTGTATGATGCAAACACTTTACCGTCTGAGCTACCGAGCATGACTGGTGATGTTGAGCAAATAAAAGCTCTCGTGTTTGCCGTTGTTGATATATACATTCGTGCGTCAAGGTCAAATCTTAAAAGTTAAGGTACCTACCTGGGTTACCTTAAATATTTAAGTATTTTCTGTGGTTAAGTATCGACTTAAACGAAAGAAACTCTTTGTAGTTCACTTTATACGACAGTTAAGTAAATACTTAGTTTAAGTAGGTACTTAAAATTTAAGTACGCATTGTAATCCTGGGCCCTGATCTACTAACCTACTTATTGGCCTGACAAGACCCATATTCATCCATATTCAAACACGATCAAGATATTGTCAAGATGATCATTCCTAGCAAGTTTGACTATGATTGGATCAAGACTGTGGCCTCTAGAGTGTTTTGTTTGTTTGATTTGATGTTTAATGTCCCCGTCAACACTGTAAATGTCATTTTGGAGACGTTGCTTCCAATTTTGTGGGACTTTTACCCGACATTGAGATGAAATGACACCTCAAACCCTGCCGCACAATGAAACCAATAGGGTTTATAAGCATGGACCGTCCGACTTACACTGCTTTGCCTGGGCAGGCTTCGACCCTCTAAGCGGTTTACCAGTACTCGTGCGTGGGTCGGTTTCAGCTCTGCGTGGAAACATCATGCAGCTCATATATCTGTTCAAGTCCCCATGGGCGGGGGCAAGGCCTCTAGAGTGTTCACAATATTTTGCTATGATTTTATATACTGGCCTACTTTCTGATCCGAAATGACCCATTTTCGAACTTGACCGAGATATTGTCACGATAAAGATTCTGAGCAAGTGTCAGATGGTTGGACCAAATCTGTGGCCTCTAGAGTATTCACAACGTTTTTTCTATGATTTGACTTACTGACCTACTTTTTGATCCAACATGACACATATTCGAGATATTGTCGAGCTAATTATTATGAGCAAGTTTGATGACTATTGGATCAAAAGTGTGGCCTCTAGTATGTTCACAGCGTTTTCCTATGATTTGACCCACATACCAACTTTCTGATCCGACATAACCCATATTCGAACTTGACAGAGATAATCATTCTGAGCAAGTTGGATGATGTTTGGACCAAAACTGTAGCATCTAGAGTGTTCGCAAGGTGTTTTTATGATATGGCCTACTTTTTACCCGATATGACCCATATTCGAACATGACCGAGATATTGTCAAGATGATCATTCTGAGCAAGGCTGTTAATGATTGGACCAAAAAACTGTGGCCTCTAGAGTGTTCACAATGTGTGATTTGACCTACTCACGTACTTTTTGACGCGATATGACCCATATTATTAACGAAGCTTCGTTAATTCCCCTGATTTACCTTTATTTGCCAGTATTAAAATAGTTGGAGATGTTTGCGGCGTCTAGCCCTTAAATTCCCTGTACTAAAAGTAAACAATGTAGACCCTGATCAGACGCTGTGTTTTGCGGGGTTTGACCCTTAAATTCCCGTACCGAAACCAAACAATGTAGACCCTGACTAAACGCTCTTTGTTTTGCGGCGTCTGACCCTTCAATTCCTGTACTGTAAGCAAACAATGTAGAACATAATCAGACGCTGTGTTTTGCGGCGTCTGACCCTTGATTTCCTGTACTGTAAGCAAACAAGGTAGACTCTGATCAGACGCTGTGTTTTACGACGTCTGACCCTTAAATTCCTGTACTGTAAGCAAACAATGTAGACCCTGATCAAGGGCTGTGTTTTGCGGCGTCTGACCCTTAAACTTGAAATATCTTACATAAGACGTACAGCGAAACCTGATCAGCCAGCGCATTCAGTGTGATTAGATACGCTGGTCGCACATGTTCCATTGCGAAAACACGCATATATAAGTTTGACCCCGTTACACTCCACAGTTATAAGTAAAACTGGGATTTACAGGGGTATATTTTATTTTTCTAACTCCTGCTCAAAACAATTGATTGTAGGTACCCCTTAGAACCGCCCCACCGGGCGGTTCTAATGAATACGCACAATATCTGTTTTCAAGCAGAAATAAGAAAAAAAAAAAAAAAAAAAAAAAAACTGGGTTTAGAGGGGTTGTACACTATTTTTCTTTTTTTCTTCTCAAGAATATGATTTGTGGGTACACATTAGAACCGCCTCACCGAGGCGACAATAACGAGTACACACAATCTCTGTTTTGAGCATAAATATGAAAAATATGATAATTGTTATCGATAATGTTTCATTTCTTTTCTGGTAAAATTTTCAATGTACTTGAATATAGGTGTGTTTTCGTGATATCATGGGCGCGACATGCACTGACTATGCCGCGCAGTCTGATCAGTCTTGACTTTGACTTATAATGCATGTTCATCCGACCGTCTACATAATCGACCCCCGCCCATCGGGGCTTGAAGAAATAGATAGGCTGCATGATGCTTCCACGCAGAGCTGAAACCGACCGCACACGAATACTGGTAAACCGCTTAGAGGATCTAAGCGTGCCCATGCAGACCGTCCATGCTTATAAACCCGTATTGGTTTCATTAGGCGGCGGGGTTTGAGGTGTAATTTCATCTCAATGTTGGGTAAAAGTCCCACAAAATCGGAAGCGACGTCTCCAAAATGACATTTACAGTGTTGGCGGGAACGTTAAACCTCAAATTAAACCAAATACATAGACCAGCTCTTGTTGTTGACACGTCTATATATACTGTTGTCGGAAGTTTGTTTGTATTGGAGTTTTACGGCCCAGTCAACACTATTTGGGTCATTTTTGAGCCGGTCAGTTTACCTAGCAACACTTTCCTGGGCAGGCTTATACGTAAGCGGTTAACCAGTACAGTGCACATTCTTTCGCCAGAAACTGACATCTGCCCTTCTTGAATCAGCGGAAGGGAGAGAATGACCGTAGAAAAGATTTCATGATCAATCTCCACGAAAGAATATTGCCGACCCCGGCGGGAGTCGAACCCGCGTCCTCCTGATCACCAGTCAGACGCGCATCCGACTGAGCCACTGAGGCCGGCACTGTTGTCGGAAGATAAGTTGACAGTGACGTAAAAGAGTAAACCATCACAGGTAGGTTTGACAGGTTGTACCGTTATCATTATCGTACCCTTCATTGGTTCGGAAGACAGATTGTACCGTTATAATTATCGTAACTGAAGCGTCGTTACCTTTTGGCAACAGTGGACAGTGCTTAACAACAAAAACATTCGCTGACGTAACTTTCAACTTATCCTCCGAGGACAGTAGTGCTGCTAGCGGAAGATAAGTTGACAGTGACGTAAAAGAGTAAACCATCACAGGTAGGTTTGACAGGTTGTACCGTTATCATTAACACACCCTTCATTGGTTGGCAAGACAGATTGTACTGTTATAATTATCGTAACCGAAGCGTCGTTACCTTTTGGTAACAGTAGACAGTGCTATACAACAAAAACATTCGCTGACGTCACGTTCAACTTATCCTCCGAGAACAGTACTGTCCGTCGAGGAATAGTTGGCAGTGACGTCACGACTTGTTTTTGTTCTGTACAATGCAAAACTTATGGGGCTAACGGTAAAATAGCTCAAATAGTCAGCTACATCACTGCCAGCTATTTGTTGGCGAACTATATATATGTATATAATTGTGATAAGGTCTAATAAACACCAGTAAACGGATTTAAATGAGCAATAATTAATGACAAGCAAGCGATCTCGTTAGAAGAAGTCATTATTGTGGTGGGTCTAGATAGTACCCACAATGTACATGTATGCGTCACGAAAGCACGCCTTTGTCATTCTGCCCCCCCCCCCCCCCCCCCACTCCCCAAACACACACTGAAGATGTTTGATTCTAGGCTTAACGTCCCCGTCAAAACTGTAAAGGTAATTTTGGAGACGTTGCTTCCAATTTTGTGGGACTTTTACCCGACATTGAGATGAAATGACATCTCAAGCCCTGTCGCCTAATGAAACCAATAGGGTTTATTAGCATGGACGGTCCGCCTCGCACCGCGGTTCCTGGACAGGCTTAGATCCTCTAAGCGGTTTACCAGTACTAGTGTGCGGGCCGGATTCAGCTCTGCGTGGAAGCATCATGCAGCCTATATATTTCTTCAAGCCCCATGGGCGGGGGTCTACACACACACTGAACAAAGCTTTTATAAAGTAAAATAGAGGTGAACAGGGAATACATTGTTTTTCTTGTTCTTGCTCAAATGCATAGATTTATTGGTATTCGTTAGAACCGACCTGTAATTCCAGTGACAGCTGGAATGTTTGGTATGCTCGTTTTACTGTGTTGGCTAATTTACACCAGTGGGACGAAACCACTAGACTTAGTGAATTAATGCAGCGACTTCAAGGGACTGCCCAAGAATTTGTATTTGATGAGATCCCCTTTGACATCTTTACTAGTTTCTCTGGTTTAGTTACCGAGCTTGATTCCAGATTCAAATCAGTTGAAATCAACAGAACATTCAAGTTTCAGTTTGGTAAACGACATCAGAAATATGACGAGAGCATTGAAGAGTAACGCCTTTACGACAAGGCATATCCCGGGCGTAACCCAGAAATGAGGCGTCAGCTTTTGTTACAGCAATTTTTACTTGGGTTTAGAAATAAGAGTGCGAAATTTGCGGTTGAGTATTATAAGGAACCCAACTCAATTGAAGAAGCTGTTCACCATGTAGTGACATATATCGAGGCGCAAAACTGTCCAAAAGCTGATCCCTGAGGTAACCCCAGTGCTCGAAAGAGGACCATTCAATTCGATGATAATAATGATGATGATGACTACAACCAGGATGGTGATGTTTTTGCTTATGGCTACAAGCATGACAGCCCCAACTCACCACGGGCACGGTCTTCATCTCCAACAGATAGACAAATTTTGCAGAGGGTCAAGGATGCTCAGTCAAAAGCAAGCCCCACTGAAAAACCCACTACCACCTCTCATGATACTGAGATGCTGCAAAAGATACTAACTTTGGTAGAAAATGCCAACATTGTATCTCAGCCTAGTTTGACCCTAGTTCAGCAGCAACACATAGGCCAAGGTCATGCAAATGGTCCTCAAAACCAGGGTCATGCCCAATACAGACGAAGCCAATGTCATTCTCTCAGTAAGGGTCAAACAGTCAAGGGATCCAAGGTCATAATCAAGGTTACAACCTAGGTCAAAGTCAACAAAAAGGTCAAGGTCAAAATCCAGGTCGACACTCTTCACTGCAGTGTTATCACTGTCGAGAAGTAGGTCACATATAGCGAAATTGTCAAGTGTTGAAAGCAGACCTGAACAGAAAAAATATTGCAACACTCAACAGAACCCAAAGGCAGGTGACAAATACTCTGTACTACCCACAACCTCACTACAACATTTATTTAAACTAGCAAGGACCGACTTGTTGGGCCGTCAGGCGGTCTCTTTTGAACACGGCCTAAAGTTAGATTTCCAAATTTGTTCATTTCCAAATTATCCTGCTGATCTCTCCAGACACAGTCACTCTGTCCAAGCAAAGAAACTTTCTCAGAATGGAGCTAGAAAGCCGTCTTTGACCCTAAACCATGCCAAAGCCCAATCCCCACCTGCTGACAAAGCCCAACCTCACCTGCTGAATCAATTACAAGCCAAAAGCCAAATAACATAACTCAACACCCTCCTGCTAGATCTATAACCCAATCTGGCCAAAAGAATGAAGAAAATATAATCAGTCAGGTTTCACAGCTGATCCGGTCACATGAGAACTCTGTTCCACACTACCCTACTACAGCACCCCCATAGGATACTGTTCACACAATTAAGCAAACCGACACCTGTTCCAATAGGGAATGTGTGGTAGTAAAAACAGGCACTGTCGGGTCATCCAAAATCAGTGAAATCAAAGGTGAGAATACAACTTCCCGACAATCTTTGCAACCCAATCCTGATGCCAAGAATGGTCATTTGCCCATTAAATCCAGCACGTTGGACCCAGTCATAAAGCGAATAGTCAGGAGTGATGGATTTTATATCAAAGGCTCAATAGAGGGTGTTGCCATGACCTTCACTATTGATACTGGGGCTACCAAAACAGTCATTTCGGACAGGGTTTTCCTCTCTATTCCCGATTCCCAGAGGCCAGCTTTGAAGCCCACAAATGGACGGACCGATGCCACAGGTCAACCCTTCCACAGTTGGGTACGGCCATTTTCAAGATCAGTCTAGCCCCAGACCTTCAGTTTGAAAAGTGACATCATTGTCGCAAACATAGAGGATGAAGACCTTTTAGGTCATGACCTTTTAACGATAGGAAATGCCCAGTTACATTATGATGAGGATGCCCTTCAGTTCATGGGTATAAATTTGCCCTGTATAAGAGTAGGGACTGCCCCCAGAATAAGAAAAATCCACTCTGCTGATCAGTTCATCATTCCTGGTTATTGCGAAAAGCTTATCGACGTACATGTTGAGCGTCTAGAGGATGATAGAGACAGCAGCACTCCCATTTTGTTAGAGCCTAGTCTAGATTTTTTGCAAAGATACAGCTTAATCATGACATCCAGTCTAAGTGGCTTGAATTCCAAGGTCACTCATAAGGTTCGGCTATTGAATCCAAACCAATATGACATCCCTATAAACCAGGATGCCATGCTGGGTACTGCTGACACTGCAAATGTGATTCTTCCCCTGCTTAGCGATGAGGTTGTTTCAGAAGACCTACCGTCCACAGCTAATCAAAACTCAAAGATAATGGTTCGGCAAGTCAATGAAACAAAAATTCCAGAACATCTTGAGGCCCTCTAACCATCTGCATCCCTAGATAGGTCAGACACAGAAAAGTCGAAGACTCTTCTTAAATTCTAAGATACCTTCTCCAGGCACGAAGTTGGCCTGGGTCTTACAGACTTGATTGAACACACAATAGATGAAAACCATCATCCTCCTATTAAGCAGACACCAAGAAGGGTACCAGTGGCATTTGCTTCAGAGGAGGAGTCTGTAATTAAGCAGCTCGAACAGCGTCATCAGGAAAGCACCTCCCCTTGGTCCAGTCCCATTTCCCTTGTCCGGAAACGGTCAGGCAAGGTCCGACCATGCGTCGACTACCGTCGACTGAATGAAGTTACAGTCAAGGACGCCTTTCCCCTGCCCAGAATAAATGATTGTTTAGATGCAGTGTCTGGTGCAAAGTTTCTGAGCACTTTCGATATGACATCCGGCTTTCATAAAATAAAGCTCCGAGAAAGCGACATACCAAAGTCTGCATTCTGCACGAAGTATGGGCTGTACGAATACTTGACCATGCCCATGGGGATGTCGAAAGGTCTTGCTGTGTTTCAGAGACTCGTGGAAGGCCTTCAATGGCACACCTGCTTAATCTACCTAGAAGATGTACTGGTCTTTGGGTCAGGTTTCAATGAGCACATGGATAGGGTAGATGAGGTGTTGAGTAGGATAAAAACTGCCTGCTTAAAGCTGAAGCCCGAAAAGTGTCAGCTACTTCAAACAAGAATCAATTTTCTGGGCCATACCATATCAGCTGAGGGTGTCCTACCCAACCCTGATAATCTGGCTAAGATACAGCAATGGCCTGTCCCTACTACACCAACACAAGTAAGGCAAATCTTAGGACTTGGATCCTACTACAGGCGTTTCGTAAAAGGGTATAGTGACCTTGTTCGGCCTCTCACACTCTTGACTCACAAGAAAACCCCTTTCATTTGGAGCTCTGAATGCCAACAGGCCTTTGATACTCTTAAAGCAAAGGCTAGGGGATCGGAAATAATGGCATACCAGAAAGATGAAGGGCTGCATGTGCTTGACACAGATGCCAGTGACACACAAATTGCTGGAGTATTAAGCCAAGTTCAGGACGGTAGAGAGCGGGTTATTAGCTTTGGCAGTAAGGAACTAAATAAAGCCGAAAGGAACTATTGTTTAACGGACAAGGAACTTCTGGCTATTCGCCATTTTGTCGAGTACTACAGGCAGTACCTGTTAGGGGGCAAGTTTCTTGTTCGTAGTGACCACAACAGCTTGAATTTTCTCTTTCGACCAAAAGAGCCAAAAGGGAGAATTGCTCGATGGATAGAGATCCTTTCTGCTTTTGACTTCAGTATAGAATACAGAAAATCCTCTCAGCATGCAAATGCATATTCCCTCTCTCGGTGCCCAGATCCATGGGACTGCCATTGTCCAGAGCCTGACAACTTAGAGTCACTTAAGTGTGTGAAGAGATTTAAGGAAATGCAAGGCTTGTCTGTGACATCCGTTGTTGACGAGCCTGGAAATTAAGATCCAACAACACTGGACAGTATTCGAGCTGTTAGTACCAGGGCTCACCCTGATCATTATCACACAAATGCCCAAGCTGCAGAGCCTCAAGTCACTACTCCGGTTAACCAGTGGTTAACTGAACAGGATCTTGTTCATGTGCAAAAGTTGCAAGAAAACGATCCAGATCTATTCCCAATCATGTGTGCCCCCAAAATAGGTCAGAGACCACCACACTCTGATATAGTGGTACACAGTCCTGCTGTGAGGTTTTATTAGGGTATCTGGAACTCCTTGTCACTGACAAATGGCTGCTTGTACGGGGCATTTTACCGCCAAGATGGGACAGGAAGCCATTTTCAGTTCATTGTGCCGAGAGGCATCCGACAGGAAATTCTACAACAGATGCACAACTCGTTGCTCTCCGGACATTTAGGTCGGAAGAAAACGCTCGAGAAACTGTTACAGAGATTCTATTTGTTCAATGCTTGAGAGGATGTACACATGTGGGTCCTTAAGTGTGACACTTGTGCCTCTATCAAGGCCCCATACAGAACACCAAAGGATCCCCTGGGCAAAATGTTAGTGGGTGCTCCTCTTGAAGGAATCTCTGTCGATTTTCTTGGCCCACTTCCAGTGACCCCTCGCAATAACCGCTACGTACTCTTGGCCAAAGATCATTTCAGCAAATGGGTAGAAATTATGGCGGTTCCAGATTAGTCTGCCAAAACATGTGCCAACAAACTCCTTAATGAGGCTATAGTCAGGTATGGTTGTCCTCTAATTATCCTATCTGACGAAGGTGGAGCTTTTGAAAGTTCAATATTTCGTTAACTATGTAAGCTATTAGAGATAAAGAAGACACGTACATCACCAAGAAATCCCAAATGTAACGGTCAGGCCGAAAGGTTCAACCGTAGCCTACTACGCATGATCAAGGCATATCTCCAGGGAGAACAAACTGACTGGGATTTAAATCTGAGGTGTCATGCGGCTGCTTATCGGGCTAGTCCATCAGAGTCCATCATTGATTCCATTGTGGAATTTTGTAAATATCTGAGGGTCACTGATGAGGCCTAATTGGCCGAAACTAGCTAGTCTGGCCCAGAAAACATGTACACTCCATATTTTGTAGTTCTGTGGTGTAGTCCTTGCTTCCAAAGGATAACCCTTTTATAGAACATATCTACACATTTGACACCATATCTACTGTTTCTGGGAAGGGAGTTTCGGTTTCCAGCATAACTGATGTACGGAGGTCAGAGTAATATCTTCAGTGAAATGCAGAGCTACAGTGACTATGTGGAACATCTGAAGGCTAGAATTCAACAAGCCCATGCAGTAGCCAGAAAATACCTCTTAGTGAGTCCTAAAAGACAGGCTGAAATATGACGCCAAACTGTCTCTGCACCACTATAAAGTGGGAGACCAAGTGTGGGTTGCTCTAGAAGGCTGTAGGCCAGGCCTGTCACCCACAATTGCAAGCTTCCTACCGGGAACCTTGCATAATTGTACATAAGTACAATGATCTTGACTATAAGGTTCAGTTGTCTCCTTTTGGATTACAGACTGTTTTACACCACAACAAACTCAAGCCCCATGACGGAGACTATGAACAAAAAGTGGACACAGCTAGTACGAACTAGACTGTCACCACAGTTGGGGACACAGTAGAACAATTATCCAATGTCACATGTAAATTGCAGATTTCCAGTTTTTATTGACAAATATAGTGTTTTTTTATGATTGTTTTTAAATTTCTTGTGCTTGGAAGTATTAAGTGTCCACGAGAAGCCACAATAACCTGTGTCTGATGAAAACATCGGAGTGCGAATAATACCATGTTCATTACAGGCCCCACTGACTCACTGCTGATGGGAGAACATCAGAAGACAGAGATTTATTTTTATTACAGCCCCCAACCTGTGGTCTGATGGAAGAACATCAGAAGACAGAAGAGTTTTTTTTTAATTACAGCCCCCATGCCTGTGGTCTGATGAAAGAACATCAGAAGACAGAAGAGATTTTTTATTACAGTCCTAGCATGTGGTCTGATGGACGAACATCAGAAGGCAGAAGAGATTTTATTATTATAGTCCCAAACCTGTGGTCTGATGGGAGAACATTAGAAGAAAGAAGAGATTTTTTTATTACAGTCCCCCAGCCTGTGGTCTGATGGGAGAACATCAGAAGAAAGAAGAGATTTTTATTACAGTCCCCAGCCTGTCGTCTGATGGAAGAACATCAGAAGACGTATGTATTTTTATTACAGTTCCAAACCTGTGGCCTGAGGGGAGAACATCGGAAGACAGATGCATTTTTGTTACAGTCCCAAACCTGTGTTCTGAAGGGAGAGCATCAGAAGACACAATTTATATATATTCTTTAAAAAAAAAATATTGTCTAATACAAACAGTACTCCTTCCTTTTTTCTAGGCTTGCAATCTGTGTAAAAGTGGGGGTATATCCATGAAACTTATCATCCCACAGAACTTATGGTTGTCCTATTACAAACCATCTATCATGTCCAGAGCACTAGTTACTACTTTCAAAGAGGAACAGGAAGGAGTTCAAGAGCCATCAACAAGGATGGACAGCAGTGGTCAAAGCTCAACATCTGAATACCACAGTTCCATCGCAAATGCCAATCCCAGCCCATCTATACGTGCAAACCAGACGATCCTGCTTACCTAGGCTGCTAAGGCTATGGAGCACTCCAGATGGTTACAGAGTAATGATGTAAACCCTGCCGGGGTGTTGCTGCATGCTTACATTGATGATATAGCCTTCGCCATACCCCCAGAAGTTTGCAATTAGATGCACCCTACAGATAACCTTCACCTTACCACCAAATGTTTACCTTCAGATGCCCCCTACAGATAGATTTAGTTGTTGACTTAACAAGCAGATGATCAGTCCTTTCTTAGCCATTGTTTGAGTGCCACTACAGAGGGAACCATTTTGTACAGAAACACTAAGTTATAGACTCCTTTACAGACCTAATGAGACAAAGGGGAAATAATCAGATATCAAAAAGTGAAGATTAACGTGCCGGACAAAGTATATTCAACATAAATTTCAGTAGGATAATATGTCAAAAAGGGGTTCAAACCTGTGAACTAATGTATAAAAACATATATTTAATAGATAAATATGCAACGGTAATAAAAATTAGCAAATAGGATGCTGTTTCCTTTCCCTGCTTCCCCTGTAAGTGGTCCTGCAAACCCCAAAGCAACAACACATTTGAAGATTTTCTCCATAGCAATACAAATCTTTATAATTACAGCAGTTGTGTGTCAGATTTCAACATGTCCTGCATACAATGTTTGGACCACAAGTCTCTTATTAAAACCGGGGGGGGGGGGGGGAGTTAAAACAGATTATCATTTCTTTTCTTTTAATCCCCGGGGTTGTCCAGCAGAATATCCTAGAAAGCCACCATTTGAACTGAACAAGTCAACTTACCTAAAAGTCATCATATCAGACACCGCAGAACATCGTTTCCCCTTTTGCAAGGGGGGATTTCTCGAGACGACCGTAACCAAGAATTCGCTAGCGATAATGATGCATGTAAAGAAGACGTGAGGCACATCCGAATATTTGAGAGATCAAGACGTTAACCCGTACCACATCTTTTACCTACATACCTTGATCAGAGAATGCCAAAACATAGCAATGCTTAGCGCCATTTGATACCTGACAACACAACCAACCACTTAAATTAACATCATAACGTATGTCCCACCTCAATGATAAGAAATGAGTAGAAATCCAGCACTACTTTTGTTCTGAATAGAAATACAGCCTCACATTGAGAGGAACTAAATGGATAAAATTAAGTAAGATATCACAGTCTAGATTGTGTATGCTCTACATACCTTGTATATTAATAAAGATGCAATTTACTAAGATACATATATAAAACAAGAGGGCCCAATGGCCCTATATCGCTCACCTGTGTACCAGAAAATCATTAGTGTAGGAGACCACTTGACATTGCTACATACTAAATATCTAAGCTCAGGCAAAGCGGTGTCCATGCGTATAAACCCTATTGATTTCATTGGGCGACAGGGCTTGAGATGTAATTTCATCTCAATGTCGGGTAAAAAGTCCCACAAAATTGGAAGAGACATCTCCAAAATGACCTATACAGTGTTGACAGGGATGTAAAACCTCAAATCAAACAAAATCTGTGGCTTATGGTTTTGGAAAAGAAGATTTTTTTTTTAAGTTTTTTTTTTTCGAGTATAAGTCTATAGAAGCTAATGAGCCCTGGGGCTTGGCCAATTTTGACCCAAAGGGCATGGTTGGCAGGATTTATGTAGGTGACCATTTTGTGTTGCTATATACTAAATATCTAAGGACTGTATTTCATGGTTTCAAAGAAGATGTTTGAAGCTTTTTTCCATTATAAGTTTGTTGGAGTTAAGGGGCCACAGGATTTGGCCAATTTGGACTAAATATCTAAGTTCTGTGCTTCACAGTTTCTGAGAAGAAGATTTTTTAAGCTTTCTTCCATTTAGAGTCTATGGGAGCTAAGGGGCACCGGGGCGTGGCCCATTTGGACCCCAGGGGCATGATTAGCAGGAAATATGTAGGTGATCACTTGCCGTTGCTACATGCTAAATATCTAAGCTCTGGGCCCTATGGTTTCAGAGAAGAAGATTTTTTAGGCTTTTCTCCATTTTGAGTCTATGGGAGCTAAGGGGGTCCCAGGGTGTGGCCCATTTGGACCAGAGGGGCATGATTGGCAGGATTTATGCAGGTGACCACTTGTCATTGCCACATGCTAAATATCTAAGCTCTGGGCCCTGTGGTTTCAGAGAAGAAGATTTTTGAAGCTTTTTTCCATTATGAGTCTAGGGGAGCTAAGGGGCCCCAGGCATGGCCCATTTGGACCCCAGGGGCATGATTGGGAGGATTTATGTAGGTGACCACTTGCCATTGCCACATGCTAATTATCTAAGCTCTGGGCCCTGTGGTTTCAGAGAAAAAGATTTTTGAAGCATTTTTTCCATTATGAGTCTATAGGAGCTAAGGGGCCCCGGGGCGTGGCTCGTTTTGACCACAGGGGCATGATTGGCAGGAATTATGTAGGTGACCACTTGCTGTTGCTACATGCTAAATATCTAAGCTCTGGGCCCTGTGGTTTCAGAGAAGAAGATTTTTGAAGCTTTTTTTCTATTATGAGTCAATGGGAGCTAAGGGGCCCGCGGGCGTGGCCAATTTGGACCCCAGGAGCATGATTGGCAGAAATTATGTAAGTGACCACTTGCTGCTGCTACATGCTAATTACCTAAGCTCTGGGCCCTGCGGTTTCAGAGGAGAAGATTTTTGAAGCTTTTTTCCATTTTGAGTCTATGGGAGCGAAGGGGCCCGGGGCGTGGCCCATTTGGAACCCAGGGGCATGATTGGCAGGAATTATGTAGGTGACCACTTGCCGTTGCTACGTGCTAAATATCTAAGCTCTGGGCCCTGTGATTTCAGAGAAGAAGATTTTTGAAGCTTTTTTCCATTATGAGTCTATAGGAGCTAAGGGGCCCCGGGGCGTGGCCTGTTTGGACCCCAGGAGCATGATTGGCAGGAATTATGTAGGTGACCACTTGCCGTTGCTACATGCTAAATTTCTAAGCTCTGGGCTCTGTGGTTTCAGAGAAGAAGATTTTTGAAGTTTTTTTTTTCATTATGAGTCTATAGGAGCTAAGGGGCTCCGGGGCGTGGCCCATTTGGAACCCAGGGGCATGATTGGCAGGAATTATGTTGGTGACCACTTGCCGTTGCTACATGCTAAATATCTAAGCTCTGGGCCCTGTGGTTTCAGAGAAGAAGATTTTTTAACCTTTTTTCCATTATGAGTATATAGGAGCTAAGGGGCCCAGGGGTGTGGCCAATTTCGACCCCATGGGCATGATTGGCAGGAATTATATAGGTTACCACTTGCCATTGCTACATGCTAAATATCTAAGCTCTGGGCCCTGTGGTTTCAGAGAAGATTTTTGAAGCTT
Organism: Lucinisca nassula; assembly: GCA_963580285.1. Taxonomy (NCBI): domain Eukaryota; kingdom Metazoa; phylum Mollusca; class Bivalvia; order Lucinida; family Lucinidae; genus Lucinisca; species Lucinisca nassula. The sequence continues at coordinate 23,415,982 of OY757010.1, read as the reverse complement.
TTTTCCATTATGAGTCTATTGGAGCGAAGGGGCCCCGGGGCGTGGACCATTTGGAACCCAGGGGCATGATTGGCAGGAATTGTGTAGTTGACCACTTGCCCTTCCTACATGCTAAATATCTAAGCTCTGGGCCCTATGGTTTCAGAGAAGAAGATTTTTGAAGCTTTTTTCCATTATGAGTCTATAGGAGCTAATGGGCCCCGGGGCGTGGTCCGTTTGGACACCAGGGGCATGATTGGCAGGAATTATGTAGGTGACCACTTGCTGTTACTACATGCTAAATATATAAGCTCTGGACCCTGTGGTTTCAGAGAAGAAGATTTTTGAAGCTTTTTTTCCATTATGAGTCTATGGGAGCGAAGGGGCCCCGGGGCGTGGCCCATTTGGAACCCAGGGGCATGATTGGCAGGAATTATGTAGGTGACCACCTGCCATTGCTACATGCTAAATATATAAGCTCTGGGCCCTGTGGTTTCAGAGAAGAAGATTTTTGATTTTTTTTTCCATTATGAGTCTATGGGAGCGAAGGGGCCCCGGGGCGTGGCCCTTTTTGAACCCAGGGGCATGATTGGCAGGAATTATGTAGGTGACCACTTGCCATTGCTACATGCTAAATATCTAAGCTCTGGGCCCTGTGGTTTCAGAGAAGAAGATTTTTGAAGCTTTTTTTTCCCATTATTAGTCTATGGGAGCGAAGGGGCCCTAGGGCGTAGCCCATTTGGCACCGAGGGGCATGATTGGCAGGAATTATGTAGTTGACCACTTGCCCTTGCTACATGCTTAATATCTAAGCTCTGGGCCCTGTGGTTTCAGGGAAGAAGATTTTAAAATGTTTTCCCATTATAAGTCTATGGGAGCTATATGTTGCCATGGCAACCAGAATTCCAATCTGATCAGCCCAAAAACCTTATGCAGCCTTCCCCCCTACCTGATGATGATTCACATGAAATTTGATCAAGATTGGCCATGGGGTATTGGAGATATCCTTATTTGAAATTGTTTACGGACGCACGGACGCACGCACGACGGACGACGGACAAAAAGTGATCCCAAAAGCTCACCTCGTCACTACGTTACAGGTGAGCTAAAAATCAAGCCAGGGAATAGAAAAATAACTGCAGGAAGACTCCGTCTGACAACTATATACAAACCATAAAGATATGGTAATGCTCACCAATCCACTCTTTAAAATGCAACCAACCTTTTGCCCTGCACATATTCAATTAACGAGATGGCATAGCAGTGACTTTCGGTTATAGCTTGGTTGGCAAGAACTAGTCCTCAAAGCCATGTTACCTCTTCTACTTTCAGACATCATCAAAATGGCACAGCTTCTGCGGTCTGATGAAGAGTTAGTGCGCTTTGCAAAGAAGAAGGCTAGGGCCTATATCTGCAACCTATAGCAGATAAGCCATTTGCAGACGCCAAGGGAAGATTTGAAGCCGACCACATGAAGTTTCATGCCAGGCCAGCTGAACTGCCTTATTGGTGTAGTTTGTGCAACTTTAGATGCACAGACAGGAAGCAGCTCATAGACCATGTGTATGTCTATGCTACTCATCGCCAGGAAGCCCGACAGAGGAAAATGCTTCATTCCACTCACTTCCTCCATGAGAGCAAGCAGCCCTACACCATCGCCAACACAGACTTCAAGATACTGTCCCAAGAGGAATCCCTAGTCCTGTTTTATAACAGGATAAAGAGAGCCCAGACCCCGGTGTTACCTGCATTCAGGCTAGCAGCTAGAACTGACCTACTGACACAGGCAATGGAATGATCACTGCCAATTTCAGTCCTGGAGGCAGACGTAGAGCTGAATCCTATGCCAACAACCAGCCTGACTGCTACCTCTTCTCAGCCCTGCTTGACAGAGGAACCTACCCTCACAGCTGAGCCAGCCGTTACTAGACTGCAGATGAACCCGGATGACAACTCCTGGCTGATGAAGTACCTGCAGTCATCACACCAGCAACCAGTAGTTGCTCCGGATAAACCTAACCTACCTTTGGCACTTCTACCTGGCACTACTTGCGCATTTTGGACACCGACTCAGCAGATGAACACCACATCACCAGCACTGCATGCAAACAGATCTCTGCAATCACCACCAGTACAGCTGACAGCCACACTACAGACACCACCATTACCTACCAAAACTCGACCAGCATTCACAAAACCACTGACAACCATAAAACAGACACCACAATTAGCTACCAAGAGCCCTCGACTGTCTCGACCAGCATTCACAGCACCGCTGACAACCATACTACAGACACGACCAGTTCTGTCTCGACTAGCATCCACAGCAGCTGTTGAGAACATCATGCCACAGCTGCTGGATACCAATGAGGAGAACTTTGTGCCAGATTATGAGGAAGGTGTCGTGATTAAGAAGCACCCTCCACCACAGAAGCTACTGTAAATCTGGACCAGCAGTTGCCTTCTCTAACATTTTCTCTAACCAACTGTTTTCAAGAGCTACAAGACCTGCTCACCGGACACAACAAAAAGATACTTGACGAGATAGAGAAGAATACCAGATCAGTAAGGTGCTTAGAGAAGACCATGGCTGTCTACGCATTCACAGACAGCCTTAAGGACCTGAATGCAACAATGATCAGCAATGCCAAGGAGGAGAGAAGAAAGGAGGAAGACAGAAAGAGGAAAACAGAAGAACCACAAAAGGCAGGAAGAGGAGAAGTGAAGATTGGGAGAACAGCTATGGGGCAAGCCCTAAAGTAAACTCAGTATTGGGGAAACCAGTAAATAAAAGATTGAATTATAAAAAGTTGTGAAAAATCATCAAATAAAAGGAAAAAGAGATACAAGAAATTCAGCAAATTATTTTGCATGGCCATTTTAACTAAATAAGCTAAAGGAAGTAAATTGTGTTTCCCATTTCCTCAACTCAGTTTCATTGCTTTGATTAAAGGTTTTATTCCTTAAATGCCCCCAACCCTATCCATCGCCCTTATAGTTTTCACCTGTTGTTGTAAAATTTAAGCATTGCATTAGCAGCCAATATATTTTGTGGCTGTAAAGAAATGGGAAACATCTATATTTTCTTTAGAGTGAAAAATATCATTCTATTCTGGAATTCATGCTATTTTCACAATGGACTATGGAAAATATGGACCATCTACCGTACGCTGAAAACAGGTCAGGGACAATTTTAACCAATACGGTACAATGTGTTATTTAAACATACCAGAACAGAACTAGTAATTAATGTGAAAAAGTTTGACAGTTCAAGTTAAAATCTGAATATTCAAATCTCTAACATCCATGAGGAAAATCTATTATAGCACTATTCTCGTAATGGGACTGGCCCTTAGCACAAAAAAATTATGTTGATTCGAGTGGAGTTCTTTTCAGCCCCATCAACACTATTTTAGGTTCTTTGGAAAGTTGTTATAAATTTCATGGACTTTTGCCCAGTGTTCGGATGGAGTGACACTCCGGCCCTGCCTAAAGCTTCAGGAGTGGTCGGACGTGTGCAGGTTTTTCTGGACAGGCTTATATGTAAGCAATTACCCTAATACCATGTGGCCCAGTCTGCTTCAAGCCCGCGGTGGTGGCTATGAATTGTTGTTATCAAAACAGTTGGAACCAATTGATTTCACTGCACTGCTCCACGTGGATCAGTCTGATCTTGGTCTGTGTTGTTTCCATATATTTCTGTGTCTGTGAACACAGAATCGATGCTTTATGCAAGCTTTCCTTTCCAGGTATAAAGGAGATGTCTTGTTGGAACCTTCCTGAAAGTTTGAACACTTCAATGATTTGAAAAAAAAAAAAAAACAAAAAAAAAAAAACTTATATATGGTGGTTCGACAACAGAGAAATTCTGTTCTGGAAAGCTTGGCTTGCAAGTTGACAACTATGCCAGTTGCAGAGTTATGGCAGCTCAATTTCGCAGTGGCTATGGATTTAATGATGAAATTCATCCTGTAACCCTATTCTGCTTGCTTCCCAAACTGTGTTGGGTTTCGTCATTGATCTAAAACTGCTCTCTTGTGCTGTATGGCTGTGATACGTGCATATTGTCATTGGACCAGAGAATAATAATTCATGTGTCCGGGATTTGAAAATCCTCATTCTGCAATAACTGATATCTGAGAATGCTATCTGTAAGAATAGATCGCATCACGAAAACATGCCTATATTGTTTAGATCACCCTCCAACCCCACTTTATGCAGTGAAACTGCAGTTTACAGTAATAAAAATTATAATGCTTATTTCTGCTCAGGTTCATGGGTTGTGATCACTCGTGGGGATGGCGTCGGCGAGGCATTTCTGGGGAGTGCCCACAGCCTGTGTTTTGTCCACAGCCTGTGTTTGGGGGGGGGGATATATAGCAGTTAACAGAATTTTGACTGACAATTTACATTTTTTTATTTTTGGTGGTAGAATTTTCAGTATATTTGTATAGGCATGCCTTCGTAATAGATATCATGAGCTCAGCTTCGTAATGGATACTGTAGCGTCACTGGTCAAGTCCCAACAAGATGTGGCTCTTAGACGTCTCCATTATTGTTGTTTAACAGGATTCCGATCTTTGGCAAAACCTAATACTTGTTTCCTATACGTTGTGTGCTAAGCGCGACATTCACCGCCAGTTCTCCGTTATATTGCATTGCCATCGGTTCTTTGCAGAATACATCGATTCCTAGTCATGTATTTCATGTTTTTACACCGATGGTTTCGCTTGTTCGTCTTTTAATAACTTGAAATCAACGGTTCTCTTCCGGAGATTTAGCCGTTACGTTTCTCATTTTCCAATATGGCGGCTATGACAGGGTGGTATTTCATGTTCCGGTACCATAAAAGCCGAGTCAATCCAACTATCGGTAAACAATACGTCATCATGCGCGTGCGGAAATTCCATCCCAAAACTATAAAACCGAGGTTCCCCTGCTCTGATTGGCCGAAATGCTCTTTAAGAGACCGGGCCGAGCCGCTAGAAAAATAGGTTGAGCAGACGACCGTTCAAGCCCTCTGAGAAGTATCTTAAGTGCCACCCAAGTGGAAAATGAATATAAGATACCAGTTTGGAGAGGTTGTTTGACTTCTACATATTGATAATATTATTTTTATAAATTATTAGTAGTTTTTACTGATATATAACTGATTTTCTACTTAAGAAAATCTCTCTTAAGGAAGAATTAAGCTAGAGCACTTAATTTCTTCCTGGACTAACTTTTACTGTTTCTGAGAATCTGGTGGTGCACCTCTCTCCCAAATCAGATAACTCTTGAAATTATCTGGTAAATTGATCACACATTAAAGTTGTTGTTCTCTTAATCTTCCTTGATATATTTATTTTACTGGGAAGAATCTTCTTAGAAACGTCTGCTGCCAGGAAGAATCTTCCAAGAAAATCTTGCTGCAAGGAAGATTCAACCTAGAAGACTCAGCCACTGGGAGGAATCCTTCCTGGGTTGTAAGGGAATAATTTTACTTGAATCGTAACTTGAATCTGTTGTTGAATTGATTGATAATTATTGTGGAATCTTTATAGATTCTAAGAGCTTGATTTATAAATTGCCAAATTGTTAAAAAGAACCCTCTGGGTGAATTTAAAGCACATTTCTTGTTCCTTGTTCCTTATTTCCCTGTGAGATCTACACTGGCAAGTGAAACATCCTGGCTACCGGTGCAAACTACACTACTGTATGCGGAACTAGCTCAAACTACCACACTAAACAGGGCATCTAAACCTTCACTTTTAAGTCAAACCTGACTGGAGATTAAAAACTGGTTTCTAGGCCAGAAATTAGAATATCCACCTAATCTGCTGCTAAAACCTAATAGTAATGTTGGACAAGCCCTTATCTACGTCTTGTCAGTGATTGGTGAGTTTTTGGTCGAATCTTATCAGTGAATGATAAAACTATATCGTAACGTGGTAAACTAAAACCCAGTTTATACCGACATAAAAGGAAATCCTTAGCCAATCCCTAGCAGTTTCCAGAAATTTATCATGTACCAGAACGGACCCCTTTCAGATAAATTATAATAGTCCTCTACATCCGAATAATTCAACGCCGTTACTCAGGACCACCTGACAACTCGAGTGCTTATGCCAGAGAGCTATAATTTGGTGTCGGAAGTCGTGAGATTTTGAACAGTGATTTTGAACAGTAATTCTGAACAGTAAATTTTAAACAGAAATTCTGAACAGTAATTTTAATAAGTAAATTTTAACAGAAATTCAGAACAGAACATTTTGAGCAGTTGTTCTTAACAGTGTTTTGAACAGTAATTCTGAACAGCAATTTTAGGCGTGATTTGTGAGCAGGTACATCAGTTGTAAGAACAGAATTTTCTTCTAAATGAATAAAGTACTGTAGGGGTCAGCCTGCGGCTCCTTATAAGCTTAATAATAAGAAAGAAGTGCAGTTGGCGGTCATAAGTAGGCATTAGATGTTTCACCGGAGATGCGTCATGTGACATTCTTTAACCAGGAAGATAAAGTATCGAGTGATCTATCAAGTGATCGATCAGAGTCTGCTGCTGCTGCTGATGATGATGTGATGATGGTGAGTGATCGTTGATGAAAGCTACTGTTGGTTGAGATACGTCAAACAACATTCATTTGCCAGGCTGATGATTAGAACTGAACTGTTACTGGTGACACGTCAAACGACATTCATATACCAGGATGATGATGATGGTGATGATTGGTGAATGAGGATAATTGGTGTATGATGATGATAATAATGATGATGTTGATTGGTGGATGATGATGATGATTGATGGATGATGATGATGAATGATGATGATGACTGGTGGTGATCGATGACGACTGATGATGGGTGATCACAGGCTGTCAAGATCAAGTTGTACACCAAAAAGACATTCACCTAGTGACCTCATTCTGTGATTCACCAAACGTACCACGAAAACGCATGACGACAGAAACTTCGACTCAGAACAAGCCAACTACGACGGTTACGATAATTTTACCTGTTTGACTGATTAATCTATTACCGACAGTGATAGAAAGTCCTAATGACGACTGGTGACACGACTCGAACAAGGAGTAAACTTGACAGAAATTTTGACATCTTTTCGCGATCTTTTCCTTGTGCTTTTAGTACTAGCTACATGGACAGAGCCGAGTTGAACCGAATGAACAGAATGACTGCGCAGGCGTCCTTATGTTTATGGCTCTTCCAATGGCTGTTCCGCGAACTTGACGTGCTTGCGGCAATGCGCTTGAATGAGCGACTAAGCTTGCGAATTCTATGATTTCGTCAAAGATAGATTAATCTGATGAAAGTTTGTTTCTATTACAGATAGTCTCTAACAGGAAATAAGAATAACTTTTCAGTTTTAGGTGTATCGATCGGGGGAATCTTAGTCCACCCGACCCGAGAATTGCCGGCTCTATGCAAATTAGCCACGATTTCAACCCAAACCGCCAAGATCTCCACCAAATCCGCACAACGCTATCGGTCCGGGCCCATATATAAAGAAGATCGTATCCTTTCTCTGGCATTCTGTGCGCTGATCCTCTGAGAAGCAGCAGAAGCCGCATTATATAATTCACCAAGTTTTGATTTGTGTAGATACTGACAGTTGAAGAAGTAAGGATGGAGGCTGATGTCTGGTTACAGTTACAGTTATGAAGAGTTCTTGGTTTGAATTTACAATTTGTTGTTGATTTAATATTGTTTTGTTGAATTTCCAAATGTCTTAGACTTGCAGGCTCGTTCCAGTACCCCATTCGACGACAGCGACCTTGTGACCTTGGTGCTATTTATAGATACATGTATACAGTGCAAAGGGTTTCCCTCAGCAATGCAGGAATGAGTCTGTGCTATTTTTAGATACGTCAGCCAAGATACCGTATTTACAGCCTTGAAAGGAAAGAGCCTGGGAGAACTAAAGATAATGTTTTCTTTTTCTTATTACTGTTAGAGTTTAACTTTTTGGATTTACTTCGACACTTAACTTGGTTTTATTTTCTTAAACCAATTCATAGCTTTGCTAATATTGCATCAGATATTAGATTACTTATGCATTAATGATTTTTCATTAAATCTGAAGTTCTTAATTGGCTATTAAGCATTTCTTAATTAAAGTTTAACATTCCGGAACATGCACCAGTTATGCTGATGCTCTCTGGAGAAGTGTTAGTTATGCTAGCACCTTAAGTCTATATACAAGTCATGCTAAAGTTCTTGAATAATTAATTACGTTAATTTGCATAGTTAACGGACCGTTAATTAGGGCGTATGCATCAGTTATGCTGTGCCTGCCCTTGTCTAAATTTCAATGAGTAATATTACGTGTTTAATAAGACTATGCCACTGTCCATGATGTAAAGGGTAGATAACTGTTCTTTATTGTTGGGTCATGCCCTTCACTTAGGATCAGTTTGTCTCACTGATGTGACCTTGACCTTAATTCCTATGACCTGAAATGACCTTAACCTAGATACAGACTAACCTGGTAGAGAAAGAGGGTACCAGTGAGAGATACCGTAGCTAATCTATGAGAGGGTTACAGTACAGATCTAACGAGAGAGAGACAAGATTGCCTTTTGACATTAAGTGTTTTGTACTAGATTATACTATATTTTATTCAGCAGAAATCTGCCTTAGTTGTCCTTCCTCCTCTTCAGTCTCTCCAATTTTAAAGTAGCTTAATTAATTACACTCTGTGTGAGAGGTCTATTTAATGCCATAAGTTTTAAGGGTGTGTCGCTCTGCCTGTCCGTCGGCCAATGCGTATGTCCGGTCTTGCTTGGTTGAAAGCGGCCAGGGTTTAGTAACCTTGACCCCTTTGACCCTGCATATTAAATGGTGTCAGAAAGGTGGGATTCATCAAGCTTGTATGACAGAAAAGACACAGAACAGTATCGTAAAGACACAGTCTAGGTACAGGCTAACAGATGTGGCGAAGACACAGGCAAAGTATGGATCCAGTGATGCGGACCCCAAGAAGGTATTAAGGTGGAGTGACACACTTTGGCACATGTTTGATAAATATAACAAGGCATTATTAAAAAAAAAAATGTATTTCAGATAAAATGGGCAAAAGAAAGAATTTAAAAAGGAGAGACACTGAGGTTGAGGGAGACGGCAGTGGCAGTGATGTAACTTTAAGTGTAGTCGAGAATGAGAGGGACAGTGGGGATGAGTCTGATGCAATTATTAGGGAAGGGGTGAACACGCGTAGGGAAACCGTGAATTTTGAGCCGCCTATGGTGCAACGCGAAAAAGTTTTTAGGCAGAATGGAGACCCAAAGGTTGACCTTAGACATGAAGGTATAGACATAGACCAGGATGAGCAAGCTGAAGGAGATGCAGCTAGATCCAGGGTAAGAGAAAATAATGATGTTACCACGGCAATGAAGGAAATGACGCAGGCCTTGGTAAAAACAATTAGGGAATCAAACAGGGCCATAAGTCAGAATATAACCCATGTTTTAGAGGAAGTGCAGCGCAGACCACATGCCGTGCAGGCTCCTGCACAGTGTAGGGCTGGTAGAAATGAACAAGCTCGTAGGCCAGGACCTAATGTAAGGCGTCCTCTTTATAGTAGAAGTGAATTTTCAGATACTGAAGAAGATGACGGTATGTATCAATCTTCTTGATATCCGCAAAATGTGGATCCTGTACAGCAAAGGGAGACAACCAAGTTACCCATATTTACAGGTAAGGAGCAGTGGAACGTCTGGTTTAACAGGTTCACTGAGGTGGCAGATAGAAGGGGCTGGAGTAATGAGGATCGTCTAGATGAGATCTTGCCTAGGTTGCAGGGTGCTGCGGGTGAGTTTGTGTTTGGACAACTGAGACGTGAAGTACGGAGTAATTATTCCCAACTAGTCTCAGAATTGAACAGTAGGTTTAGGGTGGTGGTAACTAAAAAAACATATTGGGCTCAGTTTAGTCATCGTGACCAGAAGGTTAGTGAGACAGTGGAGGAATACGCTGCTGAACTTAAAAGGTTGTATGATAAGGCACATGCGAATAGGGATGAGGTGACAAGAAGGGAGGATTTGCTGAGGCGTTTTCTAGATGGCCTACATGACGAAAAGGCCCGGTTTCAGGTTGAGTATGTTAAGGAGCCTAAGGACATAGATGAGGCCGTATATCAAGTAGTAGATTTTCAGGAAACCCGCAGACGTCCATTGATGGGTGAGTATATTAGTGAGAAGAAAGGTAAGAGACATGCTCGCTCAGTAAGTTTTGCCACAGCCGAGGACGAGGACAGTGATGACGAGAGTGAGGAGACCGAGGACCGGACTAGGAAGGTGAAGCGGAAACGGCATAGCCGTGTACGCAGAACTGGGAACAGTCAGTCCTCTAACTCAGGGAAACCAGCCTCAGGTAATTTGTCTGATAAACCTGGACAGGAGCAGAAATCTACTGGTGATGGGCAACTTGAGAAAACACTCAAGGCTCTTCAAGATAAAATTGTAAGTTTAGAGAAACAGCTGCAACAGCAGAGGGGTAACAGTGCTAGGAGTCCTAGCAACCCAAATGTCGTCTGTTTTACCTGCTCTGAGGTGGGTCATTTTTCCAGGAACTGTCCACAGAAGGGGCTAGGTAGAAGAAACAGTCCATATTATGGTCAACAGGGTAATGGTGCTCAGGTTGGTTATCAAAGGCGTGGTTCTTCCTATTTTCAAAATGATGGGTATCAAGGGACCTTCCAGGGGGTAGGACAGAGCTCCTCTCAACCGTTAAACTAGAATGGGTCGGTTCTGATGGCCATGAAACGACCCTTGTTTATGACAAGAAAGGCCAAAATTTTCAGAAAAAGAAATTTCGTACGACTCTACCAAGTAGTGTGGGTGCTTACATTGATGCCACAGTGGGAGGGGTACCCTTGTATTTCACCATTGACACTGGGGCTTCTCAGACTATTTTGAGCACAAGGATTTATGAGAGGATTCCAGCTAATCTCAGACCCAAGCTGAATGAGTCATCCAACAATATCACATGTGCAGGTGGTACTATACTAAAAGAGCATGGAAAGGCCATATTTGACTTGCAACTTGGAAGTCTTAGATTAACAAAAGAGTTGATTGTGGCTGATATAGGGGATGAAGGGTTGCTTGGTGCAGATATAATGCAGGAAGATAAAGAGGGCCCTGGGGATCTTATCCTTAGTAGGGGCATCTTAAGATTAAGGGGAATGGACATTGAGATTTTAAGGGTAGGAAAGGATTGTAGGGTAAGGAAAGTCACAGCCGCAGACCACTACACTGTGCCAGGATACTGCGAGCAGGTTATTGATGTATTCATAGAGCGTTTCCCAGAGGATGATTATGCCAGAAACAAAGATGTGCTTGTGGAGGCTTGTGATGGATTCAATACCAGGTATCCACTTGTAATTGCTAGTTCTGTGGTTGACATGGATTCTGGTCCTACTCAAAAGGTAAGACTTTTAAACCCCTCTAGTGATCCGGTGTCAGTCTATCAAGACAGTGTGATAGGAACTGCAGAAAGGTATGATGACTTGCATTTGATTATCCAGTCAGAAGACTCGTCACAGACAGAAAATAACAATGCGGTTCGGCGAGTACAGCTCATGAACACGAGTACAGAGAATGAGATATCTAGGGTGGCTGTACATTCTACTCAAAGTAAGTTACCACAGCATTTGGAGGATCTGTGCAGTCAAGCCTGTCATGATAGGACTGAGCAAGAAAGGGAGATAATAACTGATCTCCTTATTAAACATGAAAATGTCTTTTCACGTCATGAGTTTGATCTAGGTAGGACATCGCCCTCACTTGGTGTTCACATAATTGATACTGGGAATGCGAAACCGGTCCGTTGTCCGCCTAGACGTGTGCCCTTGGCATTTGCTGATGAGGAGCGCAAAGTGATTGAAACCATGGAAAAACAGGGTATCATACGTAAGTCACGCAGCTGCTGGAGTAGTCCATTAGTCCTGGTGAGAAAGAAAGACGGCAAGGTGAGACCATGTGTTGATTACAGGGCCGTAAACAAGGTAACACAAATGGACAATTTTCCCATCCCTAGGACAAGGGACTGTCTTGACGCAGTGGCAGGTGCGAGCGTGTTTTCAACTTTCGATGTCACGAGTTCGTATCATCAGGTCCCCGTCCGCGAAATTGATGTCCCTAAAACTGCACTCATTACTAAGTATGGTTTATATGAACATTGCACCATGCCTATGGAAATGAAAAATTCGAGTGCAACATTTCAAAGAATTGTGGAAGCTGTCTTGCATGGGCTCAACTGGTTGACATGTCTTATATATCTTGATGACATAGTAGTTTTTGCCAGAACATTTCAGGAACATGCAGACCGAGTTGATGCTGTGCTTAGCCGTATAGAAGCAGCTGGATTAAAACTCAAACCCAATAAGTGCCATTTGTTTCAAAGAGAGGTGCATTTTCTTGGACACATCATCTCTGGATCAGGTGTTCTTCCTAGTCCTGACAATGTGGCCAAGATTATGCAGTTTGCAGCCCCCAAAAATGCAACACAGGCCCGTGCACTGATTGGCCTGGGTAGTTATTATCGCCGCCATATCAAAGGCTATAGCAGCATGATGAAGCCAATTATAGATTTAACCAAGAAAGGTAAGGAATTTCGGTGGACAAAACAGTGTGATGAGGCCTTGGAGAAGCTGAAAGAAGCACTGGTAAGTCCTCCCATTATTGCATATCCTCTGGACAAGGGAGAATATTTCTTAGACTGTGACGCTAGTGATTACGCCATAGGTGGTGTGCTCAGCCAGATTCAAGGGGATGAAGAAAAGGTAATATCTTATGGAAGCAAGATGCTGAATAAGGCAGAAAGAAACTACTGTGTAACAGATAAAGAATTATTAGCTGTCCGCTATTTCATAGAATACTATAGACAGTATCTTCTGGGTAGAAAGTTTACAGTACGAACTGACCATAGAGCTTTGTCATTTTTGTTTTCCATTAAAGAACCTAGAGGTAGGTTGGCACGGTATTTGGAGATTCTATCAGCTTATGACTTCGTCATTGAGTATCGAAGGGCAGGTGGTCATGCAAATGCGGATGGAATGTCCAGGTGTGTGAGCCCTTGGGATTGTCAGTGTAATGAGATAGATATGTTGGAGCCACTTAAATGTTGGCCTTGTAAAAAGTGTGAAAAGAGGGCACTAGATATAAAAAGTTCTCTGCTGATGGGGTGTTTAACGAAAAGAAATGAGACAAGATACCAGCCAATAGATGGGGGTGAGTATAACCAGAGTGTCAATCAGGTGACATGCACTGTAGAGTCCATGGGCCCTATTAGTAATGGACTAAGTGACGAGTCAAAGGTAGGAAAGCTCGATGTCACACCTGATGTACAATGTGTTGAGGGTCATGATGTTGTTGGAGAAGGGGTAAAATCCAGCACCATGTCCGAAACGCATATTTTATTGGAGTCAGAACTAGAAGTAAGCAGTCCCGTAAACATTGAAGAGGTTAGTCCCCATGTAGTGATTGAAGACCCTCGGAGGTTGGTAAGTACGGGCATTGATACAGTAGAGACAAAGAGGGATATGCCGAAGAGGAGTAGCACTGATGGAAAAGGGGGTATCACAGAGAATGGTAAGCAATCAAAGGAAAATTTAAGGGCTGTAGATACAAGGTCAAAGGATCAACCTGGTGAAGGTCAGAGTGGAAAAGCTGAAGGGGGTGAGGCAGGGAGCAATGCTGAAACCCAATCTATTCCACCATACAAGGTAATCTTAAGTAATTATACAGCCGAGGACTTGGAATCAAGACAGAAAGACGATCCTGATATTTCATTTGTGTATAGTCACATGTTGAAGGGCCATAAAAGACCAAGCAATTCAGAATCAGTTAATAAGAGCCCAGCAGAGCGCCATTATTGGGTGATATGGGATTCTCTCAGTATGCACCATGGTTTGGTTTACAAAGAATGTTTACAGAAAAATGGGTTGGGAAAGTATTATCAACTGCTGGTTCCCAGGTCCTTAAAAGGGGAAGTGTTTCAAGAAGTACATAGTGGAAAGTTGGGTAGGCACTTTGGGTGCAGGAAAACTTATGAAAAGGTCAAGATGAAATATTACTGGTATGAGATGAAAGATGATGTTACCAACTGGGTATTGGCTTGTGATATTTGTGCCGCTGACAAGATCCCTTTTAAGAAGCCCAAGGCACCCCTGGGAAGCCTTAGGGTAGGCGCAACACTTGCTACCCTATCAACTGATATGATTGGTCCATTTCCTGTCACTCCCAGAAATAACAGATATGTGTTAATTGTAACAGATAGCTTCACAAAATGGGTGGAAATTTTTGCAGTCCCAGATTCTACGGCTGTCACGACAGCCAATGTTATCTTAAATGAGGTTATCTCTAGATATGGTGCTCCATTGTCTATTCATAGTGACCTTGGAAGCAACTATGAAAGCCAGATTTTTCGAGAGTTGTGCAAGTTAATGGAAGTGAGAAAGACTCGAACTTCCGTTAGGAATCCCAAAGGGAACGGTCAAGCAGAAAAATTTAACAAAACTTTAATACGCATGATTAAGGCATACCTAAAAGGGGAACAAGAGAACTGGGACTTAAATCTTGGTTGTTTAGCCGCAGCATTTCGAAGTACACCTAGTGCATCAACTAAGTTTACTCCGAACATGCTTATGTTAGGCAGGGAGGTACATATTCCAGCAGAACTCACAAGTGGAAGTCTTAGCAGTGACATCCACCACATTACTTCGTATGGTGAGTATGTCAGCTGGTTACGAAAACGTATGGAGGCAGCTCACGACATAGCACGCGGACATCTTGAGAACGCGTCGAAGCGACACAAATACGCATATGACACTAAGATTGAACATCTGCGCTACGAACAAGGTGAATGTGTATGGTATCTGCATGAGAGGCGATTGCCCGGGGTTGGTCCTCAGCTTCAGCACATTTATGTTCTATGTGTGGTGTTAAAAAGACTCAATGATGTGAACTATTTGATAAAACTTGAAGAGGGGGGTAGTCGTGTGGTACACCATGATAAGTTAAAGAAGTATGAGGGGAAAAATAGACCAAAATGGGTGGATAGAGCAATCCGTAGTTATAAACGAAGTAATTAGGTCAAAAGGTCAAAGGTCAAGGTCAAAACTATCTAGACACAGATACTTAGGATATGTTACAATTGTCTTTCAGCCATGGCCTCCAAGATGCTTGAGATAGCGAAAAAGAATGGAAGGGCCTACAGATGTTCCCCGTGTGGCTACCTGGGAAGAAAGAACAGAGTAGAAGAACACTTCTACAGGAAGCACGTAACAGAGTATGAGGTGCCGTACCTGTGTATCGGTTGTGACTTCCGTACAGGGGATAATACAAAGTTTGTCAGGCATCAGGAGACACCAGGGCATCGAGCAAAGGTGGACAGTGTACAGGACATTGTGGCCCTGCAAGTTTCTGCCACCCCGAGACACATGATCATTGGTCAAGATGTCATGAAGCTTAGTAGGGAGGAGAGCAATCGCCATTGGTTGAATGTTGGGGAAGAGCCCTCTGGATCAGAGACACCATCATCTGTGGAGGACATCATGCCCCAGCTTCTAGGCCACAGTCCAATGGAACTGACACCACTCAGGACAACAGTCAAGGAATTGGTGACAGCTGATAAGTGTATTCAGACTGAGACTGATGTAGACTTTGTACGTAGAGTGGAGGCCAGTATTGCACAAATTTATAATAACACCTGCGAGTCCCTGTCAAGCACATTTAATTATATTGAGTCACAAAAGAAAATAAATGAGCGTCAGGAGAAGTTGATAGAGCGGTTGGAGAAGAGGTTAGATTACTATGAAGAAAAGGAGAAGAAAGAGGAAAAAGACAGACAAGAACGGAGGAGGAGAGAAGACAGAGAGAGAGGGAAGACAGAAGGAGGAGGGACAGAAGCAGAGAAAGAAAATAAATAAAATTAAGTGAAAAGTGTTGTGCACTTTGGCCTGTGTGTCAGCAATGGTTAAGTCCACTCTATAAGGAGCACAAAAGAGTAGTGGTTAAGCGCCTGAATCATGATCTGGTTACGGGTTCCAGACCCGTGCCCTGTATCACATGCTCTGCCCATGTACAAGACACCATCCATGTTGCAAAGTACTGGTTTCTACCCAGGAAATACAGAATCAGAATGTTGCGGGTGATACTTCATATGACATTCATTCACTAGGAAGATTATTTCTGATGGTACATGTCGCCATCTATCTATAAGTCAGTAGAATTGTTGGCATGGAAGATATAAAATGTTTGTGAGGGACCATCAAACATTTTAAAAGGGGGTAGTTGTAGGGGTCAGCCTGCGGCTCCTTATAAGCTTAATAATAAGAAAGAAGTGCAGTTGGCGGTCATAAGTAGGCATTAGATGTTTCACCGGAGATGCGTCATGTGACATTCTTTCACCAGGAAGATAAAGTATCGAGTGATCTATCAAGTGATCGATCAGAGTCTGCTGCTGATGATGATGATGATGTGATGATGGTGAGTGATCGGTGATGGAAGCTACTGTTGGTTGAGATACGTCAAACAACATTCATTTGCCAGGCTGATGATTAGAACTGAACTGTTACTGGTGACACGTCAAACGACATTCATATACCAGGATGATGATGATGGTGATGATTGGTGAATGAGGATAATTGGTGTATGATAATGATGATGATGATTGGTGGATGATGATGATTGATGGATGATGATGATAATGATGACTGGTGCTGATCGATGACGACTGATGATGGGTGATCACAGGCTGTCAAGATCAAGTTGTACACAAAAAAAAACATTCACCTAGTGACCTCATTCTGTGATTCACCAAACGTACCACGAAAACGCATGACGACAGAAACTTCGACTCAGAACAAGCCAACTACGACGGTTACGATAATTTTACCTGTTTGACTGATTAATCTATTACCGACAGTGATAGAAAGTCCTAATGACGACTGGTGACACGACTCGAACAAGGAGTAAACTTGACAGAAATTTTGACATCTTTTCGCGAACTTTTCCTTGTGCTTTTAGTACTAGCTACATGGACAGAGCCGAGTTGAACCGAATGAACAGAATGACTGCGCAGGCGTCCTTATGTTTATGGCTCTTCCAATGGCTGTTCCGCGAACTTGACGTGCTTGCGGCAATGCGCTTGAATGAGCGACTAAGCTTGCGAATTCTATGATTTCGTCAAAGATAGATTAATCTGATGAAAGTTTGTTTCTATTACAGATAGTCTCTAACAGGAAATAAGAATAACTTTTCAGTTTTAGGTGTATCGATCGGGGGAATCTTAGTCCACCCGACCCGAGAATTGCCGGCTCTATGCAAATTAGCAACGATTTCAACCCAAACCGCCAAGACCTCCACCAAATCCGCACAACGCTATCGGTCCGGGCCCATATATAAAGAAGATCGTATCCTTTCTCTGGCATTCTGTGCGCTGATCCTCTGAGAAGCAGCAGAAGCCGCATTATATAATTCACCAAGTTTTGATTTGTGTAGATACTGACATTTGAAGAAGTAAGGATGGAGGCTGATGTCTGGTTACAGTTATGAAGAGTTCTTGGTTTGAATTTACAATTTGTTGTTGATTTAATATTGTTTTGTTGAATTTCCAAATGTCTTAGACTTGCAGGCTCGTTCCAGTACCCCATTCGACGACAGCGACCTTGTGACCTTGGTGCTATTTATAGATACATGTATACAGTGCAAAGGGTTTCCCTCAGCAATGCAGGAATGAGTCTGTGCTATTTTTAGATACGTCAGCCAAGATACCTATTTACAGCCTTGAAAGGAAAGAGCCTGGGAGAACTAAAGATAATGTTTTCTTTTTCCTATTACTGTTAGAGTTTAACTTTTTGGATTTACTTCGACACTTAACTTGGTTTTATTTTCTTAAACCAATTCATAGCTTTGCTAATATTGCATCAGATATTAGATTACTTATGCATTAATGATTTTTCATTAAATCTGAAGTTCTTAATTGGCTATTAAGCATTTCTTAATTAAAGTTTAACATTCCGGAACATGCACCAGTTATGCTGATGCTCTCTGGAGAAGTGTTAGTTATGCTAGCACCTTAAGTCTATATACAAGTCATGCTAAAGTTCTTGAATAATTAATTACGTTAATTTGCATAGTTAACGGACCGTTAATTTGGGCGTATGCATCAGTTATGCTGTGCCTGCCCTTGTCTAAATTTCAATGAGTAATATTACGTGTTTAATAAGACTATGCCACTGTCCATGATGTAAAGGGGAGATAACTGTTCTTTATTGTTGGGTCATGCCCTTCACTTAGGATCAGTTTGTCTCACTGATGTGACCTTGACCTTAATTCCTATGACCTGAGATGACCTTAACCTAGATACAGACTAACCTGGTAGAGAAAGAGGGTACCTGTGAGAGATACCGTAGCTAATCTATGAGAGGGTTACAGTACAGATCTAACGAGAGAGAGACAAGATTGCCTTTTGACATTAAGTGTTTTATACTAGATTATACTATATTTTATTAAGCAGAAATCTGCCTTAGTTGTCCTTCCTCCTCTTCAGTCTCTCCAATTTTAAAGTAGCTTAATTAATTACACTCTATGTGAGAGGTCTATTTAATGCCATAAGTTTTAAGGGTGTGTCGCTCTGCCTGTCCGTCGGCCAATGCGTATGTCCGGTCTTGCTTGGTTGAAAGCGGCCAGGGTTTCGTAACCTTGACCCCTTTGACCCTGCAGTACTGGAATAAGTAAATAATGAAATAAATAGATAAAAGGAAGAAGAAACAACCAGAGAAAAGTTATCTTTATTGTATTGTTATATAAAGAAATTTCGAATCTTGTCATTCTGTCCCATCCAGATCCACAGTTCAAGGGAGACAACCTGAAAATAAACAAGGGCACTGGATTGGGACAGGCTGTTCTTATTCTGTTGCATGATTGTTGGATTCTGAAACTACAACCAGGCATAATCAATCAATCACTCAATCGATCACTCGCTCAATCATTCACTCATCACTTAATAGCTACAAATAAGAAACATGGATTCAGATATTGAAACTCTCAATTTAGAGGGTTCTAGAAACGATGATGAAAGTGATGTTGAGTCTACAGATATGCAAGATCCTGATAATACACAGAATTTCTCACGACTCGAGAGTGATATTAAAGAGCAAATGACGGCTATTGCAAATCAAGTCAAAGTAAGCATAATAGGCATATATGAGCAAATGCAATGCAGATTTCAAGACTTTGACAACAAAGTTCAAAGGTTAGAGTCAAAAATAACCGAGCTTCTCATGCAACAAACTAGTAGCCATGGCACCTCTGATCACAGGAATGAGAATACTAATAATATGCTACCTTGTCCACCCATAAAATCAAGCAATTCTACAGGCCAAGAAATCTGTCAAGTGAACAATTCTGTTTCACAGGTAACAAATCTAGGTATCCAGCCTACACTAATATTTCTAAACGATCTAAGGGAGATAATCACATAAAACTAAAACCTCAAACCTTCTCTGGTGAGGAAGATTTTGAAGATTACCTTGCTCAGTTTGAGATTACCACCGACATTAATGGTTGGGACTATAAGACCAAATCGCTGTATTTAGCAAACTGCCTTAGCGGATCAGCTCGGTCTCTGTTTAATGAGTTGACCCTAGAACAACGCCGTGATTATACCTGCCTTGTAGGAAAACTGACTGCTCGATTTGGCTGTGAAAACAGAGCTGAAGTATTTAGGGCCCAGCTTAAATCCAGAGTTAAAAGCAAATCAGAAACGATTCCCGTGTTAGCTCAAGCAGTGCGAAAGCTCGTAAGACAAGCATACCCAAAAGCCAGCCTTGATGTAATAGAGGCACTAGCTCTAGATCATTTTATAGACGCACTAACCGAATCAGAAATTCGATTGCGATTACGAGAAGTTGGCCCGCAAACGTTATCAGAAGCCGAAACAATAGCCGTGCGAATAGAAGCACACCGTATTGCTGACAGACAACGCCCTCGTCTTGTAGGGAATGTTGAACAGGAAACGCCAAAAAGTCAGTCCAGTCAGAAAACTGTAGAAAGCCAAATGCATGAGTTAAGCCAAAATTTATTGAATCTCCAAAGAATGGTTGAAAATATTTCTTTCAGTAGGCCTAATGCAAGAAACTTTCAGAATTACAATGAGCGTCCTGCACGGCAAAACTATAGCCAAACTCAAGACCAATCTCATAGGTCTTTCCGTCCAAGGGGCAATATGGCATATAATTCCAGGCCTTATCAACAATCAAGGGGAGACAATCCAAACCCAAATTTTCGTTTTAATCAAAATGCTAATGCTAACAAACGTGGCCATCAGAATAATAACCAGGGAAACTTCAAACAGTCCAACCAGGGGTCCGGGTTCAGACTGAGACATAAGATGGACCCAAACTTGTTGCCATGCGTCAGAACTGGTGCATGCAAGAAGGATACTTTGTTAGCATCGATGGGGTAAGCGAGAGTATGTTGAGCATAAAGCCCTTAAGGACTGGAAACTTAGCATTTTAAAACTAGTGAATAAACGCATTTCTTTCTATTTTCAAAATACTAACTTATTACCAAGACGTCTTTACGTCATCTTAAACTAGGTATTCAAGAATTTCATAAGAAGTTTGTTTTGGCCCCTGCAGACAAGGCCGCTAACAACGTCGTCGTTGTGTGACGGCTCCACTATGTTAACACGCTTAAGCAGGAGCTTGGTGGTACTAAGGCCTATGAACTTCAGCCTTTAGCTGAAGAGAGAGCTATAGTAGATAAACATGTTTGTCTTTCAGCCACCAAGTTTGCTGTGTGTGTTAACGAAGGCCAAGACAAGCTTCCTACGCTATACTGGTTACCAAAACTTCATAAAAAACCTTACAAAGCACGGTTTATTGCAAATTCTAGCTCTTGCACTACTACTGAACTTTCAAAATTATTAACTTCCTGTCTTACTGCTATTAAAACGCATGTAATTAAATATTGTGATAAAGTCTTTGAAAAATCAGGAAGAAATCTGTTTTGGTCTATAAAAAATTCGAATGAGGTTTTAAATAAATTGAAATCTAGACATTTTCGTGCTTCTAGTCTGTCTGCCTACGATTTTTCCACTCTTTACACTACACTTCCTCATAATCTTATAAAAGAAAAGCTTAATTATTTAATTGAATGGGCTTTTCAGAGAGAAGATTCTCTCTATCTTGCATGTAATGTCAGAAATGCATTTTTCACTTCTAAACAGCATAAGAATTATACACTTTGGTCATGTCAGAAAGTGTGTGATGCCCTCACCTTTCTACTTGACAATATTTATATTAGATTCGGTACTAAGTTATTTAGACAAATTGTGGGTATTCCGATGGGTACTAATTGCGCACCTCTTGTGGCTGATCTGTTCTTGTATTGTTATGAAAGAGACTTCATTTTGTCGCTTTCCATTGATAACCAATCTGAAATTAATGAAGCTTTTAGCTCTACTTCTAGATATTTAGATGATTTATTAAATATTGATAATACCTATTTTGATGGTTTGATCAGTCAGATTTACCCCCTAGAACTTCAGTTAAATAAAGCAAATTCTTCTGATACCGAGGCCCCGTTTTTGGATTTACATCTATCTATTGTAGATGGATTTGTTTCGTGTAAAACTTATGATAAACGCGATGACTTTGATTTTGAGATTGTAAATTTTCCTTTTTTTGGATGGTGATGTTCCTCGTGCGCCATCCTATGGCGTTTATATTTCGCAATTAATTCGATTTGCTAGCGTGTGTAGTCATGTAATTGACTTCAACACTCGTAATAAATTATTAACGGCTAAACTCCTTAATCAGGGTTATCGGTACCATAAACTACGCAAAGCCTTTTCAAAATTTTATAGACGCCATTTCTGATTTAATTTCAAAATTCAATATTGGACTTAAATCTCTTCTGCAACAAGGTCTATCGGAACCCGAATTTTATGGTGACTTAGTAAATAAATTCAGAAAAATATATAACCGCAATGACTTCAGCACCCAATTTCGTAAAATCATTCTTCGATATAAAAAGATTGGGTACAACATGGATATTATACGACAGACTGCATGCATGGTAGTTAACCCAATCACGGTTGGCAACTTTGCTTCCCTCTTTAATTGCACGCCGGTGGGTCAGGCCTCAGATTCTTTGACGGCTCCAACGTAAAGGCTTATTGAAAATTAAAGAGATAATGTTGGTTGGTGCCTGATGCTCTGTCTCTGGTCGGGCTCATCGGAGTCTAACTGTTGGTTTTCTTTTGCTCCAGCATTTCAGTGGTTTCTTGCTGTCGAGTCCTCACCGTTGTCTCACCTCTGTGATTCTTTGATTTTTGTGTTCACGGAGATGTTGCACTGATGAGTTAGGAGGCCTTCATGCGGACTGAACAAATTATTTGTCTAAATCGCGACGGAAGTAAGGGCGAGGATTGGAGCCACGTAAAATCGATTTAAGCCCCCCAGTGGAAATCTTCCACTGACCGTTCCAAGGCGGCTCTTCTGTGGCGATTTATTTATGTTGTTGTTTGTTACTTACTGTGTGTATCACTTGTGTCTTTTGGTTTTGTATGGCCATATGGCCATTTTGTGGGAAAGTAACTGTCCTTATGGCCTTCCTTTGTTTAGGTTTCCATTATGGTCTGGTCGCTTAATGTTTGTATTTCTTTCCCTTTGGTGTCTTTTATGGGTGGAGAAAGTTAATTGTATCAATTTCTGATCTTTGTTTTACTTCTACTTAGAATAGAAAACATACCCGTTACCGTCATTAATCCCGGTTCCAATGTAACAATTCTTAGGAAAGGCTTGTTAGATCAGCTACCTCCAGAGACCTCTGAATCCGTAAGACCTACAAAAACAAAATTATCGACAGTTACAGGGGAGATAACTCCATTTCATGGAAAAGCAGAAATGAATATATCTATAGGTACACAAACAAAAAAGGCATAACGTTTTGATAGCTGAGGTTGAAAATGATGGTATTTTGGACCTAGATGTTCTAACTGAAAACTTTTACGACTTGATGCTGACCCGAAAATGCATGAAATTAAACGGGGAGGCAATTCTGTGTTTTGATTGCGCAGATGCTCAGCCAGAGTGCTGTAGGATTGCAATACTGAAACGCGTCGAGATTCCTGCAAAAACAGAAATTATGGTAGAGGGTTTTGCAGATGGCAAAATTGACAAGGACAGTACAGGACTCCTTGAGGTTGACAGCAAGTTTTGCACACGAAAGGGCTTTTGGTGGCTAAAAGCTTTAGTTTGCCCAAGTACTGGAACTGTGCCCATACGCATAGCCAATCCGTATGAGCAGAGCTGTACTCCTTATAAGCACACTGTCGTAGCTACATACGAACCTCTGGAGCCTGACGAGATCTTGACAGTTAATGTCATGAAAACCACTACCTCAAACACTCAGGTCCCCAGTCATGCTGAAGTACCAGAACATCCTGAGGAACTCTTTCCTAAAAGTTGCAAGCAGATCAGCAGGTCCAACTGAAACAGCTTTTGATAGACTATCAAAATGTATTCTCAAAGCCCTCTCATGACCTAGGGAGAACCTCCTTGGTGGAACATAAAATTGACCTATTACCTGGTACTAAGCCCATTAAACAACATCCTTATCGTCTATGTATTCTCAAAGCCCTCTCATGACCTAGGGAGAACCTCCTTGGTGGAACATAAAATTGACCTATTACCTGGTACTAAGCCCATTAAACAACATCCTTATCGTCTACCTCTAGCAAAACGTCAGGAGGCTGAGAATGAGATAAAAGCCATGGTCGAGAAGGATCATATTGAGCTTTCCACCAGCCCATGGACATCTCCAGTAATAATCGTTCCTAAAAAGCATGGCGGAATCAGGTTTTGCATAGATTATCGAAAGCTCAATCAGGTAACAATTAAAGATAGTCAACCCTTACCAAATACAAACGACTCATTGGATACTCTAGGCTGTGGGAAGTGGTTTTCGACCCTCGATCTCCGGAAAGGATTTCACAAAGTAAGCGTTTCTGAGACTGACCGTCCTAAGACTGCATTCTGTATCCCAGGCGGTGGGCTATGGCAATTTAAAGTCATGCATTTTGGAGCCACAAACTCGCCTGCGGTCTTTTAGCGCTTGATGGAGTGGATATTTATAGGCCTTAACTATGTAACATTGCTCATTTATCTGGACGACATCATAGAATTTGTTAAGAATTTTCAAGTTCATCTGAAGAACTTAGAACAGGTTTTTAAACGTCTTCAAGAGGCTAACTTAAAATTAAATGCTGAGAAATGTACCTTCTTTCAAGTACACGTCACATTCCTGGGCCATTTAATTTCCCAGACGGGAATTGGTACCGATCCGCAGAAAATCAAGGCTGTAACAGACTGGCAAATTCCAAGGAATGTTTCAGAGGTAAGAAGCTTTGTGGGTCTCGCATCTTACCTGTGGAAATTTATTCCCAGATTTAGTACCATATGCAAACCCCTTCATGAGCTGACGAAGAAAGGTAAGAAGTTTGAATGGACAGAAATGTGCGAAACTGCCTTTGTTACATTAAAAGAGGCTTTGATTTCTGCCCCTGTTTTAGCCTATCCAAGAGAAGATGGATGTGACTTTATACTAGATTGTGATACATGTAATGTGGCTCTAGGAGTAGTGTTATCTCAAATACAGGATGGACAGGAAAGAGTAATTGCTTATTATAGCAAATGTTTCTCAAATGCTGAATGTAAGTACTGTACCACTAGGAAAGAACTCTTAGCAGTTGTGAGTTCTATCAAACATTTCCACCATTATTTATATGGTAGGCACTTTACTGTTAGGAGCGATCATGGCTCATTGCGAGTGTTAATGAATGTTCGAACAGTTGAAGAAGGGCAGATTGCTCGGTGGTCGGAACTTTTGGCATCATATGATTTTCAAATCACTTTCCGCAGCGGAGTTTCGAACACAAATGCGGACTCGATGAGTATGAGACCTTGTGCAGATGAAAACTGTAAGTATTGTGATAAAATTGATAATCGGTATATCGATGATGACCCTGAACTGGCCACCAGGGCATCTGGGGAATTCCTGGAGAGCACAACTATGGGGGAAAGCTTTGGGCAAGAAGGTACGTCAAGACCGTTTACTTCTTGTATGCATGAGCTGGACTCATCAGAGATTGGCAATAGAGGCAATAGCGAAAGATCTGTAATTGTGCACATACAAGAACCAAGCTATGTGGAAGTTATACCTGAAAGGCATATTCAATGGGGGATCCGCTAGGGTACATCTCCAGATGACAATACGAACCAGAAGAGCCTAAATATAACCCATAAAGGTAACTAAGTTTAATGAAAATTTTAAAGGCTCAGATAATTGTGTCATTTCTTGCACCGTACAATGGTGACGGGAATGAATTGAGGGCTGAAAGTTGTGTCACTTTTTGCACCGTACAATCGTACAATGGTGACTTGTTTGATCAAATTGGCTCATTAAACTTTACCACTTTTTGCACTGAACAATCAGTCAATGGTGAGTATATAAAGAAATACAACGATTCTGAGAATTGCGTCACTTGTTGCACCATACAACCGGGCAGTGGTGATTTGAAAGCAAGTTAGTATGCAATGAATATAAAAGAAGCTGCAGCCACAAGAGTCTCAGAAGAAACCAACATTGATTGCATGATGCCAGAAATTATAAAAGTAGAACAGGAAAATGATCCTGTAATTTCATTAATTAAGCAATGGAAGACTGAAGGCACAAAACCAAAATGGTCAGTAGTAGCACAATATGGTTCAGAACTTAAAGTTTACTGGAGCTGGTGGGAAACATTAGTGGTTCTAGAAGACATCTTTTATAGGAAACACCTAAACAGTGTAAGTGGAGGCAAGAGGGCTATAATACCATGGTATCATCAGCTCAGTATCAGTTCCTTAGTGCTGAGAATGATACTGCGGTGTTGACGTTAGCACTCAAGTACTGATTTAAATAACTATCTTATATCTTTAACTTTTGCAGTATAAAATTCTAACTTTTCTAAAACTAAGACTGACTTGTCAGGTGAGACATGTATCTTAGCGGATTTGGTTACCACGTTTTGTTATATTTTAAATATTGCAAGTCTCGCTACTTTGGACATCTCTTCCTGATGCCCGGGACTTCCGTGGAGCGTGGGCCATGTTTGCTGATGTTGGCTCGGTGGGGGACGCCTATCTGGATGGGGCGTCTCTTGTCTGATGCCTCCAGCTGATATGTCTCATGAGCTACGTCGGCCGGTGTGTGCTCGGAGGGGGATGTGCTGTATTTCCCGGGTCTTGTCCATCATCCGTTTTGGTTTCAACACTTTGGGGTTTAGACACACTGATGAAGATTAAATATCGGAAAGGCCTCTGTGTCACTAAATTTGGTATAGTTACACCTTAATATCTGAGTACTGGCATGAATATCAGGCATTACATGAAGTTCAGAGTTGAATTGATTTGAATTAATGGGTGATATACAGCACATTCTTTTACCATTCAAGAGTCACTATGCTTATCATTAATGCAAATGTTTGTCTGGAATTTTGGGGGTTAGAAGAAAGAAAGAACACTTTTCCTGTATTATTTTCATGTTTTTTTTTTAAAAGACATTGCTTTTCAAAATTTATCACCCAGTCACCCATCAACACATTCTTAGGTGTACTTAAGAACATTTTTCATCATGCATTTCTTTGGAGAAATCTAGCAACTTGTTTTATTAAATGTTAAACTAACTGGCTCGGAGTACTGTTTTATGCCACTTCCAAGAAAATTAAGTGGAGACTGTAAAGGTAAAGCCGTTTTCTTGCATAATCCATAAACATTCCAGTTTAAAGTTACAATGCGGTTGTGACACAGAGTCAATGCTGTTTAAAAATGTCAGATTGTTGTTGTTGTTTCATTTCACATGTTAAAACAATATGAATGCTGAACATGCAATATGAATGTGACTGCAATCTAAGTCCAGTAAAATAGTTTGATCAATTAATGTATATTTGAGCGATAGACACTTTACATGATGGGTTTTTTTTTTGTCTGTTTCCATTTGTTAACCTATATGCACTCGACCTATTTTTGTGTTGGCTCCTATTAAAGGGATCATAATTTGGCTAATGTGCATTGGTTCTATGTTAGTTATATTACCAGGTTCAAGGTTGCTCATGGCCGAAATACCGGCATTTCTGGAGCTGGATTGAACTTGTTTAGTGTTAAGCAGGAGATTTTAACACAAAAGTGGGGGTGTAAATGTAAGGTTGAGGCCTAGCCGTAGTCCCTTCAAACATTTTTGGTTCTCAAAGACCTTTCATTAAGATAACACACCCGTATGACATAGAACATTCTTTCATATTCCGTAAACAGTTATTTCTCTGATGAAATATTGTCATATGTTTTATTTCTGCTTTGAGCATGGGCTGTGGGTGCTCGTTAGAACCGTCTCATTGGTGCGGTTCTGACGGATGTCCACAGCCTGTGTCTTGGGGCGAAGATGGGAAAAATAATGTATATCCCATCAGCCGCAGTTTTCTCTATATGAGGTGGGGTTTGGAGAGGTGTTCTTTGCATGGACTTGTTGATGTGAATCATGAGGTACACAGACAAGATCTCTGGAAATTCCCTATTCTGAGGGATGCAACTCCACTTTGGGGATATACAAGGGATGCATGCTAGGGCTAGGTCACCACCTGGCCTGGTCCTAGGATGTGACCTTGGAGAGGGGCTGAATTATTGTGTTTACCCTTTTCAGAGGTCTGGTCTACATGTATATTGTTGAAAATGATGCCATTCGGTCTGAGTGAGTGTTTGAGTTTTACGTCTCACCAACAGCTAAGGTCATACGGAGACGGGACCTCGGTTTAAAGACTCATCCGAAAGTCTGGACCGGGGTCGATCCTGCGATCCCTGGTTTACAAAGCGAGTAGCGAAACCACTGCACCACAGAGGCTTCTATCCATGCGGTCTGACTTTTCCATCGAGATTTTCTGTTGTAATTTCTAAAGTGTGATTTGTACACTTACTCATTCATCTGTATAAAGTGGTTCCAAATCGATCGTAATCAGGTTCAAGGGATGTTATTGTCATTAAACAGTGAAATGTGCCTCTTTCCTCTGAAGCTAAACTGCAACGTCTTTTATCTGCAGCCTGCAGCCAGTATGTATTTATGTCAGGTGACCGGTGTATTGGTAAAAGATGTTACTAAATTTTAGATTTTGGCAGGCGCCTAAAGGGACAAATCTAAAATCTTATATTAAGATCCATTTATACCATAAGGTAGATCTATTATTCAGCTTTAATTTGGTATAAAACTTTCCTAGTTTTTAATTCAACTTTATGATTTATTGTTGGTGATTTTTGGATCAAGTGCTATTTTTATATCCTTTCCACTCCTTCCAACCTGCAGGGAAGCTGAGGAATCCTTCTTTCCTCTGGGTAAGGAAGGAGTGGAACTGGGGGATATATGTCTCCTCCAGAATTTGGATCGGGGAGCCTCACCAAGAAATCCATACACAGCAGACCTGTTTTAGAGGTGCTCCTGAAATTTTCTTTTATTTGTTTATTATTATTCTGATTTTGGAAATATGGCTTAAGAAATCTGGACTTTGTTTCTGTAGACTTATTTCTGAATAATTGTGGGAATTGTATTTGCTGTAATTCCTTTCATAGAAGCAATCATCGTTGTTTTTATCTGTACATTTGTTTCTCTTCTCTTGATCCAAAGGTAACGTAAAAGAAATGCTTATGTCGGTGTGTTTGTGTCTATAGCTCAAAGCCACTGCCATCTTTACCCTAAAAATATGTATTGTCTGATCTAGTCGTAATTTGAAAGTTTATTCATTTCTATTGTTTTATACATTAAAAATGGTTGAAATTGAAATCAATTCTTGGTGTTTCTTTCTATCCTTTGGTTGTAATTAAAATTGAGTTAATAAAGGCTTCATAGGTGAGGTCCTCCAGTTGCACAAACAAGACACTAGCCAGTAGCTCAGTGGTTAAGTTCACAGCAATTATAGTGTAAATATACAGGTGCTAGCTGAACAAACCTCTGGTACAGCAGAACAACGTTAACAATACTGCAGCAACTTTACTGCTGTGGTCCACGTGATAAGCAGACATCGAGCGCTTACCAACACAAAGTTAATATTATGATAGCAGGTTCACTGCTGTTGTTCATGGGAACGCCTTTGAACCTTGGTCGCTACCACGATAAACACTAACTCGTCATTACTACAGACCTCTGACGCTTCCGCGTTACACATGTACACTCCCGCTTGCGAGAAACTTTCCAGCGCACACGCATTTGTTTCGCATTTGTATAGCGCGAGATTCGCACTCGAGATTCACTTGCAAATGACATTTTAGCCAATCCATTGCTTTTATGAATAACAAGATTTTGCGTGTTTGTTTGATTTTTGTTTGATTTGAGGTTTAACGTCCCCGTCAACACTGTAAAGGTCATTTTTGAGACGTTGCTTCCAATTTTGTGGGACTTTTACCAAACATGAGATGAAATGACATCTCAAGCCCTGTCGCCCAATGAAACCAATAGGGTTTATTAGAATGGACGGTCCGCCTCGCACCGCGGTTCCTGGACAGGCTTAGATCCTCTAAGCGGTTTAACAGTTCTAGTGTGCGGGCCGGATTCGCGATTGTTGACCAGCTAATCAAACCTGAGTATCGAAAACGCAGATAGTGCACATTCACAGACTGCTTCGCGTTTCAAAAGCAACCAATCAATACTGTGTAACTATTTCGCACTTATCGTTATTTTTTATTTCCTTTTTCTATCTCTTCAAAATTTCCTTATTCCAGATTTTTTTCAGTTTGAACATAACATATCCGATTATTTCCGAAAAGGCGGACTAGTCAATTATCCATTTACATTTGCCTGGGGGTAAAGGGTAAAATACAGGTACTGCATAGTGATTGAAGTTGACTGTCAAATGCAGCATGTTTATTGACCAAACGTTGTATGACACCCAGGTGCAACTCGGGTCTATAAAGATAGCTGTTTAAAACAACACCTTATTATCGTCATTTATTCTAGATGTCCGAAATAATTCATGTTCTTTCACTCATAGAAGCGGCCCATTTTTTAATTAATTTTGTTTAATTATAGTTAATAGTTATACTGATTTATTTTAGTTCGATTGCGACGGAAGCTTCAAGCTTATTTAATCGCTCTCGAACTCATTCCTGATGTTTTCACGCGCGCGAAAGAGAGGCAGTGACTATTACACCACTGCTACCCATTTACATTTACACCTGGGTGGAGTGAGGCAGTGCCAATACGTGTCTTGCCCACGGACACATCTCGATACCGGGTGCCGGATTCGAACGCACAACCTCTCGATCATGAGTCGAACGCGGAGAACCAGGTTGTGTTTTCTTCGAAATTTATTTTGAAATGCCTGAACCCTTGGCATAAAATGTAGGTCCTGATCAGAGACCTACTTCTGCTGCGTCTGATCTGGGTCTGCATGTTTTTTGTTTTTTTTTTTGTTTGTTTGTTTGTTTGTTTTTTTTTGCCATCTGGCGACAAATGGAATCTTCGCCCTTTTTAATAGAACAAGTCCATTTCAAAATTAAAGAGTATGAGGTTGTGATTTCTTCAAAATGTATATTTTTTGCAACCCAAGTAAGTCCTGGTCAGGCGCCTGCTTCTGCTAAGTCTGATCTGGATCTGCACTTTTTGGTCATTTGGCGTCACGTGGGATCTTTCACCTAGTAAAAAGCACAAGATCGTTTCATAACTTAAGAGTGTGACGTTGTGTTTTCTTCAAAATTAATTTTGAAAATATCTGAAGCTTTTTGAAACAATGTAGGCCCCGATCAGGTGCCTATTTCTTGTTGCGTGTGATCTTGGTCTGACCATTTTGCTAATTGGCGCCAAATGGCATCTTCCACCTTGTAAATAGCACAAGACCATTTCGAAATTTAAGAGTGTGAGGTTGTCTTTTCTTCAAAATTTCCGAAATAATTCATGTTCAGTCAGTCACAGAAGTAGCTCATTTGTTTAATTATTTATTTTTGTAATTTTCATTTATTTAACATTTGTTTAACCAAACGGAATCTTCCACCTTATACATAACATTATTCCATTTCAGAATGTAGGAGAACCAGGTTGTGTGTATGTTTTTTCGAAATTTATTCGGGAAATGAATGAACTTTTTGTATTCTTTTATAATCCAGGCCCGGATCAGACGCCTACTTCTGCTACGCCTGACCTGGATCTTTTTTTTACCATTACCAATTTTTCACCATTTTCTTCAGGCATAAAGTTTGGAAAAAAATGCCTGAACTTTTTGCAAACAATGTAGGTCCTGATCAGACGCCTAGTTCTGTTGTGTTTGATCTGGGTTTGCACTTTTTGCCAACTGGCGCCAAACGGAATCTTCCACCTTGTAAATAGCACAAGACAATTTCAAAATTTAAGAGTGTGAGGTTGCTTCCACGCAGAGCTAATACCGACAGCACTTGAGTACTGGTAATCCGCTTAGAACGTCTAAGCCTGCCCAGGAAAATTGCTGCTTATAAACCCTTTTGGTTTCATTGGGCGGCAGGGATTGAGATGTCAGTTCATTTCAATGTCGGGTTAAAGTCCCACAAAATTGGAAGCAACGTCTCCAAAATGACCTAATTAGTGTTGACGGGGACGTTAAAACTCAAACAAACAATGTCAGCCTTTATCTTATTTTTATTTATTTAATTTTCTTTGTTCCAAACATAGATTGTTGGTACTTCATTGCGAAAATACGCCTATACAAATCTATTGATTTTTTATACCACCAAAACTGAACATTTTCCGTTATTTTAATATTTCTGCACACAACACAGGTTTTGCAACTCGTTAGAACCGACTCGGCGAGACGGTTCTGACAAGTACCCACAATCTATATTTTGTGCAGAAATAATAACAATTAATATATATCCCCTTAAATTATAATTTCACTATTTAAAAGTGGGGTTTAGCGGGGTAAAATTTGTATAGGTGTGTTTTCGAGATGTGTTATTTTATTTATTCAGAAACATTAAACTTGCATACATGTACATACATAGAGACAATACATGAACGGATTTGGGTTATTACAAAATTCTTATTTTGTCCATTTCCTCTAGATCGATAGATACATTTATATACATTCCAATGATTTTACCATGTGATGTAAACTTGAATTATATAGTATGCTATATGTAGTTGAATAGCGTGGGTATGTTGCTCTTAAGATGTTAAAATAAAGGTTTTACAGTGGATAACTCTTAAGTGAAAATGACCAAATGAAGTCTATTGTCGGAATTTGTTAAATGTAAGATTGGTTGATTCAATTATTCTTAGTGTTGTATTGATACCCTACTTGAGGTCCAAAGCCAACCATATTTTTCTGAACTTTACTTTTTATTCATGTGGCCTAAAGGGAACTTCATTATTATATTTTGCGTGGATAATTGACTTGATCCGCCACAGTTCTCAGTGTCAATAAGGCCAAAATAGGTTTAAATACCTGGTGTATGGGACTGTGTGGTGGCGGTAAAATGTCTCCCTGCCCTACATCATAGTGTAGATTATATTTTCTTGTCCTTTGGGATCATTGATTCCATTGTGGAATTTTGAAAATATCTGAGGGTCACTGATGAGGCCTAATTGGCCGAAACTAGCTAAGCTGGCCCAGAAAATAAGTACACTCCATATTTTTCAGTTATGTGGTGTATTCGTTGCTTCCAAAGGATAACCCTTTTATAGAACATATTTAACTTCACTACAGCTGGTGTGTAGGACTGTGTGGCGGCGGTTAAACGTCTCCCTGCCCTACATCATAGTGTAGATTATATTTTCTTGTCCCTTGGGATCATTGATTCCATTTTGGAATTTTGAAAATATCTGAGGGTCACTGATGAGGCCTTATTGGCCGAAACTAGCTAGTCTGGCCCAGAAAACATGTACACTCCATATTTTTCAGTTCTGTGGTGTATTCCTTGCTTCCAAAGCATAACCCTTTTATAGAACATATTTAACTTCACTACAGCTGGTGTGTGGGACTGTGTGGCAGCGGTAAAACGTCTCCCTGACCTACATCATAGTGTAGATTATATTTTCTTGTCCTTTGGGATCATTGATTCCGTTGTGGAATTTTGAAAATATCTGAGGGTCACTGTTGAGGCCTAGTTGGCCGAAACTAGCTAGTCTGGCCCAGAAAACATGTACACTCCATATTTTTCAGTTCTGTGGTGTATTCCTTGCTTCCAAAGGATAACCCTTTTATAGAACATATTTAAATAGAACATAATAAATGGTTTGTTAAAAAGTTGATGCCTCCAGCAGGTAGAAAATTTATCGATATGGTGCACCGGTGCATTTGGCATTGGCGACCATTTCATTTTCTGCACTGCCGTTAATTTCGACCTAATCCACCAAGCATAGTTGTAAGTAAGGGATGTAATCTTGCGTGTACAGAGGAACTTCAGTTGACCATTCAGCCCATTTACAAAATAGTGGTGACTCTGGTGGGACTCAATCCCAAGTCGCTTTGGTCGTTAGATCAAATCATTGTAGCCGTGCATGCATTATATTTTTTTCAGACAAAAACCAAACTAGAATGGAGAGGCAAATAGAGCGTGGCGGTCAGTTTGGTGAAGCCACATTTGAGAGTCAAGCTGGAAGATGTCGGCGAAGGAGAGGGCGGTGATTCAACAAGGTCCAGGACTTGTCTTGTCTGAAGTGTGGGTACCTTTCGGAGAACAAGGCCACGTTCAGACACATAAGAGACATTCATTTGAGTCGACTTGAGTGTGAGGTTTGCGACTACACTACAGGGAGATCGAGAGGAGCCAGTTACAGCAACACATGATAAGAAGACATGGCTTTCAAACCCCAGCTTCATTTGTCCAAGTTACTTTGCACGAAAATGTGTATATGCCCTCTGATTCTACTCTTTCCTCTGCTGCTCCCACACCTGCCCATTCTGTGTCTGACGAGCTCTCCAGTTCTGTCTCTTTCGCCCGCCTCTTACCCTCCCCCCTCACCTTCCTCTCCTTGGATTGCCAAACCCCTTCTCTCTACCTCCCACTCAGACCCCTATGACCAGACCCCTTGCCCAACCCCCACCGCTTACCTTTGGGATGCAGAGTCTGATGTGCTTGGGACCCCAACCTTTCATCTCCGAGTATGACCAGACCCCTTGCCCAACCCCCACCGCTTACCTTTGGGATGCAGAGTCTGATGTGCTTGGGACCCCAACCTTTCATCTCTGAGGGTCTCCAACTCCAGTCAGAGCCCGTACCTTGGTGCCATATTCACCAGGTTCCCCTGCCGATGCCGACACGGTCCATTCTGAACCATCCCTACCCCATTCTGATCTGGCTCTGGAATCGCCGTCTCCTTGCAAATCAACTTCTCGGATCACAATCTCTCTTTCTCCTGATTCTAATGCAGTTGAGGAGGAGATTATGTTGCCCGATGGGTGCCCTCCCCTTGAAGGTACATATTTTCTCCTTCCTGCATCTATAGCAGCCCAGGTTGATGGTGTTGTTGATGCTACTGGATTTGTTCTACAAGTCCAGAGTTCCACTTGTTCTTGCACTTTCACCTGTGCCATCATCCCCTGCCCTGTCTCTTCCCCTGACTCAATGCTGTTGTGTCTGATCACCTCTGCTCAGAGTACAACACCAGCAGTCATTCCTGTAACCGTTTCCATCCCAACTCCATCATTCCCCCTTGCTTCAGCCCCTGCTCCAATACCAACTGAGTTTCCTCCTTAAATTTCTGTTCCTGATTCCTTGGTTAGCTATGCTTTCTCCTCCTCCACTAAGTCCTCTCTCTTTGCGACCCGACCTTTCCCTGCACCGGTCATTTCAGGAACTCCTGTGCAAATCATCCCTTTGGTTCCCGATTTCCCTGTGGTTCCGGAAGCCCCAAACCCACTTGACCCAAGAAACTTCTTTTTGGGTGCTCCCAGTATAGAGGACAGAGTCCTACTACACGCCTCATTCACGAGGCAAGGGCCCTCAGAAGTGGGTCTAGAACAGTCAGGTTCACTCCCATGAACATGTTTGCTATTAAGGAGGAGTCTGCTACCCTGCCTGATGGGAGACGGTATTCCCTATCAAGTTATTGGATAGAGGAGCCGAGTGCAGATCTATCTAAGGAGGTCGCATGTCAGACCTCACCCTAGAGTCCCTTCCCTTTATTTGAAAATAACTCCAGTTTCTGCCCATAGCATAACTGTGGACCTTAGACTTTTCTTCACAGGCTTCAAACCTTCTAACCCTTTCCAATTAGATATATCTGTGAACCTCTTGAATGTTGTATTCGTTGATTGGCCTCTGAAAATTGTAAACTAACAGATCGACCTTTGACCCTTGGCCCATTACCTTAATCCCTAGCCCTTTGGTTTTCTACTGCTCTCTCCTTTCCTAGACCCTTTTACCTATCTTCTATATGTTTGAAAATTGTTTTTAATTCAGCATTTGTAAGGCAAAATATTGAAAATGTCTTGTTTATGGTGTCAGATAGATACAATATTCTTTACTGGGATTATTCACCATCAACGTATCATAAAGTAAATACTGTTATAATCTCAAGCAGCTTTCCAAACATTCATACATATAAAGAATTCCATCTTGGAATTATGCATAACTTAATATCAAACTTCCAAGTACCTTCCACGTTAATACCAGTTTTGCTTGGAACATGCATGTGTTTTATATCAAAATAATATAAAACTGTTGAATAAAATAGGAATGCAATTAAAAGTAGATTTCAGCATGAATTGTTTTTATATTATGTTTCCCATGTTAAAAGAAGTGTCTTTGAACCCGGCTAGGCTGATTCTGGCTGCTACCCCACCAACTGAGTGTCATAATTTTCATCTGTATATGGTCTGGGTGGAGCGGTTTGGGGACCTTCACTGTATTTGTGTACTCGTATTTCTCTTCAGCTGTTTTATTGCTGCTGCTGCACTCAATGATGGATAGAGTGACGTATCAGGTGATGAATGCAAATAGAAAAGAAAATACCTGCAAATAGAATAGAAATAGCCATTTCATTATGTGTTGGACCAAATTTGGTGCTTGGCTTGCTTCTTCGAGATTATTAAACAATCTTGTTTTTGTCAGAGAAGCAAATGACAAACCTTAATTCCGACAATTTTTAGTCAACACAAATAAAATAGTGGTTCTTCTTGCATAAAACAAATCATTCTGGCTTCATACACAACAGCCTATATAACTTTACCCTGAATAAGGGCTCGCCCAATAAAAATTATGTTTAACTTATGAACCCTTGGTTTAAGTTCGGGACAAACTTTCTCAAAGTGGGAGGGTAGTGAGACGGCCCTGCTCCTTCGAGAAAGAGATCGTCAAAAACAAATGTTGTAAACTAATAACACTAATAAGTACGAACCGCATTGGTGCGAATGGTTCATCATCAATATCGATAGATCCGCCATGCCTGCAGTTTTGTCTCCGATATGCAGCGAACGTATATCAAGGGGGGAAACCTACGTCACGATGACGTCACAATTTTACACCAAGGCGGTCGCCATCTTGAAAGGAACTCTCGCTTCGGTAAGTATTTCTGTGTTAAACATATATTTTACCCACAATCTTGACATAGCTATTATCGCAGAGTACGGGCAAAATTACAATGTTTTGTCAGCAAAAAGAAATTTAGGCAAGCTTTAACTAGTATGGATGAACACGTCGGATTTAGTTAATTTCAGCGATCCATTCGTCAACACTCTGGATATGAAAATCATTCATATGAAGCAGCGCAGTGTTTTCATTAATCCTCAAGTAACGAGTACTCGACTTTTTCAGAAGAAAATACCATAGAAGTGTTTATTTGTATTAAAATTAAAAGTTTTGAACTTTATAAGACGTTTTCGGTAAATGGTATCGTTAACACTCGATCTGAAAAGAGATACGTACACACTCTGAAATTCAGCATAAAGTTGTTTCTCGTGACAACCTGAAAAGCAGGGTAAAAGGCGCCAAATTCTCTAAAGGGTACAAGTATCTTGGACAATAATGGTGGCCAGATGAACAGGCAGTTGTAATGTCCGCTCCCTTGTCACTTAAGAAGATATAGCCCACTCTGGAGCATTGTCGTACTTGCGATGAGGTATAAAACAACAGAATTAGGTTTACATTTATCTCTGATAATAAAAAGAGTCATACAGGCTAACGAAGAATAGGCAGACATCTCTTGAGGTCCTCGATGGTCTCTTACATAAGCGGAAAAATACTGTCGTGGCTGAGAACTAAACTTCTTGCAATGATCTGATCGTTATAAAAAGGCATTATCTTACTTTATTTAAGCCGGCCTCGGTTGCTCTGTTGGATGCGCGTCTGATTGGTGATCAGGAGGACGCGGCTTCGTTACCTGCCAGGGTCGGCAGCATTCTTTCATGGAGATTGATCATGGAATCTTTTCTATGGTCAGTCTCTCCCTTCCGCTGATTCAAGAAGGGCAGTTGTCAGTTTCTGGCGATAGAATGTGCGCTGTACTGGTTAACGTATAAGCCTGCACAGAAAAAGTGTGAATAGGTAAACTGACCGGGATAAAAATGACCTAAATATTGTTGACTGGGCCCTTAAACTCCAATACAAACAAACTTACTTTAATCAAAGTAGTAATAGAACCGGTGGGTCAGCTGTCTCTTGGGTGGGTTTGAAAAATACACGGTGACTTAGACTGTAAACATTTGTTTATTCCTTACATCCGTGTACAAAAAGCAAACAGTGTAGACCTTGATCAGATGCCGCGCTCTGTCGCGTCTTGTTAGGGCTTACACTGTTTGCTAAACCCAACGCACGATTTTAGTCCAGATTCTATTGATAACCATATCATTGAATACGCCGTCCTCACAGTTATAAGAATAAGGCGGCTATTTTCTATAAATAACAGCTACCTTTAGTGATGGTCAGGTGGACATAAGCACTATTTAAAAAAAGCTCCATTGCTTAGTAACTTTTGTCGACCAAAAACAATATTGTACACTGTAGCACAGTTTTAATGAAAAGTGTAACACTTTTTGTAACGTTAATTTGACATTTACCTCACTCGATGCAGTATTTGGCATAACACCCACAAAAAGAAGGCATTTTGTGTAGTTTCAACGTTATTTATTTTTGCAAGAAAAAAGCTACAATAAGGCAATTTATGTGCGACGATAGACTACCCAGATCAGCTTGCATACCCGGGCAGTCTGATCGGTGTATTTTTGAGTTTTAAAAACAGTAGTAATATTTGACACTTCCCACACCTGCTTGTTGTATAAACCGATCCTTATCGAGGCCCCAATGACATTTTTTTTCTCGTTACGCTGTTCAGGATCTGCTGTTGGACTTGTGCGGTTGGTTAGGATTAAGAATCGTCGGTACAACGAGCAGGTGTGAGTAGTGTAATAGCTCACTATTGTTTCAAAAGCGAAATATTACACCGATCAGATGCATGGACTGGTCTAGGTATTCACTAGTCGCACATGTCATATTTTAGCATTTGTCTTGCACCGGCTGATATATTGACAAAAACAAAACAAATAACGTCTCAACCACAAAGATAAAAGAAAAACGTCTACTATTTTCGCGCGATACGCGAAAAAACTACGAACGGCATAAACATATGAAATGATGATGCCTGTTTGGTTGAAATTGAGGTTGAACGGCCCCGTCAACAGCACTTAGGTCATTTTCGAGACGTTACTTCCAATCTTTTCGGGACTTCTATCCAACATTAAGATGAAATGACATCTCAAGCAATGCCTTCAGTGAAACAAATAGGGATTCCTGACCATTGCATTTACTTCTATTTTATACACATGTACGGTCCAACTCGCACCACTTTTCCAGGGCAGGCTTGGGGTCTTTGGGTGTTTGTGTCGCGTGTATTATTTTATTTTGGATAGCCTTTTGGCCATTTTGTGAGAAAGTAACGGTCCTTTTGGCTTTCCGCTGTTGGTGTTTCCGTTGGGGTATGTTGTTTCATGTTTGTGTTTCTTTCCCTTTGGTGTCTCTGATGGGAGCTGTGGGTTAATTGTATAGATTCCTGATCATTGCCTCTACTTCTAATTTGGAGAGAGCGGAAATTGTGATCGGCTGTTCATCTGGCCACCACTATTGTCAAAGGTACTTGTTACCCTGCTTTTCAGGTTGTCACGAAAAACAACTATATGTGGCCTAGTGGTTAAGAGCGTTGACTCTTGATCATTAGGTCTCTCACCGCTGTGGTTCGAGCCTCGCTCGAGTCATATGTGAGACGCCAAGTTCTGCGACGGAAGGTCATGTGGTTTTTCTCCGGGTACTCCGGTTTTCGCCCACTTCTGATTAGCGATCGGCTCGATATGAGTGAAATAATCTTGAAAGGGCCGTAAAACCAAAAACAAAAGACAAAACAAACAACTATATGCTGGTTTTCAGAGTGTGTACGTATCTCATTTCTGATCGAGTGTTAACGATACCATTTACTGAAAATGTCTTATAAAGTTCAAAAATTTTAATTTTAATACTAATAAACACTTCTATGGTATTTTCTTCTGAAAAAAGTTGTGTACTCGTTATGAGAGGATTAATGAAAACACCGCGCTGCTTCATATGAATGATTTTCATATCCAGAGTGTTGACGAATGGATCGCTGAAATGAACTAAATCCAACGTGTTTATCCATACTACTGAAAGCCTGCACAATTTTCTTTTTGCAGACAAAACATTGTTGTTTCGCCCGTACTCTGCGATAAAAGCTGTGTCAAGATTGTGCTTGAATCATCTGTTTAACACAAAAATACTTACCGAAGCGAGAGGTACTTTCAAGATGGCGGCTGCCATTGTCTTTCTGTGTGACGTCATCGTGACGTAGGTTTCCCCCCTTGGTATATTGTCCATTAAGAATGTCCATTCCATAAATATTGCCAAAGAATCGGCATTAACACTTTACTTGGCTGCGTACAGTTACAAATTCAGCTTTTACGGCTCGTACGTGGAGGCCGCCATCTTTGTGATGACGTGGAAAGCTGCGATTTACCTCCAGCCAATCAAATAACTGTAATAACGTGACGAAGTCTCCGATTGGCTGAAGGGCTACCTTCGTCACGTTTACTTTGTAAAGTATAAAAGGCGCAATTCGTGAGGTGTCACCCAGAATGTGATTCCGAGATCCTGGTGATTCCCCGATACTGTGAGAACAGGCATGACGAACTGCTCAAATAAACGCTGTAGACTATCCTAGTGTTGTTTAAGCAATTGCTTCAATATGCAAACTAGTGCGTAGCGTTTGGTGAGAGCAAGAAAGCTGAGCCAAGGCCTTGAAACTGCAATCTTTGCTTTTGGGCCTGTTCGCGTAAGCAAGTCATTTTTGAACAGTATTTTTGGCCTTAGCTTTTAGTTAAAGTTTCCCCAAAGGCACCGGGAGTTGTTCTTTGGGTCGAATGGTCGTTTTTGTGAATAGGAGTCGCGCTCCTTCTTTATTCATTTTACGGTGGGGAATCCTTGAGTTGGACTTGGTGGAGCATAAAGTACATTCGTACTCCCCGACTGTTGGCCGCGGTCTGTCAGGATTGACTGGTACATCTCCAAAGCCCGGATTTCAAACCGAGGGCTAGGAATACTTTAGTTTGATCTAGTTTTATTTGGCCAGATACTAGACCCGTAGCGTTGCGTTAAGAGGATTACAGTTTCTATTGTTTGACTGAGCAGAACAACAACACAGAGCACC
This sequence comes from Lucinisca nassula, assembly GCA_963580285.1. Classification (NCBI taxonomy): domain Eukaryota; kingdom Metazoa; phylum Mollusca; class Bivalvia; order Lucinida; family Lucinidae; genus Lucinisca; species Lucinisca nassula. The sequence goes on along the minus strand of OY757010.1, from coordinate 23,375,306 downwards.
CCCTCCCCTACCTGTTTTCGGGAACCAACTGAAGGACTGGCGCAGCGACGTACATCCTTTAGCACATGTCATATAGATACAATTTGGGCTAGATTTAAAGTTCGTCACTCGGCTCTTAAGCTGGTGTGATAGACGTTTATAAGTTAATAAGTAACGTTTATATTTTCTTGTCCTTTGGGATCAGTGTTTCCATTGTGGAATTTCGAAAATACCTGAGGGTCACGGATGAGGCCTAATTGGCCGAAACTAGCTAGTCTGGCCCAGAAAACCTGTACACTCCATATTTTTCAGTTCTGTGGTGTTTTCCTTGCTTCCAAAGGATAGCCCTTTTATAGAGCATATTTAACTAATTTAGAAACTTGTATAGATCTAGTAAATTCATGCTTATTACCTCTAGTACTGTCAAGATAAGCCCTATGCATAAATACTCTGTCCGTGTATAACATTCATCGGTTACCAGTGTCCGTTATAAATCCGGTGTCCTTTAACAAGACCAGTGTCCGTTATAAAGCAGAAGTAAAACAAAGATCAGGAATTGATACAATTAACTTACTCCACCCATAAAAGACACCAAAGGGAAAGAAATACAAACATTAAGCGACCAGACCATAATGGAAACCTAAACACAGGAAGGCCATAGGGACAGTTACTTTCCCACAAAATGGCCATATGGCCATCCAAAACCAAAAGACCAGTGTCCGTTAGCAAGACCAGTGTCCGTTAACAAGTCCAATGTCCTTTAACAAGTTCAGTGGTCGTTAACTAGTCTTGTGTTCTTTAACAAGTTCAGTGTCCTTTAACAGGTTCAGTATCCGTTAACAAATTCAGTACCCATAGCATCCGTCGTGTTGTTACGAGCCAATCGTAGCAGAAAGAAAAAGCAAAGAAGCCTTTTGGAAAAATTTAACAAAATTTTATTTACAAGTTAACTTTAACCTGTAGAAGTAAGAAAATTAAATGTACTTAGCTCTGTTATGAAATATCCTGAATTAATCTATTTTCCTTGATCCCACAGAATTCACAGTCCAAAATGCAAAAGTAATATCCTTTAACAATCCAACACAGAATTTAGAAATAACTTTTCTTAAATGCCCAAACATCAAACTCCAAAGTCTGACTCAATGAGAAAAATCAAGCTCTTTTATAGACCCTAAGATTTCTCTAGAACATTCCAGAGGGCTGTGGAATAAGATGAGGTAATTTTCTAAAAATAATGCAACCCAGAACTTTCTGGAAGGTTCTGAAGTACTTTTCCTTGTAAACATGTTGTTTACAAAAATGAAATTAATCTGTGACTCAGTTTTCTAGAATCTTCTATAAGAAGATTAACAAGATATTTATAGCACTATTAGGTCACAGTGGGGTGCAAGTGGGAATCAGAAAAATAAATTCTTATGCATAACACTCCCCCTCTTCGAGGAAAAGAAAGATTTATGTAATAAAGCTTTCTTTTGCTTTAAGAATAATAAAATATTGAGCATAGCATATAAAATTACATGTATCTACAATCCACTTTATTGGAAAGAAAAACACAACTCCTGACACTGCTCAAGCTCTTGAAAGGGCATCAGGGATAATGTTATCTCTCCCTCTGATATGTCTTATGTCTAAATTATACTCTTGTAGCATAAGACTCCACCTGAGCAACCGCTGATTTTTGTTTTTCATTTTATGTATGAAAGTCAGTGGATTGTGATCACTGAAAACAACAATCGGTGCAATAGTAGGGGTAAGATAAACTTCGAAATGTTGCAGAGCAAGAATCAGAGACAAGCACTCTTTCTCTATAGTAGAGTAATTTCTCTGATGCTTATTAAACTTTTTGGAAAAGTAGCAAACTGGATGATCCACACCATTTCCATCTTCCTGCAACAAAACACTACCTGCACCTACGTCACTAGCATCTACAGCTAGCTTAAACTCCTTTTCAAAGTTTGGTGCTAAGAGAACTGGTTCACTCTTGAGTATGGCTTTAAGTTTATCAAAAGCATTTTGGCATATTGCATTCCAATGGAATTTTGTTCTTTTGCTGAGCAAATTTGTCAAAGGCTCAGCAATGACAGAGAAATTATTACAGAACTTCCTGTAATAACCAGCCATACCAAGAAATCGCATCAGCTGTCTTTTGCACGTGGGTACGGGAAAATTCCTTTGTTTTGTCCCTATGTCATATAGCTGTTTCATTTTCCTTTGGGCTGACTGAAGATTGGTCCGAGCAGCCTCACAAGCTTTTGAAAGTCTAGTTTTGAAATCAGACACATACTGAAGTAAATTCAGGGAGGTGTCATCATTGGAGAGAAATTTCTCTTTGAGAAGTTTCAAAGGACCACGAACAGTATGGCCAAATACTAATTCAAATGGACTGAAGCCAAGAGATTCTTGCACAGATTCTCTAACAGCAAATAAAAGGAGATGGATGCCTTCATCCCAATCCTTCTCTGTGTCAAAGCAATATGATCTTATCATGTTTTTCAATGTTTGATGGAATCTTTCAAGGGCGCCTTGACTTTCAGGATGATAGGCTGATGACTTATACTGTACAATGCCAAGTTCATGCATTACGTGTTGAAATATTCCAGACATAAAATTTGAGCCTTGGTCTGACTGAATAGATTTAGGAAGCCCAACAAATGTGAAAAACTTCACTAAGGCCTTGACGATTGTCTTAGTTTTGATATTTCTTAAAGGAATGGCTTCAGGAAAACGTGTGGAAGCACACATAATGGTCAAAAGATATTCACAGCCGGACTTAGTTCTGGGCAAGGGACCCACACAGTCTATAATTATTCGACTGAAAGGTTCATCAAAAGCAGGTATAGGCTGCAAATGAGCTTTAGGTATAGTCTGATTGGGTTTTCCTACCATTTGGCATGTATGACAGGACCTACAATGCTGAGAAACATCTGATTTTAACCCAGGCCAGTAAAAATGATTAAGAATCTTGTGATAGGTTTTATTTACACCTAAATGTCCTGACATGGGAGTTTCATGTGCCAAGTTTAATATTTGGGAACGGTTAACCCGTGGAACCACTATCTGGTGGTTGACAGTCCACTCGTCTTCTGCTGAGACGTCTGGTGGACGCCATTTTCTCATAAGAATGTCATTTTTGACATAATAACAGACTGGGACCTGAGAAACTTCCTGCTCATCTAAGGCCCTTTCAAATAAAGGCGAAATTTCAGGATCCTTATGCTGTTCTATAGCTAGTTGAGACCCAGACATTTTGTCATGCCCTAGATTGAAAGATGAGTTATTCTCATGAAAATCTGTCTGCTTATCAGGCAGGCTTGAAGACAGAGACCTTGTTATCTCGTCATTAAAAGACTGACCCAAAAAGGTATTAGTTAAATCAAAATCCTGTTTCCCATCAGTGTGCTTGGCCTTACGTGCCATAGCCCTTGTGACTGCACAAGACGGATAAAGATCAGGAATTTCCTGCTCAATGGGATCAGGCGGTTGGTCTTTGCAAGGATTAGTAGTCAAAAGTGGGTTTACCACAACCTTATCTCCAGCTAAGTCATTGCCTAGCAACAAATGAACACCTTTAAAAGGTAAAGAAGGTCTAATACCAACAGCCACTGAACCGGATACCAAGTCTGATGACAAATAAACGTTATGAAGCGGAACATTAACAAATCCACATTCCACACCCTGAATAAGGACACTTTGGCCCAAAGAAGTCTTCTCAGAAAAAGGCAGAGTATCTGCAAGAATAAGAGATTGAGAAGCTCCGGTATCTCGTAAGATTATGATAGGGATAGGATGGGCATAACTGTCACCATTTAGTGACACAAAACCATCAGATAAGAATGGTTCATAAATCTCCATAACCGAATCAGTCTCAGATAATTTGATATCAGAAAGAGTTTCCTCCCTTCCCTTACACAAGACTGTGGTTTTGGCCTTATAGAAGTCAAGCCTGTAGGCTTAAGTTCCTCTTGTCTTTCTCTTTCTTTCCTTCGCTTTAATTTTAAACACTCAGAGATCAAATGACCTGTATTTTCACAATAATAACAAACTACTTGAGATTGAGATAAGGGATTCTGGTCTTTGTTTTCACCAGAAGGTTTGGAAAAATTCTGGCTTCTGTTTTCACCAGAAGGTTTGGAAGGATTCTGGCTTTTATTTTCACCAGAAAGTTTGGGCATAGTACTAGATGTATGGCTATAACTACCAGAAGGATTACTGGGATAGAATCTTGGACCTGTCTGTGGATTATAAGGTTTTCGAGGATAAGGCCTGTTCACAAATGAGACTTTATAAGTCAAAGCATAATCATCTGCCAAACGAGAAGCTTCCTCCAAAGTTTCAACCTGTCTCTCATCGAGAAAAGATTTAATGTCTGAATTTATGCACCGTTTGAACTCATCAACAAGGACAAGCTGTCTAAGTTTGTCAAGATCAGAGCCTACTTGTTTAGAAGAACACCACCTATCAAATAACTGTTCTTTGGTTCGAGCAAATTCTATATGGGTCTGGGAAATTTCTTTTTTACAATTCCTAAATTTTTGCCTGTAAGCTTCAGGGACCAACTCATATGCCTTAAGAATAAGCTCCTTAATCAAATCATAGTCTGAGCTTTGCTCGACAGTCAGCTGAGTGTAAATGTTTCGAGCCTTTCCGACAACAACGCTTTGCAAAAGTAAGGTCCAATGCTCTTTTGGCCATTTTAAATTTTCTGCAACTTTTTCAAAATGCAAAAAATACTTATCTACCTCTTTTTCCTGAAATGGCGGAACTAATCTTATGTGCTTTGTGGCATCAAAGTAACTGCCAGGGTCAAAAACAGGGGTATGTTTCACCCTATCCTGACCCTGGAGTTCCATTTCCTTCAGCCTTAATTGAAATTGCCTTTCCCTCTCTTTTTCTTCAATACTATATCTCATTTTTTCCTTTTCTAACTCAATCCGTTCCTCCATTTCTCTTTGTTTTTCCCTCTCTCTTTCTTCCATTTCTCTTTGTTTTTCTTCCTGCTCTAATTTTTCTTTTCGAATTCGTTCTTCCATTTCTAATCTTTCCATCTGCATTTGTCTCTGCATTTCCCTTTCTTTTTCTTCCTTTTCAATTTTTTCTTTCTGTATGCGTTCTTCCATCTCTAATCTTAATTTTTCTAATTCAATTTGCCTTCCAATTTCAATTTGTCTCATTTGCAATTCAGTATGTGAAACCATAATGAGAGACAAAGCAGATGGATCGAAAAGTTCTTCATCAACAAAAAACTGTACCAAAATATTCTTAATTTCATGTTTTTTCATGCTTGTTTTGACAGCAGTGACCCCATAATGGGAAGCAATTTCTAGCAAATCTGTCCTTTTGGCCAGATTAAACAACTCCTGAGTAGGCTGAGCCAAAAAGCTTCTCAAATCAAACGACATGTTTGCTTTTTGTTTGTTTTATAAAGTATTTATGGAAATACAGATTGAGGTTAATTTGACAAAGTTTTTTTTTTTTTTTTTTTTTTTGAAATGACAAACCCAACGAGAATTTCACATGAAATGACAAGTACTATTTCACCTGAAATGACAGTTCACATGAAATGACAATCCCCTTTATGCCTATAGGGAAATACCAATCCTGTGAAGCAACTGCAAAGTCTATTTGATAAGAAATGACAATTACCTGCGTCACATGAAATGTCGGTTTTAAAATGCTTAAAATGGTTTTATCCCGGACGAGCCCCCAATTTCTGTTACGAGCCAATCGTAGCAGAAAGAAAAAGCAAAGAAGCCTTTTGGAAAAATTTAACAAAAATTTATTTACAAGTTAACTTTAACCTGTAGAAGTAAGAAAATTAAATGTACTTAGCTCTGTTATGAAATATCCTGAATTAATCTATTTTCCTTGATTCCACAGAATTCACAGTCCAAAATGCAAACGTAATATCCTTTAACAATCCAACACAGAATTTAGAAATAACTTTTCTTAAATGCCCAAACATCAAACTCCAAAGTCTGACTCAATGAGAAAAATCAAGCTCTTTTATAGACCCTAAGATTTCTCTAGAACATTCCAGAGGGCTGTGGAATAAGATGAGGTAATTTTCTAAAAATAATGCAACCCAGAACTTTCTGGAAGGTTCTGAAGTACTTTTCCTTGTAAACATGTTGTTTACAAAAATGAAATTAATCTGTGACTCAGTTTTCTAGAATCTTCTATAAGAAGATTAACAAGAAGATTAACAAGATATTTATAGCACTATTAGGTCACATTGGGGTGCAAGTGGGAATCAGAAAAATAAATTCTTATGCATAACAGTGTCGAGCAAATAATAATAGAGACGGCTAAGGTGGAGATTCAGAACACGATCGGGATACTAAGTTATATTGGTAACAGTTGGGGGTTGTTATTTGGTTGTACCGAGAACAATTTGAAGCTGTTGCAATGTTATATAGGTAGTCAAGAAGGTCGGTTGTCACAATGCAAGAAAGGCTCGGGACGCTACACAAGGAAGCAGAATGGCTCCGATCTACAGCTTGAGTTAGGCAATGATGTCTTATATCACCCATCCTCTTAAACATTTTACTCGAACAGCTATGTCATTTATTATTGCACGACCCGCAGAGAAAGCAACCGACTGAAGTGGGTTGATTTCTAAGAGTGCCCTAAAATCACCGTGTCATTCGGTCATTCTGTCAGTCCGTAACCCGTTTGTGAAAGTTGGTGATAGTGACTTGACTGCTTGGAATATTTAAACAATTTTTGGCATACTGATAGCTATCAATAAGATCTAACCAATGAACTAGCGAAATATTACATTCCATTTAGTAGAGCCTCGCCGAGGCGAAAAATGTGAAAATTTTCGAACTGCTTCTCCTCGGAAACCGTTGGGCCGATTGAAGTCAAATTTCATATGGAGCCTCTATGGGATTGGGGAAACCAAAATTTGCTCATTGGGTCCAGGTCAGATGACCAAAATGGCCAAGCCATATATGGTCTGTCTGTCTGTCCGTCCGTAAACCGTTGTGAAAATTGGTGATAATGACTTAACCGCTTGGAATATTTAAACAATGTTTTGCATACTGATAGATATCAATGAGATCTAACCAATGAACTTTCAAAAAAATTACATTCCATTTAGCATAGCCTCGCCGAGGCGAAAAATGTGAAAATTTTCGAACTGCTTCTCCTCGGAAATCGTTGGGCCGATTGAAGTCAAATTTCATATGGAGCCTCTATGGGATAGGGGATCCCAAAATTTGCTCATGGGGTCCAGGTCACATGACCAAAATGGCCGCCAAGCCATATATGGTAAAACCCTTCAAAAATAGTCTTCTCCAGAACCACTGGGCAGATTTCCACGAAACTTGATAAATATCATCTGGGACGTAGGCCCATTATAAATTGCTAAAATGGTGACCCTGGGTTGACCTTGACCTTCTTTGGGTCCGTCCCAAAATTGGTGATAGTGACTTAACAGCTTGGAATATTTAAACAATTTTTGACATACTGATAGATATCAATGAGATCTAACCAATAAACTTGCGAAGTATTACATTCCATTTAGTATAGCCTCGCCGAGGCGAAAAATGTGAAAATTTTCGAACTGCTTCTCCTCGGAAACCGTTGGGCCGATTGAAATCATATTTCATATGAAGCCTCTATGGGATTGGGGAAACCAAAATTTGCTCATACGGTCCAGGCCACATGACCAAAATGGCCGCCAAGCCATATATGGTCTGTCTGTCTGTCCGTCCGTAACCCGCTTGTGATAATTGGTGATAGTGACTTAACCGCTAGGAATATTTAAACAATTATTGGCATACTGATAGATATCAATGAGATCATACCACTGAACTTGCGAAATATTACATTCCATTTAGTATAGCCTCGCCGAGGCGAAAAATGTGAAAATTTTCGGACTGCTTCTCCTTGGAAACCGTTGGGCCGATTGAAGTCAAATTTCATATGGAGCCTCTATGGGGTGGGGGAAACAAAAATTTACTCATGGGGTCCAGGTTATATGACCAAAATGGCCACCAAGCCATATATGGTAAAAACCCTTAAAAAATAGTCTTCTCCAGAACCACTGGGCAGATTTCCACAAAACTTGATAAATAGCATCTGGGACGTAGGCCCATCATAAATTGCTAAAATGGTGACCCTGGGTTGACCTTCTTTGTGCCTAGGTCAAACTTTGACACAAATGCTTTTGTATTGGAAAAGTGAGAATACATTACTAAAGTATAAGATATATTTTTGCTCCTTACGATAAGGCGCATTTATTGGGGGAACCGTTTTAGGTCCAGGTCACATGACCAAAATGGCCGCCATACCCATATATGGTAACACTCATAAAGCTAAAAGCATCCGGCGGGTCGTGCATTCAGCTGAAGCACTGGTTTTACGTATGTGTTGTGATTTATCTCAAGTATTTACTCGATCATTCGATGGGTCACAACAAGCAAAATGAGGCTTAACGCACATGAGAACAGCACATGTTCATACCAGCCGGCACATCCACACAGATTGATCAGAGTCTTTGCAGTTTGCAAAAATAGCCATCGGAAGAGATGGCAAATCCCCCGACCAAAAGCCAATATGGCCTTCAGAAGATTGTTCACCAATAGAAAGTGCACCAGAATTAAACCAGCAATATATCACAAAAGTATTGCAGTTATGGCCATCACAAGATTATCGTGTCAGGGGAGATAACGAAACAAGAGGCCCATGGGCCACGATGCTCACCAGAGCTCAGGCAGGCACTGCCCACTGGCCGCCATGTATGGTTTTAATTTATTGATTATAAGGTCTTCCAAATGAACCCCCATTTCATGAAGACTCTGTATATGAAATATTAGGCCTTTTATGAAGTGGAGGGGTGGGAGATGACCCAACAGAGCCCAATTTGATATCATTGAATGCATCTTATCATAAGGGACAAGAAAATATATGGTTTATGGGTGGGGGGGGGGCGGGGATCTTAACGGGCCATTTATGAAGTGGAGGGGCGTGGGCACATCCCAAGAGACCCCCAGGTTGGTGTCTCTGAATGCGTTTTATCATAAAAAACAAGAATGTATATATGGTTTAGGGGTGGGAATCTGAAAGGTTTCTATAGGTTTCTGAGATTTATCGCCTTTTATGAAGTGGCAGGGTGGGGCATGGCCCCAGCACACCCCTGAAGACCCCTAGGTTGGACTCATTGAATGCGTCTTATCATAAAGAACAAGAATATATATGGATAAGGGGTGGGGATCTGAACGGTTTCTGAGAATTTGGGGCCTTTTATGTAGTGGAGAGGTAAGGACATGGCCCGGGCACATCCAAGAGGACCCCCAGGTTGGTGTAACTGAATGCGTCTTATCATAAGAAACAAGAATATATATGGTTTTCGGGTGGGGATCTGAAAGGTTGCCGAGATATATTGCTTTTTATGAAGTGGAGGGGTGGGGCAATGGCGCATCCCGGGGAACCCCTAGGTTGGTATCACTGAATGCGTCTTATCATAAGAAACAAGAATATATATGGTTTTGAGTTTGGGATCTGAAGGGTTTCTCAGATATATGGCCTTTTATGAAGTGGAGGGGTTGGGGCCCATAGGTTGGTGTCAATGAATGCATCTTATCATAAAGAACAAAAATATATAAGGTTTAGGGGTGGGGGTCTAAACGGTTTCTGAGATATATGGCCGTTTATGTTGTGGAGGGGGGGACATGGCCACGGCGCATCCCGGGGTTAGTGTTCCTGAATGTGTTTTATCATAAGGAACAAGAATATATATGGTTTAGGCGTGGGGATCTGTACGGTTTTCACGATATTGGGCCTTTTATGAAGTGGAGGGGGTGGGGCAAGGCCCCAGCGCATCCGGGGGCGGGGGGGGGGGGGCAGGTTGGTGTCAATGAATGTGTCTTACCATAAGGAACAATAATATATATGGTTTAGGGGTGGGGATCTGTAAGGTTTTGGAGTTATGGCCATCACAAGGTTTTATTGTCAGGGGAGATAACTCAAAACCATGGCACCCAGAGTTGTGGTTCTTGTACAAGACCCAAGGTCTCGGTCTTGTGAGCAACTGTGTCAGGTATCATCAATATACCTTAAAGGGTATTGCAGTTATGGCCATCACAAGGTAGTCACTCAATTTTATTGGAAGGGGGAGATAAAAGTATGCAATCCAGAGTTCTGGTTCTTGCGCATGACACGCCGTCTCAGCCTTGTGAACAATTGTGCCAAGAACCATCAATGAATCTCAAAGGGTATAGGAGTTAGGGCCATCACAAGGTTCCGTCTACGGACGGACGCCAGGCTGATCGCTATATCCCCCGAACCAATTTGGTCGGGGGATAAAAACCATGTACGAATTCTAAAAAAAAAAACCTACAGGTACAACATGAAGTTTATATTCACAGGCGGGCTATACTATTCGCTGTTCCCAAGTAGGCCGCTGTCCAGTATAGGTCCCCGTGCACCCCCCCCCCCAGAACAAAATCCCATTGGTCCCAAAATCTTCCTCGTCCACACACCCCCCCCCCCCCCCCAGGACAAAATCCCATTGGTCCAAAAATCTTCCTTAGGGTTTACTGGTTACGAAAAAAATTGCCCCCAAAAATAAAAGCGTTCCCACTATGCATTACGCCTTGGTTATTATTCAATATAAATCAACAAAATTGGTACCAAAATGTTCGGGAGACAGTGTGCCTTGCTTTGATGTAATAAAATAACATTTTTCTGTCAAAAAATACACAAAAATCAAAGAATTTTCGATTTAGAGTGCACAACAAAGACTATGATAAACCTATTTTGATACGCAGGCTGGTCAGTCTTTGATGGGAGCATAGGCTTATTGTAGGAGATGCTGTGCCCCGTCTCCGTAATAGTAACGTCAAGGTATATCTGATATTATTAGATCGTACCACAACTTTGGGCGACGTTATACCCAAAGCATCGCAGTAAATCTTTCATAACCTCAATTACGCTCGTTCAGTAAACATCACTTGAATCTCTATGGTGAAAATTTACTTTTTGATCGCAAACGATTACAAGTAGTAATCAGTGTTGTTTAAACATTCCTATTACTTTTTCTAAATTGTGATTGTTATTATTGCCATTTTGTTATACATTTTTTTTTTCTTGCCAAATAATTGCGAATAAAAATTTGAAAATTATTATTTACAAACTTCATATTGAAAAAGCATTAGTATAGTTCTGTCTGTCTGTCTGTTTAGTTGGGGACTTCAGTCACAATGGAATTAAGACAAAGAGGTAGACATAAGAAGCGCACAACAAAAGACGAGGCTTCAACCTCAAAGCGACAGCAAAGGGCTTGGTTCACAAATGCCAGTTAACTGCCCTGTAAATTCCTATGTGAGCAACCTGTTCAATACAAAATGATCTTGTAATCCGTTTCTATGGCAGCCAATAAAAAGGAGCAGCAGCCTAAAATCATATGGCAAATAGAACATGGCTTAAGCAACATTTCTATGAAAGTTTTGTCACAGTATCTGCAATGACTTGGTAGTTAATACCTTTTTTCATTTTTCTAACTCTAAGTTGCCATAGCAACCAAATTAATGCGCCAAATGTCATAAATATACATAAACTTTCAATCCCCCAGTCCAAGGATTTAACAGATGAAATTTGGGCCTGATTGGCTCAGTGGATTCAGAGGAAATGTAGTGAGAAAGTGTTGACGGAAGACAGACGACGATTGGACAATTGCCCATCCTCCTATATGCGTCTTAGGAGCCTTTGGTTCTGGTGAGCTTAAAATACTTTTACTTGAAGAAAAGGGTATATAATAAACACATTATAACTTTGTCAACTTGATCTGCAGTTCAATATTGCATCTCGTGATCTTTCTCAATAAACAGTCACATTTGTGATACAGTGCAGCAGATCAAGTTATGTTATAATAATGTGTATTTAATGAACATCTAAACCCGTTCGTTACCATGGCAACATAAATTTTAACGATATGTTCTTCCATATAAATTGTTGCAGAACCTGGAATGCGTCTTCCTAGTAATTACAAATATTATTGTTATCCTTTGTATGTTTTCTGACCACAAACGGGATAAAATTAAATCAAAAATGAAGTTTTTATCTGATGTTCTTTTGTTGCTATAGCAACCATATTACATAAGCTTGGAACTTATTTTTGCCTTTTTTTTAAGATACCAGACCGTATACTATTAACACAAAAATTTTTAGCAATTTTTGAAACAGGGCCATTTTTGGCCCTTCGTGAACCAAGCCCTTTGTATTCTCTATTATGACTGAGGAATCAAAAGCAGAGACTTGTACATTCATGTCAGAGCTAAGCAATCCAACAGAAAGATTAAAAGACCTCCATGATATTCGCGAGAAAAGGCTGTCACAACCAGCTGGTTCGAAGGATAGAATGGAGAGCACATGTGGACTGATACCTTCTGCAGTAAACGAAGGACATGGCTATCACCGTGATTGTTATAAACGTTTCACGAGACACCTTGATAGACTGGCGTTGGAAGAACCCAGCCAATCTTCCACAACACGAGTAGCACAAAGGCGATCAAGTGCCGACAAAATTGCACTTTTCGGCAAAGATTTTATCTTTTGTAATAAAGAAGGCAAAATTTCTTTCTTTGAAGATTTGCATCAGAGGAACATTTTCATAACAGCTGTAGGAAAAGGTATATTCAAGATTCTCAGTACTGGAGAAGTTCAGATTCTGAACCGATCCTTAACCAAGAGGCTTTTAGGAGGCCTTCATGCGGACTGAACAAATTATTTGTCTAAATCGCGACGGAAGTAAGGGCGAGGATTGTGGCCACGTAAAATCGATTTAAGCCCCCCAGTGGAAATCTTCCACTGACCGTTCCAAGGCGGCTCTTCTGTGGCGATTTATTTATGTTGTTGTTTGTTACTTACTGTGTGTATCACTTGTGTCTTTTAATTTTGGATGGCCATATGGCCATTTTGTGGGAAAGTAACTGTCCATATGACCTTCCTTTGTTTAGGTTTCCATTATGGTCTGGTCGCTTAATGTTTGTATTTCTTTCCCTTTGGTGTCTTTTATGGATGGAGTAAGTTAATTGTATCAAATGCTGATCTTTGTTTTACTTCTACTTTAGAAGAAGCCCATGAGAAAGCTTTCCGCTAGGTCTATAGAGTTACACAAGAAGTAGTAGAGGACAGAAAAGTCATAAAGTTAAGTGATTTAGTGAATACTTACATTAGTGTGCTAGAGGTACAAAGTTTGCAAATCCTGAATATGGGGGTTCCAAATTGAAGGCAAAGTTAGAAAGTGTCTATGGCAAGGAAATTGCATTCACTCAGTTACAAAGCGAAGGCAAGTTTATGTCACAGCTTATGTTCAGTTCACACATTAAGCTCGAGGAAGCCATTCAAAGTGCATTTATTCTGGGAAGTAAAGACTCTTTGACAGAAGCTGCGGATTATTTGAGAAAGTCAATCCAGAATGCATATAATCATTCAGAAGAATTAAAATGGCCTCCCACTGCAGATCAGTTGGGTGACATTGACATATCACCAGAAGAGTTGAGCACCTTTCTGACCTATGTGTTGTCTGGAAAAAACAAAGGATGGGTCTATACAAGTAAACAGGTTAGTGAGCTCAATAGGACAAGATATTTGTCGAGCCGTTACGAATTGTGAGTGGAAGACCCCAAAGCATATTCTTGTGTGCATGACTTTGCGTCATCTATTCAGGAGCCAGCAGCTTACTACACTTCTGAACCGGTTAGGACACTGTGAGAGTTATTCATTTTCAGTAGAGCTCGAAACTGCAATTGCCCAAGCACTGGAACACACTTCATCGTTGCTCTCTACGCAGATTATCAGAGAACCAGAAGTACCATCGCTTTTTCATTCAGAATTTGACAACTTCGATCAGCTAATTAACACTCTAACAGGTGCAGGATCTATCCACACCGCCATGGCATCATGATGCAGGAAATACTTACCGGTGATATCGAAGAACAGGGTGGAACTGTACCAGATATACCATCTCTTCCAAGAACTAAGGAGAAACCACTCAAGTTGCGAGTTGAAGAAGAACTCCCGGATTGTTTTGTTGGTCAGCTAAAAGTCCAAGCTACACTTTAACCAAAAAATTGTATCCAGGCAGTGAAGGAACAGTGAAAACAGCAAGTGAGTCAAACATGATTTGGATGATCCTCAGGGCATCCAAGTCTGTAACAGGACAAGAAGTACCAGGTTGGACGATATTTGTTGCTATCACAGGGAGTAAGCCAACCGTTCTAACTACGATAAGACTACTATCCTGTTAACAATCGACCCATATATAAGACAGTCCAAAAATGTTTGCGTTATGCAGAAGAAGTAAGTAAAGAGGTTTGACAAACCTATGTCATAACAACGTTTGACCTAGGTGTTTGCATGAAAGCATTTCCACATATATGGAATAATCCTGAAAAGTATGTCTATCAAATTGTCATGATTGGAACATTTCACTTAGTATGTGCCTACTTAAAGATGCTTGGAAAGAAAATGGCTGGTTCTGGGTTGTCAGATGTAATGTTAGAGGCAGGTTAAACAGGAACTGGTTCAATCCAGGGAGTTCTAACAGGCAAACATTATGAAAGAGCCATGCATTGCCATAAAATTGTGTTAGAGAGCCTGGAGAGACTTTTGCTCGAGCAGTTTCTCGTCCAGAGAGATTCAAATCTGCTTTTAGACACTTTGCCAGAAGCAGCTCAACTGAAAGTCCAAAACCTGATTCATCTTCCCTCAAAGGATACGCTCGAGGAGACAGTGAAAGATGATGCTGTTCATTCTTACATCACAGAGTACTGCCAGTACCGCGAAAAAGTCCATAGTGGTGAGCTAGGGAAAACAGCTCAGTTCTGGATAGTATACATGGAACATGTTTGGCTAGTGCTGTGTCTTATCAAGGCAGTAAAGACCAACAATTTCTTGCTATACGCTGAGTGCCTAAATATGATGGCAGATTTGTTCTTCAGTTTTGATGGACAGAATTATGCTCGGTACCTTACATTCTTTTCTGTCTTCATAGCCAACATAGACGAAACTCACCCTGGAGCCACTGATCTGTTGCAACGAGGAGCGATGAGTGTTGCACGGTCATTCATACCTGGAAACAGATGCGCAGTTGACAAAACCATGGAGGAGACGTCCATGAAACATGCCAAAAGTAGAAGTGGAGCAGGAGGAAGTGCGGCTGGTGTTACTGGTATCACCAGTAACTATGATGCGTATCAGCGGTGGGTTCGTACAACACATGAAAGATCTAAGTATGTAGAGGCAACAATAGACACGGCAGATACAGTACCATTCAGACGAATCTTTACACCAAGTTAACTAGGAGTTGACTACATTCAGACTACATTTGGACCCTAGAGTTGACTACAAGTTCACTCCCTAGTTAACTATAGTTCACTAGGGAGTTAACATGGAGTTAACTAATCCTTTGTCCTGTCATCAAACTCTTATCTGAGATTTGATTTGCATATAATTTCATAACTGAAAATTAAGATATTCATGGTTTCTACTATCAAATGAGTAATTTATTAAATGTACATCTAATTTGCTATATTAAGACCACATTTTTGGCTGACCAGATGTGGTCTTAATAAAAGATTGTCTTAATAACAGATAAAAAATATCTAAAAATGTTTTGGAGCAAGAATGTGAAACCTTTCAGAAATTTCACAAGATGAAATACAAATCATTTAAAAAAAAAAAAAAATCAGTTGATTTATATTTCATCCGCATGTTTTTTATAAAGCGAATTCCTTTTACTTTGCATTTACACATCTAGTTTGTTATCTATCTATTTCTCTATAATAGGTCAAGCATTTTTTTCCGGTTACTCCAGTTTTCGTCCACCTCTAATTAACAATTAAAATAAAACATCTGTATGACATACAGGTTGTGGGTGCTTGTTAGAACTGCCTCAGTAAAACCCACAACATGTCTTGGAGCAGAAATAAAAAACAGTATAAACCTCTCTAAAGCCCAGTTTTCTGCATATAAAGTGGAGTTTATGGGGTGTTCACTTGTTAACATAATGAATCGCCTAGAAATAAGTGAAATCATCTTGAGGGGGCCCTAACCTTAAAACAATAGTTGGCATTGATGAATGTCATGAATTAACTCTTAAGATGCCAAGAAATGTTTAAAAAAATGTTGTCTCTTTATGTTGTCTGCTGCACCTTCTTGCAGGCAAAACAGAGTGGACCCTGATCATACAGCTCCTGGAGGAGCAGTCTGATCTGGGTCCACATTGTTTGCAAAAATGAATGTCAAAGTTACCAGCAGACGACAAAGCAGACGATATTTGTTGTGATTGGCGTCTTATGTGTTAATCCTTTTAAATCAACAGGTAAGTGTACCGTTAAGTGTTTATTGTTAAACTAACATGGGACATGTGCTGCATATTAACATCTTATTAATAAATTGCCTTGAGTAATATTACTCTGGTGTTTTATTACAACGAAGGGCATATTGAATCAGTTTACCCGGTGTATACAGAATCTGATTTACTGTGCTTGAAAACAAAATTCTGATACATTACGATAACACATCAGTGCGTCATAGTACAATCTTTTATATCTTCAAAATGGCTACTTTTCTGGTGAAAATCAGTGATATTTTTCTTATTTATACTGCGAACATAGGTTGTAGGTACTCGTTTGAACCGGTTCTAATGAGTACCCACAACATATCTCGTGGAACAGAAATAAGAAAAAATAATGTATACCCCCGTAAACCCCAAATTTCTCTATATAAAGTGGAATTTAGGGGTGTTCATTTCAGGTGATGAATTCAGGAGATATAAAACCCACAATACCTACACACTGTAATAAAAGTTCATATCCCATTACAAAAGAAAATGCCTTTATAATTCTGACCCCTCAAACCCCAATTTTAAAACTGGGTTTTACGTTGATAAACCAATTTTTTTTCATATTTCTGCTTAAAAACATAGATTGTGGGTACTCGTTACAACCCCCTTAATGAGGCGGTTCTGTCGAGTACCCACAATCTATATTTTGTGCAGAAATAAGACAAATATCTGTTGTTTTATCTGAAAACATTCTTTTTTTTTTTCGTGGGTAAACTTTACAAAGTATTTGAACAGGCGTGTTTTTGTAATGATTCTATATTTTATCAACCATCTTTTCTATATTTCTTTTGAGTTCAGGATTTCTCCACATTGGTTGAAACTGTGTATCTGTTTTCTAGAATATCTAAAATATTTTCAGAGCCAAATTTTCTAATGTAAATATAGAAGGACTAAGCATGCCCAGGTAAAGTGTCATTTCATCTGAATGTCTGGTAATTGCCCCATAAAATTGGAAGCAGCGTCTCCAAAATGACATAGTGTTGACAGGGACGTTAGATCTCAAGTAAAAAAAAAAACAACAAAAAAAAACAAAAACACCGTGATCTGATTCTTCACTGTCCACGCATAAGTTTCTACAGTATTAAGTTGTATTAAGTTACATGTATGTGCCCAAGCTTGTGATATTCGATATTACCTTTCTTTAACCCATATATGACAGTGGAATCTTCTACTTTATAAGTTTGGAGTGGTCCATTTCAAAATGACATAAATAGTGTTGACGGGGCATCCGATCTGAGTCTAAACTGGACGCTTGGCATATATGGGTTAAATGTGGAAATGAGAAATAAAACGCAACAACATTTACTATTAGATGTTTATTGGCCCCTTATGTGGGAATAGACAATGTCTGTAGGATCCCTGTCATTTAATTAATCCTTACTCTGCTAAACATGAAACAATGTAAATCCAGATCTGGATCTACACTGTCATTCAGTTTGCGAATTTTAAATGAATGCAATATGTGAAGTAATTTGTGTGGACTCTAATCAGTCTGATCAGGTCACACATTGTTTGCAAAATTGACGTTCAAAGTAACAAGCAGACGACAAAGCAGACAAAATTGCTGTGATTGACATCTTATGGGTTAATTATTCAGCAGGATAACGAAAACGAAAAACTGCATCTGAAATTGTCATTTGTTTATGTTGTCTGCTGCTCTTCTGGTAAACTTTTCAAAACATATTTTCAAACTTTTCAAACATATTTATGCGTATAGTCAATCAGTGTGGACCCTGATCGGACTTCTCCAAGAGGAGCAGTCTGATAAGGTTCCATATTGTTTGAAAATTTGAAAATTTGACTTCTAAAATTACCAGCAGATGGTTCAAAACAGGTTGTGGGTACTCGTTAGAACTGACTCAATGAGGCGGTTCTTTCAAATTCCCACTTCCTTTTTCAGAAGCCGAAATAAAAAAAAAATATATGTGATAATTGCCAGTTTAAAGTTATGAGCAGGTTGTGGATGCTTATTAGAGCTGTCTCAATAAGGCGATTCTAATAAGTTCCCACTTAATAATGTTTGAAGCAGAAATAAAAAAGAAAAACTAGTCAACAGCCAATAGCCATGTTAAAGCCATGAACAGGTTATGAGTACTCATTAGAACTGTCTCAATGAGGCGATTCTAACTAGTTCCCGCATTCATTTTTCTTTATTTTTTCGCCCAAAAACATAGATTGTGGGTACGCGTTAGAACCGCCTCACTGACGCGGTTATAACGAGTTCCCACAATGTATGTTTTGGCCAGAAATATAAAAATAAAAATCAGATTTATTATCTGATTTTTTTGTCTATTATTAGGTGGTAAAATTTTCAATATATTTGAATAGGTGTGTTTTCTTAGTGATGTACTGTAATGATAAAAATATTTTTTATGGCAAACGAAGATTCTAAGTTCATCTGCTTTGCTAGATCTCAATCAAAATGATAATACTCCAGGATATCATATATCACAAACCATTTCTCTTATCACCTACCAATAAATGACCACTTGAACCTCAGGGGATTATGGCTGTTAAGGTGATGGTATTCATCTGATAAAATCAGATAATGACTTCTGATAAGAAGGGTTTAATCATTATAATCCACTTATGGATTACTTATGAATTTTGTTATTGGTCCTTTAACATATTACTACATAGTATATTTTGTTCTTGAAAAACAAAATAAATAAATAAATAAATGTCCATGTCACATCTACTACTTCCACCACTACTACTAATAGCAATAGTCACATAAAGATTTCTACTCAATTGAGATAAACATAAAAAATAACAAAACATTATTACCACTACTACTACTAATATTAATAATAATAACAATAAATAAACCTGTGAATATTACTGCTACTACTACTATTACTAATAATAATAATAATAATAATAATAATAATAATAACAACAATAACAATAACTAATAACAATAGTAACATAAATATTTCTACTTCATTGAAATAAATAATGAAATAAAAACTACTACAATTACGAATTACAGCCAAGCATGCTAGAGGTTTAAAATTAGACAGTGCAGTACCAGACTGAAATGTTTATCCTAGTAAAGGTATCTGTTCATTTTGTACCAGAAACCCCAAAACGGGCAGTTGGCAAACAGTGCAGGCCCAGATCAGACGCCACAGAAAGGGGCGTCTGTTCAGGGCCTACACTGTTTTCAAAAAGTTAAGCCATTTTGCGAATGGTATTTGAAGGGGCACAACCTGTCACCCTTGAACTTTGAGGTGGACTCGGGCTATATGTAGGGAGAAAGATTCATTTGGTACGAACCTTTTTTGTACCAAATTGAATCTTCCTCCTTATATGTACCAGGGCTCCATTTCAAGGTTTAAGGGAGTCGGGGTGTGTTTTCATCAAGGTATATTTGGGGAATGACTGAACTTTTAGCAAACAGTGGAGGCCCTGATCAGACGCCCCATTCTGCGGCGTCTGATCTGGGCCTGCACTGTTTGCAAAAGTGAAATTTTCATGAATGAATATTCAGTTGCTTAGGCAATTAGTGAGGCTTATCAGTGTGAACCTGAGATTTATTGAAGTTCATTTTAACAAATGAAAATAAACAGAGCTGTTGTTCTAGAGAGGCTAAAATGTCCATACCTGGATTTTCGGGGCACTTAAATCCAGGAGTATAACCTGAAATTCATTAACCCTTATCCCGCTGAACATGACAAATCCTAACTTTGCAAACAGCATAGATCCTGATCAGATGGTTAATGATTGTTTGATTTGAGGTTTAACGTCCCCGTCAACACTGTAAAGGTCATTTTGGAGACGTTGCTTCCAATTTTGTGGGACTTTTACCCGACATTGAGATGAAATGACATCTCAAGCCCTGTCGCCCAATGAAACCAATAGGGTTTATTAGCATGGACGGTCCGCCTCGCACCACAGTTCCTGTACAGGCTTAGATCCTCTAAGCAGTTTACCAGTACTAGTGTGCGGGCCGGATTCAGCTCTGCGTGGAAACATCATGCAGCCCATATATTTCTTCAAGCCCCTATGGGCGGGGGCTGTTTCATCTGGTCAGGATCTACACTGTTTTTCATCCAATTTGTGAATTGAATGAATACATAACCTTTAACGATTTGAATGGTTGATATCCAGAAATGGGTATGGTAAAATTAATTTATTCAGCGGGATAAGGGCTAACAATGATCATTTTGAAATTATGGGATATGTACGGAACCCGGGAAGGGACATGCTTTTTTATTTTTATTATGTTGTGCGAACAAGATAATATCTTGAGCGGACAAGATATTATCTTGTTCGGACAACATATCATCTTGTGCGGACAAGATATTATCTTGTGCGGACAAGATATGATCTTGTTCGCACAACATAATATCTTGTCCGCACAAGATATTATCTTGTTCGCACAACATATTACCTTGTTTGCACAACATAGATCTTGGGAAGTTGTGCGGACAAGATATTATCTTGTGCCGACAAGATATTATCTTGTGGGGACAAGATAATATCTTGTGCGGACAAGATAATATCTTGTGCGCACAAGATCTATGTTGTGCAGACAAGATATTATCTTGTGCGGACAAGATAATATCTTGTTCGCACAACTTAATATCTTGTGCGGACAAGATAATATCTTGTCTGCACAAGATAATATGTTGTCCACACAAGATAATATCTTGTGAGGACAAGATATTATGTTGTGCGGACAAGATATTATCTTGTCCGCACAAGATAATATGTTGTCTGCACAAGATAATATGTTGTCTGCACAAGATAATATCTTTTCCGCTTATAAAATAAAAAAAAAATGTCCCTTCCCGAGTTCCGTAGATATAACCTGTCATTCTTCATTTTTTTTTTTGCCATGCCATTTGCATCAGCATGATGAAAATAAATAAATAAATAAAAAAAAAAAACAGATAACAAATTAAGTAACATATTCATTCACCTGTTCTAATCCATATATGTACTACTGTATAACTGTTAAGACTTCTAGTCAACTAGAAGTTAACTAAAGTTTACTCCCTAGTTAACAAAAGCGGGAAATGGAGTTGACTAGGAGTTAACTCCATGTTTGAATGTAGTTGACTTGGAGTCAACTAGGGTGTCAAGAATCGTCTGAATGGTACTGTATGTTAGTTGGTGAAACAGAATCCAGCACTTGGCATAGAGAACTTCGACCAGCAGAAGTTCAGAAGGGAGATAAAGAAGTATGTGAGACAAAAGATGCCATCAGTGGATTTATTAATGCATTCGCCATTGGCGACAAGTCTCACTTCTGCTGTATATCTTCTGGTGTACAAGTGTCAGAAAAGTTTGAAAATGACATACTGTTGGCTGAACACCGTGGTAAAGTAGCTAAGGAATCTTTCATCAAGGAAAGAATAGAAAAGAAGGAAGAGTTTTTTTACCCAATCAAGAGACAAAATCTAAAGACAATGGAAGACATGAGTAAAACAGTTAAGGTTAAGTCGGCTGAGAATAAAGTAGTTGAATACCGACAGCAAGGGAACATTGCCATTCAGTTGTTGGTACAGTCTCAGAAGCCAGAGTTACAGATTTATCCTGCAGATCTAATGAAATAACCTTTGACTCCAGTCCCATACAGCATTGGCACAGCTGATGGATGCTTGGCAAAAACAGATAAGGCAAAGGGTTTCAAGTATCTGACAGAAGATACAGAAATGGCAGGCGTACCAGAAAATGATAGCACACTGCTTGTAGTAGAGGATGGTAACGCACTCTTCTATTGTATGCGAGAAGTTCCGGGAAATGTTAGACAAATATCAGAGAAATTATTCAATATGGTTCCACGAATGGCTGATGTAATATTCAGTACTGATATGTACAAACCTGATTCTGTGAAAGCCATGGAAAGAGCGCGAAGAGGTTCTGGTGAAAAACTACTGATACAAGGTGAGAATACCAAGAGACCAGCAGACTGGAAATCATTCCTCAGCAATGAGAACAACAAAACACAGTTAGTTCAAGTGATGTTGGATTCGTGGAACAAGAATTCTTACGCCAAACGGCTTCATGAAAGGAAAGTTATCCTAATTTGTGATGGACAAGGTTATTGTTTCACGTCAGAAGATGGTGAAACAACGACTAGAAGGAACATAGAGTCTTTAGCCTCTACACAGGAAGAAACAGACACAAGAATTGTCTTCTACTGCTTGTATGCAAAAGAGCAAGAATACAAATCAGTTCAAGTGAAAACACCAGTGATATATTCTTTATTCTTCTCAACTATATGAATAAACTTGAAGGCATCACTGTTCTGTTCGACACTGGTTCTGGAAACAACAGGAAACTAGTAAATATGACAGAGTTTTCCCGAGGTTATACAGAGGATTACACTGCAGCATTACTTAGTCTGCATGCATATTGTGGCTGTGATTCAACAAGTGCCTTCAAAGGCAAAGGCCATGTCAAGCCAATAAAGACCCTGGAAAAATGCCTCGATTTGCTAGAACCTTTTCGAAGCTTGGAAAGTCATGGGATGTACCTGAAGATTTGGTTAGGGAGATAGAATACACATGCGCCATGTACGGCAAAGCCAGATTCACAGCAGTTGATGACTTAAGACTTTTCTTAATTAAGGAAAAGTGTGAAGACAAACCGACCGATGCCCTTAGCAATATTGACATGGGGAGCATGCCACCTTGCAGACGTTGCTTAATACAACACATACGTCGAGTGAACTTCCAGGTGGCAATATGGAGAAATGCCCACCTGGCCAAACCAGACATTCCAGATGTAAGCGAGGAACACGGGTGGACACACGTAAAAAGTCTCCTAGAACCCTTGTGGATTCAGGGAGATCTTCTTCCTCCACGACTGGTTGATGCTCTGATGAGAGTGACGATGAGGATATGGATGAAGAACAAGAAGAGGCTGTCGACTTATTAGAATAAGTGACTTCATGTTTCAGTGGGTAGATGAATGAATACAGAGATACTATTAGTATGATTAGTTAATACGTTATTAATTTATTTAGTTAGTTGCGATGAAAACCGCATTTGAAATCTAATAACCATATGCCACAGCCTAATATTTGCATATTTCACAATCATTCAACGCCAAATAATACTCTTGTAACTGTTTGTCTACAGTTTCCATGGTTTATTGTTTGTTTTAGCTTTTGAAATCGAAAATTCTTTGATTTTTGTGTTGTTGTTTTTTTTGACAGAAAAAAAAAATGTTATTTTAATGAATATTCAGAGATATGCTAATTAGCATATCATTACATCAAAGCAAGGCACAATGTCTCCCAAACATTTTGGTACCAATTTTGTTGATTTATCTTTAATAATAACCAAGATATGGTTGATTGTATCAAGATACCCAAGTTTATTTAGAACTATCATGGGTTGCCATGGAAACGGTGACGTAATGCATAGTGGGAACGCTTTTATTTTTGGGGGCAATTTTTTTTCGTAACCAGTAAACCCTAAGGAAGATTTTGGGACCAATGGGATTTTGTCCTGGGGGGGGGGGATGCACGGGGACCTATACTGGAGAGCGTTCTAAAGTAAAGACCACGATACCCTTTGATCAAGTAGCCCTCGATAGGTGTATGTAAGGTGGTGTGATACACTTTCGAGTGAGAATTCTCTGGTGGAAGTATCCTAAAAGAAAAATAAGTTGCTCTTCTAGGGAGCAAATTCTTTTCCTTTAGATTAGCTTACATTAGAAATGACTCCATTTAGAGCAACAAACTGGAAGACGCTTTACGACCCCCCCCCCTCCCCACCACACACACATTCCCTTAACACCAGCATTGATGGTCCGACACTCGCACCGCTTTTCCTGGGCAGGCTTAGATCCTCTAAGCAGTTTACCAGTACTCGTGTGCGGTCGGTTTCAGCTGTGCGTGGAAGCATCACGCAGCCAATCTATTTCTTCAAACTTCGATTGGCGGGGGCCACAACACCAGCTGACGTGATTTTAAATTTGGTCTATAAAAGGGTTATCCGAGATAACAGCTCTTCCCCCAAACAAATGGTACCCCAATTACCTATACTGAATTAAACGAATTTTACCGACAGAATTGTTAAAATAAAAACATTTTAAAATTTAACAGCACCGAACATAATAAAAACGAAACCCAAACGAAAGCACCGCCTTGAGACGGTCAGTAATAATTACTTTGGGTTTGTGCTGTGTCTGAGCTGCACAAATGTCTGTGCTGGATTTATCTGGATTCCAATGGCAATTTTGGAGGCTATTCAATCCATTTACTGGCTGTGTGCTATATCTAGTTGTTTGTCGGTGTGCAATAGATAAATAAACGGGCCTCCGTGGCCTAGTGGATATTAGGTCTCTCATCACTGTGGTTCGAGTTTGGCTTGGGTCACATTTGAGACGCCAAGTTATGCAATGACATGTGTTTTTTCTCCGGGTACTCCGGTTTTCGCCCACCTCTGATCAACGATCGGCCCAATATGAGTGAAATAATCTTGAAAGGGCCGTAGAACTAAAACCAATAATAATAAAACATGTATAACTTGTGGATTAGTCAGTTACTAAGTGAACATTATTGTGCTAGTACGAGAGGGAGAAAACGAACGTGTCAATCAGTGTTTTAGCCATCAGCAGAGGGTTAGCGTGTGCACTATTGGGTGCCTGATAATCGGTCAGTCGGTCTACCCAGTAAGAGAGTCAGTGTGTATTGTTGTTTTTGCGCCGTTGTTATTGTTGATTTATGTCCTCGGTAAACATCTATGGTCATGTCGGGACGGTCCGATAACCTAACCACACTTTTCCCGGGCAGCCTGTAAAAGGGTTCCCCGTACTTCATCAAAGTGCTGTTTATTTACTTTGTTTATAAAACTAAGACCTCCTAAGCGGCTAACCAGTACTTCGTGCACATTCTTTCGCCAGTAACTTACAAAAGTATGTGTACGAAGTACGTACTGGTTGACCACTTTGGAGGACTAAGCCTTCCCAGGAAAAGTGTGGTTATGTTTACTGACCATCCCGACATGACCATAGATGAGCCCCGCCAAGCGAATTTGTGTCTTCGAGCATTCCGTCATGACAAATTTTAACTGCGCATACCCAGCCATTCAGAGGGGCCAGGGATATGGCTTTCTGTCTGAAGGTTCCTCTTGATTCACTGCTAGTATGAGCGAGCAGCGAAAGTTCTGGCGAGACTGCGCGGATGCGCAGGCTCGCCTGAACCTTCGCTGCTCGCATAGGCGATAAGTACCAAAATCGCTTGACGGGGCCCAGATGTGAAATGTCTAAAGCAGGGCTGTGGAAATACGAGACCTGACTTGTCCTACTTACTTGCCCGTTGGCAAGTGAGTTTGTTTTGTTTGATTTGAGGTTTAACGTCCCCGTCAACACTGTAAAGGTCATTTTGGAGACGTTGCTTCCAATTTTGTGGGACTTTTACCCGACATTGAGATGAAATGACATCTCAAGCCCTGTCGCCCAATGAAACCAATAGGGTTTATTAGCATGGACGGTCCGCCTCGCACCGCGGTTCCTGGAGAGGCTTAGATCCTCTAAGCGGTTTACCAGTACTAGTGTGCGGGCCAGATTCAGCTCTGCGTGGAAGCATCATGCAGCCCATATATTTCTTCAAGCCCCTATGGTTGGCAAGTGAGAAGTTTTAGTTAACTTACTAGCATTTAAAGTGTCGTCTGCGGAAGTATTATAGGATAATTCTGAGATATTTGTCACAATTTTAGCCCCCGACCCAACAGGTTCGGGGGATATACGATCAGCCTGGCATCCGTCCGTCCGTAGACGCAACCTGGTGATGACCATAATTACAATAGCCTTAGATATATATTGATGGTACTTAGCTCAATTGTAAACAAGGTTAAGACGGCGTGTCATGTCTAAGAACCACTACTCTGGATGCTATGGTATTTGAGTTATCTCCCCTTCCAATATAATAGTATGACCACCTTGTGATCACCATACCTCCAAAACACTTTGAGACATATTGATGGTACTTAGTGCAGATGTACAGGAGGTTTGGCAAGTGTGTCATGCGCAAGAATTGCAACTTTAGGTGCCTTTTTTTTGTTCTATCCCCTGACGATATAACCTTGTGATGGTCATAACACCAATACCCTTTGAGATATATTGAAGGAACTTGCCAGAATTGCTTAATCGAGGCGATTCTAACAGATGCCCACAACATAGAAACTTTGAGACAGTTAGCCAAACAATATCAGCAAGTCCTTTTCTATTCATTTTTCTGTCTAGGCAAGTATATATTTGCTCGGACGAGTTATTTTGTCTATCACTTAGAATGGACAATAGGAAAAGTTTTTTATTGCCACATCCCTATCAAGACCTTGACACCAAAATATTAATGCGTTTATTATTATTTAAGAGTAGGGGAGACCGGGGCTAGTTGGTCCGTGGGGCAAGATGGTCCGAGCGCAATTTCTCTGAACTGAGAAGGGTCATAGCAAAATGATTTGGCTCAATGGAATCCTTGATCGTGACACACTTTCTGAAGAAAATTAGATGGCGATCAAAAATGGCGTAAAAATTTTAGAAAACAAAAACTGATTTTGTACCACAAAAGTGATTTTATCACGCTCGGAATCATTTGTTTGCGTTTTTTTGTGTAACAAATAACATGCAAATGTTATACTTTTCCCGAAAGCTCATTTTCTAAGGTATTCAAATGAGTGAATTTGGTATTTCTAAATTCAATGACGTTCCTGTCATTTGTGAAGACCTACCAGATGCTAGGGTCGGGGTAAGTTGGTCCGTCGAAAAAGCATTTGTATTTATCAGAATCTGGCATTTTCTGAATGAAAAACAGCAGCAAGTTATTCAACAAGTGCCATAGTACCAAAATGGTTCCGAGAAATAGATATTGGCCCCAGTTGTTGAGGACAAATCATAATCTTAGGACCAACTAGCCCCGGTCTACTCTTCGGTAAGGCCTTTAAATGGGTTTTGCCAATCAAATAAGCGGTTTTTAAGAAAAACCTGTATCGCTCACCTGAGCTAACAGATTCAAAGTTTAAGGAAGTGCCAACCTTTACTGAAGGCTTTATGGGAGGACATGGTGATGACAGGGTAAGCATTTTCTGAAAATCAAGTAGAATTTAACTCTATGATAAACAGGCTGACCTCACCGGTTTTCAAACTCATTCAAGCTTTTATTCCTGACTTGCTAAGAAGATCCGATTTAAACTGAAGTGGCTATGGTGATGACAAGTTCAACAACAAGAGTTTTCAAACTCCTCCAAGCTTTCTGCCTGACTTCCTTGTTTGTAAGTTTCATGGAGATCCGTTCAAAACTAAAGGGGCAGCAGTGATAACAATGTCGAAAATAGCAATTTTCAGCAATCAAAGGCACGTCACTCTATGATAAATGTGCCGACTTGGCCGGTATTCGAACTCACCTGAGGTTTAATTCCCAGCCACCTTACATGTAAGTTTCAGAAAGATCCGATCAGACTTGGCCAGTATTCAAACTCATCCAAGATTTTATTCCCAGCCACCTCACGTATAAGTTTCAGAAAGATCCGATCAAAACTGAAGGGGCTACGGTGATGACAAGGTCTAAATTTGGCATTTTTAGCAATCAAAGGGATGTTACTCTAAAATAAATGAGCCCACTTGGCCAGTTTTCGAACTCATCCGAGGTTTCATCCCCAGCCACCTTACATATAAGTTTCAGAAAAATCCGATCAAAATTGAAGGGGCTACGGTAATGACAAGGTCAAAAATCAACATTTTCAGCCATCAAAGGGACTGAACTCTACGATAAATGGGCTGACTTGGCCTGTTTTCGAACTCGTCCAAGATTTTATCCCCAGCCACCTTACATATAAGTTTCAGAAAGATCCAATCAAAACTGAGGGGGCTATGGTGATGACAAGGTCAAAAATCGGCATTTTCAGCAATCAAAGGGACGTAAATCAATGATAAATGGGCTAACTTGGCCGGTATTCAAACTCATCCTAGGTTTTATCTCCAGTCACCTTACATATAGGTTTCAGAAAGATTCGATCAAAACTGAAGGGGCTACGGTGATGACAAGGTAAAAAAATCGACATTTTCAGCCATCAAAGGGACATAACTATATAGTTAATGAGGCAACTTGGCCGGTTGTCGAAGGCATCCGAGGTTTTATCCCCAGCCACCTTACATATAAGTTTCAGAAAGATCCGATCAAAACTGAGGGGGCTACAGTGTTGACAAGGTCAAAAATAGCCATCGGAAGAGATGGCAAATCCCCCGACCAAAAGCCAATATGGCCTTCAGAAGATTGTTCATCAATAGAAAGTGCACCAGAATTAAACCAGCAATATATCACAAAAGTATTGCAGTTAAGGCCATCACAAGATTATACTGTCAGGGGAGATAACTAAAAAACCAGGGCACTCAGAAATGTGGTTCTTGTGCATGACATGCCTGCTTAAGCTCATGTATTTCTGTTCAAAGTACCAGCAATATGTCTCAAAAGGTATTGGAGATATGGTGATCACAAGCTGGTCATACTGTTATATTGGAAGGGTAGATAACTCAAGTACCACAACACCAACACTTGTGATTCTTGCACATGACACCACTTCTGTACCTCGTATACAATTGTGCCAAGTTCCTTCAATATATCTCAAAGGGTGTTGGAGTTATGGCCATCACAAGGTTATATTGCCAGGGGAGATAACTAAAAAACCAGAGCACCCAGAGTTGTAATTCTTGAGCATGACACACCTGCTTAACCTCATGTACATCTGCATCAAGTACCACAAATATGACTCAAAGGGTATTGTAGATACGATGATCACAAGGTTGTCATACTGTTAGATTGGAAGGGGAGATAACTCAAATATCATGGCACCCAGAGTTGTGGTTCTTAGGCATGAAGTGCCGTCTCAACGTTGTATACAATTGTGACAAGTACCATCAATATATCTCAAAGGGTATTGGAGTTATGGCCATCACAAGGTTATATTATCAGGGGAGATAATTAAAAAACCAGGGCACCCAGAGTTGTGGTTCTTGCACGTGACACACCTGCTTAACCTAATGTACAACTGTACCAAGTATCATCAATATATCTCAAAGAGTGTTGGAGATGTGGCAATCACAAGGTAGTGATTCTATATTATTGGAAGGGGAGATAACTAAAAAACCATGGCACCCAGAGTTGTGGTTCTTGTGCATGACACACCATCTCGGCCTTGTGAACAACTGTGCCAGGTATCATCAATATATCTTAAAGGGTATTGGAATTATGGCCATCACAAGGTTGTCTCTCTATTTTATTGGAAGGGGAGATAACTCCAAAACCATGGCAGCCAGAGTTGTGGTTCTTGTGCATGACACGCCGTCTCAGCCTTGTGAACAACTGTGCCAGGTACCATCAATATATCTCAAAGGGTATTGGAGTTATGGCCATCACAATGTAGTCATTCTATTTTATTAAAAGGGGAGATAACTAAAAAAGTATGGCATCCAGAGTTCTGGTTCTTGCGCATGACACACCACCCCAGCCTTGTGAACAATTGTACCAAGAACCACCAATGAATCTCAAAGGGTATAGGAGTTATGGCCATCACAAGGTTGTCACTCTATTTTATTGGAAGGGGAGATAACTCCAAAACCATGTCAACCAGAGTTGTGGTTCTTGTGCATGACACGCCGTCTCAGCCTTGTGAACAACTGTGCAAGGTACCATCAATATATCTCAAAGGGTATTGGAGTTATGGCCATCACAAAGTAGTCATTCTATTTTATTAAAAGGGGAGATAACTAAAAAAATATGGTATCCAGAGTTCTGGTTCTTGCGCATGACACGCCGTCTCGGCCTTGTGAACAACTGTGCCAATAACCATCAATGAATCTCAAAGGGTATAGGAGTTATGGCCATCACAAGGTTGTGTCTACGGACGGACGGACGGACGGACGGACAGACGGACGGACAGACGGACGGACGCCAGGCTGATCGCTATATCCCCCGAACCTATTCGGTCGGGGGATAAAAATCAACATTTTCAGCAATCAAAGGGACCTAACTCTATGATAAATAGGCCACCTTTGCCGGTATGCGAACTCATCCGAGGCTTTATCCCCAGCCACCTTGCATATAAGTTTCAGAAAGATCCGATCAAAACTCAAAGGGCTACGGTGATGACAAGATCAAAAATCGACATTTGCAGCAATCAAATGGACGTTACTCTTGAGATAAATGGACCAACTTGGCTGGTTTTCGAACTCATCCGAGATTTTATCCCCAGCCACTTTACATATAAGTTTCAGAAAGATTCGATCAAAACTGAAAGGGCTACAGTGATGACAAGGTCAAAAATCAGCATTTTCAGCAATCAAAGGGACGTTACTCTACGATAAAAGGGCCGACTTGGTTGGTTTTCGAACTCATCCGAGATTTTATCCACAGCCACCTTACATATAAGTTTCAGAAAGATCCGATCAAAACTGAAGGGGCTACGGTGATGACAAGGTCAAAAATCGGCATTTTCAGCAATCAAAGGGACGTAACTCTATGATAAACCAGCGGACTAGGCCTGTTTTCGAACTCATCCGAGGTTTTATCCCCAGCCACATAACATATAAGTTTCAGAAAGATCCGATCAAAACTGAAGGGGCTACGGTGATGACAAGGTCGAAAATGGGCACTTTCAGCAATCAAAGGGACGTAACTCTATGATAAATGGGCCGACTTGGCCGGTTTTCGAACTCATCCGAGTTTTTATCCCCAGCCACAATACATATAAGTTTTAGAAAGATCCGATCAAAACTGAAGGGGCTATGGTGATGACAAGGTCGAAAATGGGCATTTTCAGCAATCAAAGGGACGTAACTCTATGATAAATTGGCCGACTTGGCCGGTTTTCGAACTCATCCAAGGTTTTATCCCCAGCCACATTACATATAAGTTTCAGAAAGATCCGATCAAAACTGAAGGCGCTACGGTGATGACAAGCATTTTCCCATAGTAAGTCTATGGGACCTTGTGGTTGCCATAGGAACCAAAGTTTTAGAGCGATTTCAAAAAAAAGTTTATGTCATCAATGCCCCACCAGAGGCATACTACAGGTGAGAAATGATTGAGATCAGCCTGCAGGATACAGAGATATAGCTGCTCAAAAGTGTGGACGGACGACGGACGGACGGACGGACGACGGAGGACCCACTATACTATAAGCTCCCCTGGAGCCTTCGGCCCAGGTGAGCTAATAACTAACAAAATGCACAGTTGGCTGATCATCTGGGGAATTTGTGTTAAGAGTATAACCTATCAATCTACTGCATTGTTACTGAAGCCACGTAATTTCTCAGACCTTTTGTAAAAAGTGGCATTTATCGGGCCCCCATCATTACTTCCTGATTTTCTCGTTAAATCCCAGTCGGTCCAACTTACCCCGCGGCTCGGACCAACTTACCCCGATTGTGGGACAAGTTGGTCCGTTTTACCTCGTCTTGGAAAACAGCAATATTTGTCAGAATCTGTCATTTTCCGGACGTGAAGCTATGAAGTAAGGTCGAGAATGGATTATACTAGTTGCATAATGTAAAAGTATCACAAGCTAATGAATATTTATGTCAGCATTTGAAAAAAATGCAATTTTCAGACCAACTAGCCCCGGTCTCCACTAACCTAGAATTGTGCGAAAAGAATACGAGTGTGGACAGTATTTTCTTGCACACCAGACAAGAAAATCCGTGATTTTACCCTGGGATAGAAATTCATGTTCTGACCATGGTGTTCCGACCCAAAATCGATTATAATCGCGTGTTTGATAAATGCACTGGTTGATTACAACCTCGTATGTGTCGTCGTTAAGGTTGACGTCATGCACGTTACGTGACGCCACTAAACATTCCTGTAGTGTCATCACAATATGGCGGACGTTGGTAAGCGAAGTGACTGCAGCATTAAAAATCCGCGCTAAAAATGGAAGGTATGCAAGAAAAAGAATCCTATATTGGCGTGAGGGGTGGATAGAAAAAACCTTCCCTCGGGATCACTGTGATGCCGGGCAGTGACCCTCGGGACGGATTTTTCCATCCACCCCTCACACCCATATAAGATTCTAATATTCTCTGCTTTGACCCAGATAAACCCACTTGCAAAGGGGAACATTAATAAAGGTTTGCTAACGAAACTAATTTGCGCTGTACTTCCTAATGCTAAGAAGTCCTGCATTCACAAGACAGATTCTCCATCTCATTACGCAAATACGCCTTTACAAATACATTGCCACCTTTATCGCCGTAAAAATGAAAATTTTCTGATAAAAAAATTGTGATATTTTTCTTATTTCTGCTCCAAATATAAATTGTGGGCACTTGTTAAAACCGCCTCATTGAGGCGGTTCCAACGAGTACCCAGAATCTATATTTTAGAGCAGAAATAAGGTATACCCCAGGAAACCCGTTGAAATCTTTCCACTGACCGTTCCAAGGCGGTTCTTCTGTGGCGATTTATTTATGTTGTTATTTGTTACTTACTGTGTGTATCACTTGTGTCGTTTTATTTTGGATGGCCATATGGCCTTTTTGTGGGAAAGTAACTGTCCTTATGGCCTTCCTTTGTTTAGGTTTCCATTGTGGTCTGGTCATATAGGTGTGTTGTCGTTATGTAAAACAATAAAGCAAAAGACAAGCTTTTAAGGTTTAGGCATCAATACGAAGACAAAACAGGGTGCTGAATTGCCGTTTAAAGACTTACCCGGATTGGTTCCATCAGACTGGTTTCTCATCAGTAAGAATGACCATATAGCTTTATTTGGCCATCTTTCTGACGAATATTTTAATGGAAACCCTATTCTCTTTGGGGTTGAGGTCGATCCGTGTGGAGAGTGCCAGCTATATGTTGGGGACAACAAAATAGAAATGAGAGATTACTGTATCGAATCTCATGTACGGTTTTATGCATGGTCTGTTGCCGCCTTCTTTCGTTGTGTTAAAACTTCCCTTAGATTATGCTGTTAGTAGTATAGGGGGGCACTATGGGTACCAGATTATAGGTACCAGATTATAGGTACTAGTACCTATAATTTGTTTGGTACCTATAATCTGGCACCCATACCGCCACCCCTTGATCTAAGCTTGACTAGGCTAGTGTTTTGTTTGACCTGTAGTTTGGTACCTATAAATTCTGGGTACCTGAAATGTATGGGTACTAAGTAGTATTGGGCGAGTATCGGGGTACCGAGCTCCGGGTACCCCGGGCGACACTCTGGGTACTGGTGTTTTTTGTTTTTGTTTTTGTTTTTTTGTAGGGATTACAGCTACACTTGTAGGTAAAATTGTTTTAAGGCTTAATCTTGAAAATAACTTAGTCTCTGGAGTTTGTACAAGAACCTGGTACCCATAAATTCTGGGTACCTGAAATTTATGGGTACCAGGTACCTGAAAGTTTCAATTTTGGCATGGTAAAAGTTGAAAGAACTTAGTCTTTTTGGTGATTTTTGTTTGAAATGTGATAAACTTTCAAGAGGTCCAGGGATACCACAAGATGACATTATGTTGGCCTTGTGTCTCAAGACTTCTTAGTGTCATGCTTATATATTGAGGCTATCTAGTACCAAGTTGCTATGAGAAATAAAAATCTTGTATCTCAATACTTTATTTCCTTCATCAATAGAAACTTGACTGTCAAGTGTTTTGTCAAATATATTGAGGCTTGATAGTAGCAAACTTCTGGATATAGATCTATTTGTTTCATTAGTTTTACTATAAAGCGTCAGTGGATGTTATTTCTAGCCATCTCAAGTTAAGATACTACTACCTTCTTCGTCATGAAGAGGGGGTGAAAAGACAAGAAAGATTGGTGAACAGTTTTAATTTTATTTGCCCCGCTAACTAACTTGATTACGATGAACAGAGGAATAGGACCGTCCCTCTGTTATCGTTTACAATATGAAACCTTAACGTAGTTGTGAAATTGGTTTTAATAATGTCTTTTGATTTGTCTGTGGCACCGTCTCTTCTTCCTCGTCATAGGTAGGTGAATCATATTCATCCAGTGTCTTCTCAAAGAGAAATCTGCGTTTCTTGATGGCACAGTCCATAGATTCGTCTGCATCGTAATCTTTCTCGTCCCTGAGTCGTTTTGCTGTGCTTATGATTTTCTTATGCACTGGATCTTTCTTCAGTGCTTCTGAATATCCAACCAATGTTCTGTAGAAGTTTACAAGCCCTTGTGTATATCTTGGTTTGAGTTCCTCATATGCCAAATTTTCAGCAGCTTCTGTGTCGATATCAGTATGTTCTGCCAAAGCTTCTTCCACGGTCTCATTGAATGTATCTTGTAAGGTTTCCTGGGTTTTCATAACCATTCGATCCCACGGTCTGTACTTAGATTTTATTTTTTTCTTTTTGGGTATCTCAACTTCGTCATCACTATCATCTTCTTCGGTGTATTCTTCAGAATCATTGGTATAGTCATATTTTCCAAATATATCTTCTCCTTTTCCCAAATTATAGCATGGGCTTGAAGACGCTACACTTTCTTCGTCCTCTGACATATCTGTATTATCCTCTTTACAAACACCACTGGATCTATGTCTTCTCAAACTGTCAGATCTTGCAAACTCTCGAAAACACTTATGGCATTGATATCTCCCCATGGATGTCAAATAATGAACTGATTTTTATTCAGTCTTGTCACTCCTTTTATACTCTTCCACAAAACTTTCTAACTTTCTGCACAATTTTCTGCAACTGTCTGTGACTGTTTGTCTTCACTTCTTCTTTTACGCTTGATATTCTTTAGTGGTAAAGACGTAGGTCTCCTGGGAGTATCAGGACATTGTTGTTTCATTTTTGTTCCTGGCTGACGTCTTTTCGGATGTCTAGTTTTCGCAAGCTGTTGAATTTCTGCGTTACATATTTTGCCGAATCTGGAGGGTCGTCCTTCCCTGAGCTTATTGCTCAGAACTGTGTTCAGTCTTTTCATCAAGTACCGCATCTGTCCATAACTTGTTTCGTATTTACTAGGGTTTTGTGCCACTGGTAACTTTTTGCAGGATGTTTTTGTCTGTTTCTCTGAACTAACCATCTTATTTCCTTTCAGGAGCCTGATAAACTGACAAAGTTAGTATTAATGCAAAGTATATATATCATTTTCAAAAAACTGTTTGTGTCTAAAGTGTAATTTAACCAAAGATTTTCCAGTCATAAAAGGTACACTTTTATCAGTGGCTGTTTTTATGCTGATATGAACTTTGTCAATGAAAGATTTGGCTACTGGCACATAGTGCAATTTTTTTTAGTTCTGTATGAAAATAAGTAGAATACTTCATGTGGAGCATTCAGGTCTACATTAAAAATAAATGAATCTTTTTCATTCCCAATAGGTTTTCCGAATAGAGAAGGATTGAGTCCTAATAACTTTCCAAACTCTTTGAAAAATTGTAACCTAATTTGTCTTACATCGTGACAAATTATTTTCATGCGTTTAGAATTTTCATCAAACACAACTGCAATGTCAATATTTACGTGTTTCAAAATTCTGTTCTCAAACGCATTGATAGAAGATTGCATTTCTTGTGCCAAATGACTGGGAGAAACATAATTGCCAGGTGGGATGATCAGTTTAAATTTGTCAAATGCATTCGTATTTCTACACATTTCAGTGACATTTTCGAAACCGTGTCTTCTTATGTAGCCTGGATCAAGAAAAACCAAATAGAAAAAGTTATTTTCTTCACTGATGTTCAGCACTTGTGCTGAAGTCATAATTTCT